>LPNX011051721.1:285951-349620 GCA_001517045.1 Pseudotsuga menziesii
AACATTTGGCTTTTCCCTATTGGACCCAAAGGTTAAATAATTTCCCCCTCCTTATCCTTAGGAAAAGCATGCCCTCATCTCGTTACTTGTTGCATAGACATAGCTGGTTGGGGTTTTTAATTAAAAAGCATATTTACATGATGCCAAAAATTATAATTGTAACGTCCCCGACCATTCGATCGGCGAAGAGGACGCTACTAACACCAATCATACGGACAAACAACCCCATCAATGCTGAAATAAAAGCTTAAACATAATACATACCAAGACGCATAATCCATCATACAAAGATGCCTAGTTACGCAACATTCAGCGGAAGCAAACATAAACATTTCAACATTCAACATGTTCATCATAATTCATGAAACAGTAGATATAATTGCAGAGATGAAACAGTCAGGAGTACTTATCTTTTGATGAAGAACTAGCCCTGCAACCAGCTACGTCGCTGCAATGTTCCACCCAACCATAGGCCAACGTGCTCATCAATCTCTCAGCAACACTGCCACCCCCAAGCTGGGCATGATTCCTCAAGGAATAAGGGTCAATGCAGGCTTACACATAGCCAAGGTTTTCCAATCAGCCAAACCCACACAGTAGGGTTTACCAGGTCATCAAGGAGCTAGGATATGCTAAATGTCAAGTTGGTGGCCTCAACACCAGTCTTCTCATGCATACCCAGCCTCTAATCCCACTCACAACAGTCCGAAGACCAACCACTGCATACCGCAGCAAAACAACCCATTCACATCTCTGTGAAGAAGGCAAAGACAACCAGGTGGCAATCCCAACCAACAGGTGAAACACAGTTCAGATCCACAAGATAAATCAGGTTGTTCTTGGCCTTAGCGTGGCCAAAACAACTCAATAGCAACCAAAAACCAGGGTACACCCACAACCACAACCTCACAATGAATGATGGCAACAATCCATAGTATGCAATGGATAAGAAACCGAACTCCCAGCATGGACTGGGGAAAACTTAACTGACGAATGTGGAAGAAAACCCAGTGGGAAGACAACAGCCCCGAATGCACAATGAAACCACGACAGCATTACACAGTCCGCAAATGGGAGAGAGAACGAGCTCCTAGCATTGACAGAGGAAAACAAAAACGAAGACCACAATAGACAACATACATGGTCACAATTGGCAAGGGGACATACACATACCACCGAAACCGATATGGAACCCATAGGCACACAGCCCTGAGCGTGAATGGCTCCTGCACCCAAAAATCCTGAGTGACAGCCATGATTTCTCCTGCTCCCTGCGTGAGGAAAACCAACGCAGAATTCCTGGGCGTGAGAAGGGGAGAGAGAACAACTCTTTGTATGAGGGTGATCAGTCGATGAAGAATCCCCCCAAACAATGCACATGAGGAAGTCGAACTGTCTCTGCATGAGAATGAGCAAGACCAAATCCTCTGAAGGGTGGAATTGTGGGAGAGTGGAGTGAATGTTTCTTCTGCCCCACGCGACGTGAAGAGGAGAGTCTGCTGGTGGAGTGGGCACGTGGGCAAGGACTGGCAGTCCTGCCATACCCACCACTACTCAGCAATAACTGCCCCCAACTAACAAACAACATAAGTTTAAATGGGTGGTTGACACATGGAAAACTCCCTATGGCTCCCATGGCTTAGACAATCCTCCCCCTTTAACCTTAGGAATCATGCCCTTTTCATTCAACGTTGCCCCGTCATAGCTGGTTTTGGTTTATTTTATTTGATGTGCATATTTACATGATGCCAAACTATAATGTGCCGGATAGCACGATATACCATCAACAACTATCCCTATTGCCGAAACATACACAACCAAATCGATGGTGGGGCTTTTGGCTTTAGCTCCTCACCACGATTAATTACATTATATACATCATGCAAACGGGGTCAAAACCGGGGTGTTACAATAATGTGCCGGCTAGCACGAAATATTCCTTCGGAAATGATTTTAATTGCTGAAACATAAAACGATAAATCGATGGTCGGGATTTTTCCTTTAGCTCCACACCATGATTAATTACAATATATACATCATATACATTAATGCAACGGGGTCAAAAGCGGGGTGTTACATTCCCCTCCCCCTTCAATAGCACTGTCCTCAGTGCTTCACAAAATTGAACAAAATGCTACACTGGTATCGCCTCAGTGTTCCGCAGAATTGAACAAAAATGGATGTGCCAATCGCATAGCATCCTCCAGCTCCCATGTAGCCTCTTCAGGACCGAAGTGCTCCCATTGCACCTTTACCTGTCCTATGGCTCGGTTCAGGAGCATTTTGACCTTCCTGTCGAGGATGCGCATTGGCTCGATTTGGAACTCTTCCTCAGGTTCCACCTAAATCACATCCCAATTTATCACATGGTTAGGATCATGTACATACTTCTTAAGCAAAGAAACATGAAAAACATTATGAGCTCTAGTGCTAGCAGTCAATGCAAGTCTATATGCAACTGTCCCTATTCTTTCAAGCACTTCAAACGGCCCACAATATCTAGGTGACAACTTGGCACAACTTCCAAGCTTCAAGGAACTCTTCTTTTCCCTCACTCTGAGGTAAACATGATCCCCTACACTAAACTCTATGTTCATGCTATGCTTATCTGCATAGCTTTTCTGCCTGTCCTGGGCTGCTTTTAGATTATGTCTGATCTTTACAACCTCGTGCTCCATTTCCTTGAGCAATTCTGGACCAAGCACAACCCTGTTCACTGGATTATCCCAAGTCACTGGCGTCCTACACCTTCTGCCTTACAAAGCTTCATACAAACTCATCCCCAAGGATGCCTGCTATCCATTGTTATAGGCAAACTCTACCAAGTGTAAGTAATCTTCCCACTTGGTTGGTTTATCCATCTCATACATGCGAAGCATGTCTTCAAGCACTTGGTTAACTCTCTCTGTCTTCCCATCTGTCTGAGGATGGTATGCAGTGCTGAAGTTTAGCTTTGTACCGAAATCTGCAAACAACCGCTTCCAAAAGTTGGAAGTGAACTTGACATCTCTGTCAGAGACTATTGCCTTAGGAAATCCATGCAATTTGAAAATCTCTTTCATGAAGATCTTTGCAATGTCATTAGTCTTATGCATAGACTTAACCGGTATAAAATGTGTTGCCTTTGTTAACTTGTCGACCACAACCATCATGGAATCATGTTGTCTCCAATTCATTGGCAACCCTGTAATAAAATCCATGGAAATAACTTCCCATTTCCATTCTGGAACTGGCAAAGGCTGCAACAAACCTGCAGCGTGTTGATGCTCAACATTTACCTACTGAAATTTCATGCACCTTGAAATGTATTTAGCCATGTCCTTTTTCATTCCTGGCCAAAAGCACTACTTTTTGGCTGTAGCAATTGTCTTCTGATATCCTAGGTGACCAGAATATGGAGCATGATGGATTTCATCCATAACAACTCTCCTCAAATCCGCTACATTTGGAATATAAATTCTACCTTTATAAGTAAGAAGTCCATCTTCTTCCAATTTATATCCCTCATACCTCTTCTCAAGACTTTGCTACTGCAATTTGTCTTTTACCTGCTCATGTAATTCATCTCCAACAATATGATTAACAATCTATTGCCTCAAATTTGATTGGCAAATACTAAGAGATGCCACATGCATTTCCTGCACCTTCCTGCTGAGCGCATTGGCTACCTTATTCTCTTTTCCCTTTATGTGCTTGATTTCAAAATCAAACTCGCATAAAAACTCCAGCCATCTCACTTGCCTAGCATTCAGAGTAGGCTGATCAAACAAATACTTCAAACCACAATGGTCTGTCCTTAGCTCAAATCTTCTACCCATCAAGTAATGCCTCCACATATTGAGAGCGTGTACTATGGCTGCAAACTCTAGATCATGAGTGGCATAGTTCTTCTCATGCTCCTTTAGCTTTCTTGACTCGTAACATATCACATGGTTGTCTTGCATAAGGACTCCTCCAAGCCCTTGTCTGCATGCATTGGTACACACCACAAAATCTTTCTCTGGATCTGCGACCTTCAATACTGGTGCATTGGTGAGAAGATTCTTCAACTGCTGGAAGCTTTCTTCACACCTCGATGTCCATTCAAACTTTATCCCCTTCTTTTGTAAAGAAGTGATGTCATGTTCAACTTGGGAGAATCCTTCAATGGATCTCCTGTAGTATCCTGCAAGTCCCATAAAAGATCTTACATCTGTCACATTTCTTGGAGTAGGCCAATTCATAATGGCTTCAATCTTTTCAGGGTCCATAGATATACCCTCTTCTGAGATAATGTGACCCAAATACTGAATTCTATCTCTATAGAAGTCACACTTGCTCAACTTTGCATACCACTGATGCTCCCTGAACAATTGCAATGTCAATCTCAAATGCTCTTCATGCTCTTCCTCATTCTTAGAATAAATAAGAATGTCATCAAGGAAAACAAGAACAAAATTATCCAAATACCTGATGAAGACACTGTTCATAAGGCACATAAATGTAGCTGATGCATTTGTGAGACCAAATGGTACCACTATAAACTCATAATGTCCATACCTTGTTTTGAAGTTTGTCTTATGAATGCCTTCATCCTTTATTCTCACCTGATGGTAACCAGACCTCAAGTCAATCTTGGAAAATACCCTTGCTCCCCTCATTTGATCAAAGAGGTCATCAATCCTAGGCAAAGGATATTTATTCTTCACAGTAACTTTATTCAGCTGTCTGTAATCAATGTTGATGTAATTGTAACTTCAGAATGTATTCACTTGTATTTCTTATGTATTGTACCCCGATGTTTATTCTAGGAAGTGTTTGTAATGTAATTGAGTCATGTCATGCCCCGATGTTCCGATCGGGAGTTTCTATAATGTAAACAAGTCATGTCAAGTCATTGTGGGTAACCCTCCTATTGGTCAAGGGTTAAAGTCCCCGCAGTTGTGGGGCCCTAGGGTTATTAGAGTATCCTAGAGAAGTCTACCCTAGGTGAGTTATTGTAAGCCGAGGAAATAGTCCCCACCATTGTGTTAAGGATAACCCTCCTTGTTGGTGGGAGGAGGCAAAGTCCCCACAAGTTGTGGGGCACTAGGGTTATTAGACACTCCTAGAGATTTCAGATCTAGTAAGTAATTGTTAAGTGAGGCTGACATGTTGGAGTGGGCTTCAAGTGAATGAAAGAATATAAATAGAGAGTGAGACTCTCTATTTATAACACACACACACTCACTCATTGGGGCGCATGAGTGAGAGAGAAGTTGCTGGGACAAGAGAGAGACTACTGCTGTCGGGAGATCATCTTTATGTTTTTCGGGTTTTACTTTTGGTGCTGATTCTATCTCTGAGGAAGTTGAGGGGTTTTCTCCTTTATGGTTTCCCCGAGGAAATTCTTTGTGTCTCTTGTCTCTTGTGTTTATTGCTGTGCATGTTATTCTCTCAGTTAAAGATCCTAAGATAATGCTAGTTTGAATGATAAAAATCTAACATGGTATCAGAGCTAACCTGAGAAGAAGACATTGTGCAGCTGCAGAAGCTAGGGATTCTTACTTTTTGGGTCTCTCCCCATAATCCATCAGCAAAAGTATGCTATGCTGACTCTCCATTGAAGGGCGCATCTTTCTGTCGAAGCAGAATTCGATTCTGAGCATTTTCAGTTTTTGGTACAAGAAATTAGGGCTTCTTACAGAAGAGTAATTTTTGAGTGAGCCCAGCATAGGATTTCTCTCCTCATCAAAATCGAATTTTAGAGACCTGGGTCAATATTTTTAGTTGGGTGAAACTCCGGGAAAGTCAAACCCTAGTTTGACCCCGAGCTAGAAAAACCCTAAATACTAAAAATGATAAGTTTTGGTACATTCGCTATAGCTCGGGATTGGAGAAGGATGAGGATCTAAAACTTTTACAAGAAGAAGATGCAATCCTGATTTACATTGTATCCAAACTTTAGCCTCATATTCACTATATTTTGGGAGCTATGATCCGTCCAAGTTAGGGTTCCAGCCTCTTCCAGGATTCATCCCTAAACAAGACACCTAGGGAGAATTGCTATATCTTGGGCTACAAAGGTCCAAATGAAATTTCTAAAGATGTTCCAGAAAGGGAATAGATTATGTATTCTTTGGTCTGATTTTTAGACCCAGAAGATGAAACAGTGACACGTGGAAGTCTGTACAACTTTGCTATTCTGAATAGTCCTTTAACATGTCACCTTAGGAAAATGATCATATGTCCCAATTGGTGAAACCAATTCTGATGAAACCTGTGGTGTTGAAATAGGGACAGGAGATGCTACCTTAGTGTGAAGTTTTAGACATAGAGGAGTAGTAATTGTGTAGATACCGCAGAAATAGTAACAAGAATTTCTGTAGAATAAATTGGTAAACTAGGGCTTCCTGTTCTGGGAGCTTCCCTCCACTGTTTTCAGAAAAGGAGTACATCGAACAGCTCTACTTGAAGAGATCTATCTTTCTATCCAATAAGATCTGAAAATTGGTAAACTAGGGCTTCCTATTCTGGGAGCTTCCCTCCACTGTTTTCAGAAAAGGAGTACATTGGACAACTCTACTTGAAGAGATCTATCTTTCTATCCAATCAGATCTGAAAGATTCCAAGTTTCAAAATTTGGGGTTTCTCTGACAAACCCTAGATCAGCCAGCTCCGGAACCAGGACGGACACCTCAAATCGGTAAGATCTAATCTTTTGCTATTTTTCATTTAAGGTTCTCATTTCAAAGTGATCTATCACATCATCTTGATGATAAGCTTGGTGAAGTTGACAACTTCCAAGCATGGAAGTATATGATCTCTCTGAAGAAAATGAATTGGACACCTACATGAGTAGAGAGGCTCCAGTTCCAGAGGGAGATGAGGCTCAAAGCCTTACACAAGAAGAACTTGGTCAAGGCCAAGAAGATCATTGTTGATTCAATCACGGATCAACTTGTACCACAAGTGTCTTCCCTAAAGACACCGAATATGTTTGATTCCTTGACCAAGCTATTTGAAGAGAAGAACATAAATCGGAATATGACTTTGAGAAAATAGTTGAAGAATGTGAAAATCCAGAATGCAGAGACCATACAGTCACACCTTACGAGGGTCTCTCAAATCAAAGAACAACTTGAAGCGGTAGAAGAAGAAGTGGAGAATGCAGAAGTGGTGATAGCCACCTTGAATGCTCTCCCAGGATCATGGGATTCATTCATTTGAGGGATGTGTGCCTAAAGGAAGTAATTACTTTCAGTAGACTCTGGGAAGAGTGCACACAAGAAAAAGAAGCTCGACTCATAATAAGAAAAGAGAAGATGGGAGCAACTGAAGATCAAGCTCTCACCATCCAAAGAAGATCCCTCGAGCGATGAGGAAATACGAGGGACTCAAATATTGAAGAGCCTCTTATCCATCTTAGAATTTAGATAAGAAATGATGATGTCACGAATGAAAAAGATGATGAAGCAGAAGGCTCAAGAAGGAGTCTACCCACGAAACAAATAAAGATAAATATTTCATTGTCATTTCATGGTATTGTTTTGTTATGCATTTGTTTATATTCAGTCAATGTATTATGCATGATAGAATGTTTGCATTAATGACAGTATACTACTAATATGCATGTGATATGTAAGTAGCTCATGGTGCTATACAAATATCCATTGCTACTTATCTAGAATGAAACCTCTTTGTTGACATATTGGATTAGTGCACAATCTCAATGTTGTGCTGGTAGAGATGGAAGGCATCTAGAAAGTTTCCGTGAGATATGGATGAATGTTGTATTGGCTAAAATAGTTGCATGATCATATATTTATGCATAAGAATTTACCATTACGAATATATCTTATAAATGTTTCTAACCATACAACTAATGCATTTGACTTGTAGGAAAGATCGCATACATAATCGCCTACAAGAAAAGAAGGATGAGACTTGTTCTGAAGAACAAGTGATGACAGTTCAAGATGAAGAATAATATGATGAATGCAGTGACATCATTGATGCAAAACCTTCCAGCTATGAAGAAGTAACCAAGAAGAAAGGGAAGACCAGTTCAAGAAGAATGATGTCTAGGATGCAGTATCGATACATGAAGGGAAGTTCGTATTTCCATCATGCAGTAGATGGAAACATTGTGGGATACAAGGAAATATTCGTAGCATGAGGATTCTCATGAAAAGAAGGCATAGACTACGAAGAGACATTTGCAGCCGGTGGGAGTTGAGACACATGATAGGCAGAATCATGTGTGCAAATTAAAGAAGGCCTTGTACGAGCTCATAAGACACCCATGGGATAACACATACATGTGGATCTTGGTGAAGATATGAACCCTTGCTACATGGTTGATAAAGGATGACAAGCTCACTGATGGGTGCAAGAATAATGCTTTCAAACATAGAGGATATTGGTATCCAATGACCCTAGATGGATACATAGAATATTAGTAGCAAAGGAAGCTACTTGCCACTCCAGTACAGAATGTTTCAGTACATAGAGTATGAAAGACAGAGGGAGAATGAGGCTCTGCTTCAGAGGGAGTGACTACAGAAGATCATGAGGTTCAACATGGTACGACAGGATGGATAGATTACAGATGACTCTAGACTTTACTGAGAGTAAAGCGGATTCCGACCTTTGCTTCAAGGTTGAAGGAAAAAGACCAGTGATACTCCTATCATGTGTCGATGCACTATTTTCTAGGCATGGAGGTGTGGCAGAATGCGGATGGAATCTTCCTCGGATAAGGGAAGTATGCAGTAGAGATCTTGAAGAGGTTCAAGATGATGGACTGCAAGGACATGACCACACCTATGGCATCGAACATGAAGCTATTGAGTGATGCTTCATCAGAGACGGTTGATGCTACGATGTATCGTCAGATGATTGGGTCCTTGATGTACCTAACGAACACGAGACCATATATTTGCTTTGTTGTGAACACCTTGAGCCAGTTCCTAATAGATCCAAGACATGTTCACTTGTTTGTTGCAAAGCATATTCTGAGGTACCTAAAGGGTATAGTTGATTATGGGCTCAAGTATGAGGTGAATCAGAAGATTAACCTGGAAGGTTATGTTGATTCGGATTGGGTAGGCAGTTCCATCGACAGGAAGAGCACTTCAGGGTGTTGCTTCAGTATGGGATCAGGTGTGATCTCTTGGTTTAGTAGGAAGCATTCCTATGTGGCATTGAGTACAGCTGAAGCAGAGTATGTTGCAGCTTGTGAAGCATTATGGCTAAGGAAGCTACTGTCTGATTTATTTGATCTCTAGTTGGATGCTACTTGTATATATTGTGACAACCAGAGTCGTGTGAAGTTGTCGGAGAACCCGGTGTTCCATGACAACTCGAAGCATATCGAGATCAAGTATGACTATATCAGGGATATGGTGCAGAGAGGAGCAGTGAAGCTCCAGTATGTTGCGATGGACGAACAAATAGCTGATGTGTTGACGAAGCCATTAGCCAGAGTGAAGTTTGAGTACTTCAGGGAGAAGCTTGGTGTTCTCTAGATCGAGGTTCCTTCCAAGGGGAAGTGATGATTCCGTGAGCCATTCTGACATGGTGAGAGGATTGGTTCCTTCCATGGTCAGATGTAAGGGCTGAGCCATTCTGTCATGGTGAGAGGATTGGTTCCTTCCATGTCAGATATGAGTGCTGAGCCATTCTGATGTGACTGTAGGATTGGTTCCTACATGATCATATATAAGTGCTGAATGCCATTCTTTCCAGAATGGAGGCACCTGGTTAGTTACGAGGAATACTCAGTTTGGGGTTGAGGGCCATTCTCATGTGATTGAGGGATGTGTTCACACTTGATCAGATATAATGGTTGATGCCATTCTCTGGGAGAATGGAGGCACTTGGTCAGTTACTAGGAATCCTCAACCTGGGGTTGAGAGCCTTTCTAACAAGGTTGTAGGATGTGTTCCCACATGGCTAGATGTAAGTGCAGAGCCTTTCTAGCAAGGTTGCAGGATGTGTTCCCGCATGGCTAGATGTAAGTGCAGAGCCTTTCTAGCAAGGTTGTAGGATGTGTTCCCACATGGCTAGATGTAAGTGTAGAGCCCTTCTAGCAAGGTTGGAGGATGTGTTCTCGCATGGCTAGATGTAAGCGCAAAGCCCTTCTAGCATGGTTGTAGGATGTGTTCCTGCATGGGATAGATATAAGTGTTGAACCTTTCCGATAGGGTTGTGGGATGTGTTCCCGCATGATCGGATGTGAGTGCTGGGCCTTTTTGACAGGGTTGTGGGATGTGTTCCCACATGGTCAGATGTGAGTGCTGGGCATACCTTTCTGACACGGTGTTGGATGTGTTCCTCCCATGGTCAGATGTAAGTGCTGGGTGGGCCATTCTAACTTAGGGTCAGATATAAGCGTTGAAGAAGACCTACATGGAGGCTAGGCCTACAACCAACATGAAAAAGGGTTGGCTCTATAGAACTTCCTGTGATGAGAAGAATCATGAGATAGCGCCTGTGATGATGATCTAGCAGTGATGATCCAGATCGAGTGATGATCCAGATCCAATGATGATGATCTAGATCCAGTGATGATGATCCAGATCCAGTGATGATCCAGATCTAGTGGTGATGATCCAGATCGAGTGATGATCTATATCCAGTGATGATGATCCAGATCCAGATGAAGATGACGAGAACTCAATAATGATACAGATGATACAGAGAAGAAGACTTGTGCTGATAAATTGGGTCGAGAGAATACCTTCCTAGTTAAGAGGGAGTGTTGATGTAATTGTAACTTCAGAATGTATTCACTTGTATTTCTTATGTATTGTACCTCGATGTTTATTCCAAGAAGTGTTTGTAATGTAATTGAGTCATGTCATGCCCCGATGTTTTGATTGAGAGTTTCTATAATGTAAAAAAGTCATGTTAAGTCATTGCAGGTAACCCTCCTATTGGTCAAGGGTTAAAGTCCCCGCAGTTGTGGGGCCCTAGGGTTATTAGAGTATCCTAGAGAAGTCTACCCTAGGTGAGTTATTGTAAGTTGGGCAATAGTCCCCACCATTGTGTTAAGGATAACCCTCCTTGTTGGTCAGAGGAGGCAAAGTCCCCACAAGTTGTGGGGCACTAGGGTTATTAGACACTCCTAGAGATGTCGGCTCTAGTAAGTAATTGTTAAGTGAGGCCGACATTTTGGAGTGGGATTCAAGTGAATGAAAGAATATAAATAGAGAGTGAGCCTCTCTATTTATAACACACACACACTCAGTCATTGGGGCGCATGAGTGAGAGAGAAGTTGTTGGGACAAGAGAGAGACTACTGCTGTTGGGAGATCATCTTTATGTTTTTCAAGTTTTACTTTTGGTGCTGATTCTATCTCTGAGGAAGTTGCAGGGTTTTCTCCTTTATGGTTTCCCCAAGGAAAATTCTTTGTGTCTCTTGTCTCTTGTGTTTATTGTTGTGCATGTTATTCTCTCAGTTAAATATCCTAAGATAATGCTAGTTTGAATGATAAAAATATAACAATCAATACACAACCTAAGTGTACCATCTTTCTTCTTTACAAATAGAACTATTGCTCCCCATGGAGACACCCTCAGCCTGATATACTTCTTCTCCAACAACTCCTGCAGTTGCATCTTCAACTCTAGCATCTTTGGTGTACTCATTCTGTAGGGTGTCTTGGAAATTGGTGCTGCTCCTGGCACAAGTTCAATTGTAAAATCAATGTCCCTCTTTGGAGGAAGCCCTGGAATCTCATCAGGAAACACATCCTTGAATTCCTGTAACACTTGATAGTCCTCTAACCTAGGAGTTTCATCCTCTGTTGCCTCCAAAATATGAGCTGCATACAAATAGAAACCTTTCCTACATAAATTCTTCAACTGCATGGCTGAAATTTGTCTCACAGAAATCACCTTTGGAATACCTCTTACCAATACTGGGTTCCCTTCTTCATCCATGCATTTGAAATTCTTACTGTAATAGTCAAGCTTTACCCTGTGAGCTTCTAACCAACCCATTCTAATGAGAACATCATAGGAACCAAGTGGTAGAACATTCATATCTACACAAGTGTCCAATCCATTCATGACCAATGGACATTTCTCTACTACTTCACTAACCTTTCTCTTAGTTCCAGTGGCTAGCTGAACTAACCAAGATTTTCTATGCTTTACTTTCTTAAAAGCTCAAATATCCACTACTCTAGGGGTAACGTAACTACGAGTAGAACCAAGGTCAATCAAAATAGAAATAGATTGCTCAACAATCTTACCTGCAACTTCAACCACAGTTGACTGGTGATCATCCTGGCACTCCTCCAATGCTGCATAAATCCTAGGGACGACCCTTGCTACTTGAACCACTGTTTATGCTTCTTGAATGTTGTAAGATGGCCTTGCATTCTCATTCTCAAGTGGACAATTTATGCGCATGTGGGGTCCTCCACATTTCCAACATTGGAGAGGTTCTCTGTTCTGCCACGGATCTCTTGGCTTCTCTCCCACCACTCCAGCTGGCTTACTCACAGCTTGGGATGCCTGCTTCGGATGATTCCTGAAGTTAGAAGGTTTGAAACCTTTCTTCCTTTGGTCAGAATTCTCATTCTTCTTGTCCTTCCATGTCTTATGATAACCAGGCTTACCTTTTCTTTGCTCATAGAAATACTTAGCCTTCCTTATTGCTTCTTCAAGAGTTCTAGGTTCACAAAACTCAATTCTGTCTTTGTAAGACTGAGTAAATCCACTCAGGAAATGCTGGATCTTCACCTTCTCATATTTGATATACCTGAAATACCTCAACAGCTCCAAGAACTTGTCTGCATACTCTTCCATAGTCTGTTGTCCCAATCTCAGCTCATGGAATTCTTTAATCTTATCATCATAGTACTTGTCAGAGAGGTACTTCTGCTTGAAATACTTCTTGAATTGTTTCCACACAATTCTTCTTTCATTAACCTTCTTTACTTGTCTGTGGTGTTCCCACCATATGGATGCTCTCCCAGTCAAACTGAATATAGCTACCCTTTCTTTCATATTTCCAGAATAGTCTTGGACTTGGAAATACTTCCTCATCCATAAGATCGCTGCCATTTTTCTTCTTTTTGGCCCTATAAATCCACTAAAAAACTTCTGAAAATCCCACTAAAAAACTCAGATCTTTTTTCTTCATATCGGATCCCTTCCCAACTAGCCTTCTGATGTATCGGGTCACTAGTTAACAACTCTTCCGACACCTCGGCGGACTGATCTTCATTTGTATTCTGATGCACATTGGATCAATCTTCCTCTATCTTCTGATGCACATCGGTTGACCGATCCTCTGTTTTTTTTCAATGCCTCGGACCGATATTCCTATGTCTTTCAATACTCCAGCTAATCAATCCTCTACTCTTTTCCAATGCCTCGAATCGATCTTCCTCTTTCTTCCGCCGCCGCATCGACTCCCTTCCGGCGAGCCTTTCCAACACCTCGGCTCCACTTCAATGAATGTTTTCGATAATTTTAACACTTCAAACAATTTTCAAAATTTTTCTCTCCGGGTTCCTTGTCGGCTGTGTCTCGGCTCAACCCAGCCAAGACCATCGGCTCCACCCAGCTGAGACCACCGACAAAATTTCAAACTTAAATTTTTTTTTGTTTTGAAATTTTTTGTCTTGGCTTGGTTTTCTTTACTGGATGGGGTTTGGATTAAATCCTTGGATGTATCAGATGGGCTTCAGCCTAAGTCATCCGATGTATCGGATGGGCTTCAGTCTAAGCCATCCGATATTTCCCATACTTGAATTTTTTTTTGAAATTTCCCTCTGCTGGGTAGAGGGTAACCTGCCTCTGTCACTGCTTCTCATGGCCCATTGAGGCCCATGCTGCAACTTCATCTCTGATACCAGATTGTAACATCCCCGAACCTCCGATCGACGAAGAGGACGCTACCATACCATTATCTATCCGGGCAACTAGCCCCATGAACATACACACATAAAAACTGAAATTCTTTGAACTAAAAATACATACATTATTACCATACAGTGGAAGCAAAACCATACATTCAAGCATTCGGCATGTTCATTGTAATTCATTAAACAATAAATGCAATTGCAGATATGAAACATAAAATAATACTTATCTTTGAATGAAGCTCCTCGCAACCAGCTATGTTGCTGCAACGTTCCACCCAACCATAGGCCAGTGTGCTCCTTAATCTCTCAGCAACACTACCACCCCCGAGTTGGGCATGATTCCCCAAGGAATAAGGAACTAAGCAGGCTCACACATATCCAAGATACAAAACTCACCCAAGCCAACACAGTTGGGTTTATCAAGCCACCAGGGAGCTGGGAAAAGTTGACTGCTAAGCTGGTGGGCTCAATGGAGAGCTAAGGACACCTACACCATAACTAGCCTGACTTCTAGGACACCCACACACACCCAACACAAGGAATCAGTCCCTTCTCTGCTACACAGTTCCTTAGGCCCTGACTTCTAGTGCTATTCAAGGGTTGTGGAGAAGAAAGCTATCCCTCTAGCTCTGTCTATGAGGCTCCCAAACACACCAGGTTTATCAAGCATACCAAGCCTTCATTCCCACTCCAATTCAGTCCAAAGAACAACCACTGAATACACACAACAAAATTGATCAATTCACAGCTATAGGGAAGAAAAGAAAACACCACAGAACAAAACCAAGGTGACAATTTGGGTAATACACAGCTCTGACTGGGAAATTTGATCACAGCTCTGACTGGGAAATTCAATTTATGAGTCATTCTTGGCCCTATCATGGCCATAATGACTCAACAGGAATCCATAACGACCCCAAATTTTGCAAAAATTAACCCACAATGATTCCTCAGCTTGGAAAACGGTGGAGAATGTCATAAAAACATTGGGGCGGAAACCCACAGTTCATCACCCAAAACAAAATTCTGATCCAGGAGAGTGAAGAACGACTGTCCACGTGAGGTAAAAACACACATACAACAACCCAACATGGATGAATGGTGATGGTAAAACTCCTAGGGGCTCCAATTCGTGAATGAGAAACATACAACAAGCAAAATCGTGGAAGTAAGCAGCTCCCCAAGCTTCCCTGTGTGAGCAAATGAAGAACGTGGGTGTATGGGCCAAATGGAATGCATTTTTGGGTGATTACTTGCCCCAAAAGTCAAAATTGGTTTTCCCCAAAAATGGGTTTTCCCCAAATTCGAAATTGTTGCCCATACTCTTCCCATCCCCATGCCAATAACTAACTCAACCACATTCTGGCAGAATTTAATGATCGGGGAAAAAGACAAAATGGGTAGTTGACTGATTGATGGGTTCTCCTATTGACATTTGGCTTTTCCCTAAGGGCCCTAAAGGTTAAATAATTCCCCCCTCCTTATCCTTAGGAAAATCATGCCCCCATCTCATTACTTGTTGCATAGACATAGCTGGTTGGGGTTTTTATTTAAAAAGCATATTTACATGATGCCAAAAATTATAATGTGCCGGCTAGCACAAAATATACCTTCGGCAACGATTTTAATTGCCGGAACATAAAATGATAAATTGATGGTGGGGATTTTGCCTTTAGCTCCACACCATGATTAATTACAATATATACATCATATACATTAATGCAACGGGGTCAAAACCGGGGTGTTACAGTTGTCGTCCCAGATCTTGATCTGCTTGTCGTTGCCAGGGATCACCAAAAACAATGGACACATGGATAAACAAGAACTGGATTCCCTTAATCACAGGTGGCCTCCAACATTGTTTCTGCGGAAATGGATTCTTCACCTTTGTTTTTGAAAATAAAGAAGACAAAGACCTCATCTTCAAGAGCGGACCCTATTTCATGGGCCCTCGAGGTTTATACCTAAATGGATAGAGATTGTCCTTCGACCCAGAGAAAGATGTGCCATCTGCGGTCCCAATATGGGTTTGCTTGCCACACCTTCCGTTGCACTGTTGGAATGAAGACACACTACAAGAAATCAAAAACTCCCTTGGAAACTACATCAACAAAGCAGAACCAAAGGGACCCCTATTCTCCTGCGCAAGGATCTGCATAGAAGTAGATCTGGAAAAAGGGTTGTCAGAAGTTGTAAACCTGTTTATGGACAGTTGGGAGCACATGAAAAAAGTAGACTATGAACAACTCCCCTTCAAATGTAAAAAATTCCTTGAATATGGACACTTCGTCAAAAATTGCCCAAAGGAAATTCAGGAAATATCAGAAAAACAATAGGATGAAGGATGGCACCAAGCCAAAAGAGGAAAAAAATGCCCACATTAGATCCATCATCAAGTGAACCACAATGAATGACAAGTAAGGAGGTGCATCAAGAAGGAAATGAAACCTCGACCAACAACCAATTCTAGGTGTTACACATGGAAGAAGGAGAGATCCCAAGCTTGAAAATGAGATATGTAGAAGTAGAAGAAGAAGAGACTCCTAGAGCTGCAAGTTCCCTACCCTCGTCTCCAAGAATCGAAGGGTCTGAAAAAACACTTGAAGGATAAAAAACACCAGGGAGTTCTAGGGTCGATATGGTAAAACATAGTAAAGTAGCACAACAAGGCTTCTCCTCAGAACATTCACCCCCCCAGGAGCCACATGAGGTAACCATGCAACCAAATACTAGAGGGAGAAAATCCCAAAGATACCATAGAGAACAAGAAGTTGAAAGAGAGCTAGAGTTGGGAAGGAAACAGAGCCTGGAAGAAACAAAAATCCCACAACACCCAAGAATACTAGGAGGGACAAAAATGGACAACAGACCTCGAGCAGGGTCTCAACCGCTTAAGAAATGATGAAATCTGTCTCTTGTAATTGCAGAGGATTGGGAGGCATAAGCAAAGTGGAAGAAATAAAAGAGATAATAAAAATTGAGAGGCCTGATATCCTGCTTATTCAAGAGACTAAAATGTCGGATGTGGAGACAATGGCGCTCTCACGATCCTGGAAAAATTGCCATGGAAAATCCATTAGCTCTAGAGGAGCTTCTGGAGGAATAGTTTCATTATTCTCAAACAAATTCTCCTTAAAATCAGCGAAGGGAAGCCATCACTGGCTCCTGACCGAAATCTTGGAAAAGGACAATCCAAACTCATCTGCAATGTATATGGACCCACACATTACAAAGACAAGGGTGTCTTTTGGGAAGAACTTCTCAAGCTGCACGAGGACCTACGGGGAAAGAATCTAATTATTGCTAGGGACTTCAATACCGCCAAGTCGCAGCTAGACAAACAGGGAGGAACTAAGGTCAGGTATCTTTTTGGTGAGAAAATCAAGGACCTGATTTCAGATCTGGATGTGTTGGACATTCCTCTAAAAAATTGAAAGTACACCTGGAGAAATAAAAGAGATGGAGTAGGTCACATAGCGGAAACACTGGAAAGATTTATGGTAAGCTCTCTCTTCCTTCAACAAAATATTCTCCCTTTCTCCTTTTCCCTCCCCTCAGCTGTATCCGATCATAAGCCAATTGTCTTGTCTTTAACCCAACCTGAAAAACTCGGTCCCATACCCTTCCGCTTCAACTCGCAATGGCTGCAAGATGGAAATATCATTGACCTAATTAAAGCAGTCTGGAATGAGCAGTACCATGATTCAACCATATTTATATGGGAGCCTAAACTAAGAGCGGTGTGATCTGCCATCAAGAACTTGATAAAGATTGGATATAAAAACCCTAGCAATCTCAAAATTAGGCTACAAACAAATATGGCCTCTCTTCAATTGTGCATGGAGAAAAAAGAAGTGACTCCCATGCTCCTAATCCGGGAAAAGGATCTGAATTTAAATTTTTTAAGTGCAGCCAGGCATGGAGAAGAGGAGATGTGTGTTAAATCCAGGAAATTATGGCTAAAAGGAGGTGATAGTAACACATAGTATTATCACAAGCAAACCAAGGATCGCCAGAGCTACAATTACATAAAAGATTTAAAAGACAACAATGGCAACAACATAGGAGGGCATGAGGAGTTAAAAGAGCACGCCTTCGCTCACTTTCGAGACCTCTACAATGACAGTGAGGAGACTGATTCAGAAGCCCAAGCAGACCTTCTTCTGGGAATTCCAACGCTCATTAAAGATGCTGAGAACAGAGAAATATCCAAGCTTATCATGGATTTTGAGATAAAAACTGCAATTTGGTCTCTACAGGCTGACAAAGCACCTGGACCAGACAGATTCACCATAAAATTTTACAAGGCTGCTTGGGAGATTATAAAAGAAGATCCGAAAAGAATGTTGAACTGGACTAGGAAAAAATATAAGATCGATGGGGCCACAAATTCATCTTTCATGTCCTTAATTCCTAAAGAAAACAGCTCGCTCACCCTGGATTGGTTCAGGCCAATCTCATTATGCAATACTTCATACAAGATCCTATCCAAAATTCTAGTCAATAGAATGAAGAACTGCATGGGGTGTCTTATCTTAGAGTCACAAGGTGGTTTCATTGTTGGGCGCCAAATATTGGATAATATTATTTTAGTTCAGGAAGCCATACATTCCAGTATGGAAAGAAAACAACAAGGCATGGCCATCAAACTGGACATGGATAATGATTTCGACAGGGTGAATCATTTCTTCCTCTTCGAAACCATAGCCAAATTTATCTTCTCCAGAAGGTTTGTCAGATCGGTCAAATTCTGCATCAGCTGCCCATGGATTGCACCGCTTGTGAATGGAAGACCCACCAACTTATTCCAGGAAACCAGGGGCCTCTGTCAAGGCTTCCCTTTATCTCCCTTTCTTTATCTTCTAGTGGCTGAAACGCTAAGCAGGAAACTCAAACACATGCAAGACCCTGACGAGCTAAAAGGACTGAAGACAACAAGAAGTGTCAGAGCTGCAAACCATGCACAGTTCACATATGACACCATCTTGCTAGGAGGGGATTCCACCATTATTGCTGAAAGATTCAAAGGCGCCCTGTCAGTGTTTCTTAAATCCTATGATGGAAAAGTAAACTCTGCCAAAACCAAAATTTATGGATGGAATTGCCCCCTTGGCACCCTAGCAAGGATAGGGAGGACACTTGGGTTTGAGGGAAACATAGATTGGAACTCATTTAACTATCTCGGTATCCCAATTTTCAAAGGCAAAAAACAAGCAGCTGGCTGGCATGGGATGATCGAAAAGATCAAAAATAAAATTAGAGCATGGGGGACAAGATGGCTGAACACACCTGGTAAGTTAGTATTGATCAAATCGATTCTCTCTGCTTATCTGATTTATGCTTGCTCAATTTATCTTGCTCCTGAAAAAACCATGAAATCCATCACTAGAGAAATCAAAAGGTTTTTATGGAAGGGTTGTAATCAAAATCAAAGAAAATATCATCTCGTGAACTGGAACACAGTCTGCACTCCAAAATACTGTAGTGGAGATGGGATAAGAGACCCGAGCAAAATGAACCTGGCTCTAGGAGCCAAAATACTCTGGAGAGTTGTCTCTAGCAAGAGAGTGTGGTGGAAGGAGATCCTTCATAAAAAATATATGAGTGGTGACAGAAGAAGATGTGCAAACACCATCGATCAAGGGAATAAAGGCACGCCAATTTGGGAGCTGTGCAAGAAGGCAACAATTTTTTTACAAAAAGGCATATTGCTTTCACAAACCGATGATTTAACTATAACAACATAATAATAAAACTTGTATTGGTTTCATGTTTCCCTTTGTGAATCTATCAAGTTCGTGATAAAATACATCCATTTAATAATCATTATGACAAACTAGGGACACTTAACTAAATTGCTTCGAACTATGAATGGATTTGGGTGGTAATGACTTTATACCAATCTTAAATGCATCCTTCAAAAGCGAGGCAGAATAAATTGCATCCAACATTTTTTTGGGATAGTTTAGGAAACTAAATATAAGGTCACATAACTGAATATGTATAAATTCAATGGTTTCATCATTCACCATTAAATATTGGTAACTTTTCCAATCATTTTATTGCCTTTTTTGTGATGCGATGTAATGGACTTGAAAGAATCTAAGCATCATTATCATCCCATAGAGGATTATGAAATGGAACCATGAACAATGTATGTGTTCTTGAAAAGAATGGCTCCACATGGGTTGATTTGTAATCCACCCTCCTTTCAACACCAAAATGTTGGCATGAGAAAATAACCCAAGTCAACAACGCAAGTGCACTCAATGAAAGGGAACAATTAGACCTTCCTTCATTGAAATTGTGAACCCTCTGAATACGACAGACTCCATTGGTTCTTATTTTAAATGTGTGTTTACTAGTTAAGGCTTGATTCAACCCTATTTTTTAAATGTGTGTAGGTGGAATACAACTGAGATGCAATGCAATGTGTGAAATGAAATATGCAATCTAGTTTATTTATGTCTAACCTACTTAACTACTCAGGATATCCCTACATGGAGCACATACTAAATAGAGACAATTTTTGTTGGGTATGTGTTATATTCTTTGCATGTGTGTGTGTGCATTGGTGCCTTACGATCCCCACCCATCTAGTGCTCTACTGTGTGCGTTGGGCGCTATGTGTGGCATTGGCTCCAAAGAGGGTGGGACACTCTCTTCCTTCCGCAAAGTGAGCATTCAAAAAAATTTGGGCTATTTTGGGGTTTTTCTTAAAAATGTGTAATTTAATCTCGGTTAATAGATTGGGGTCTATTCTAATCTGGGTTAACGAATAACGGTTTTGGATGCTTTGGAATACTTACATATTGTATTATGAGTAGTTAATAACCATAGTGAGAAAGTGAGACGTATAAATCTAAGTTTTGGTGGTTTTCTTGGTTAAGGGTTTCCAAGGTAAATCTGTATGTATTATGTGTGAATGATATGGTATAACCTCTATTTTTATTAAAACAATATGCATGCTTTGCCTCTTTGCACAGGTTTGAAACCTACATGTGGTATTAGAGCTCAATTATTGGCTTTAGGGGGATGCCTTTGTTGCTAAGGGTTCAATTATATTATTATTTTTTGTAATCTAGTACCCACAGGGGATTTGAATGACTTTCCATTTGCAACTTCCCATCACAATTACTCATTACCATTGCTTTAACCCTCGCGGGCTAAAATAATTATATTATTAAATAAGTTTCCACTACCTTATTTCACATCAATTCCGACATTATTATTAGTTAATCATATAATTAAATCCTAAATTTTGACATAACATTTAACATTATTCAATTAGAATAACTTCCACATTAACTTCTTTTCCAAAAATAATGACTAAAAAATGTTATTTATTTAGCTATTACTATATTCAACAATCAAACCATAATTATAATTAAAAGTTAATTAATGTTTTTTTATTTATTAATTAATATTATTTTAAACTCCATTTATCTTTTATCTAATGACGACCAATCAACCTTAGATTATAATTTAAACTTTAATTAATATTTATTTATAACTTAAATAATACTCTTTTAAACTCTAAATATTTTTTTTTATCTAATGATGACCAGAATCAATAATCAATCTTAATCATGATTTAAAGTTTAATTAATATTTATTTATTAATTAAATAATATTCTTTTAAACTCAAATTATCTTTTATCTAATGATGACGACAATCAATGATCAACCTTAATCATGATTAAACCTTGATTCATATTAATTAATTAATAATTTTAAGTTATTACTATCAACCTCCTATCGTAATTACTTAGTCATTCATTAATTAACTCCACGTTATGCATAAATTCATAATAAATTCATAATCAATAAGTACATTTATCTCGAACTAATCATAATGTAAGTATTTACGATCACAATGCAGCATGGACCAATTCAAATAGTTTAATAGTAATACATACAAGCATATATAGACGAGTTATATAAGCGTAGCTACCACTTACATACTTCGTGTAGGTACTAGTAGTACACAATCTCATATAATGCATAATCACATAAGTTATCTTCTACTGATGTAGACCTAAACTAGAATTTGCAATTCCTAACGATTTATTAACTTAATTCATAATAACTTATGAAAACAACACATTGTACTTAGTTACCATTCATGAGTTCAACAAAGGTTCTCAACACAAATACAATAATTAAGTTTCTCTCCATAACTTCAATGGCATCCCTAACTACCTGCTTCCTCTACCTAATTCATAACTACCTTCCACATCCTATCATTCCTCTACTGGACTATCCTAAAGCGTCAACTATACTGACATAACTCCAGATAGAACCCGTAAGAAAATGTGTCAACTACATTGATCAAGCTTCCCCAACAGGCACCCACTAGTCATCATCATACACCTTGGGGAGCACACCGTAGTGCAACCCTCCCATGACTCTAAATTTTGGAGGATAAACGGCGGGTAATGTCTCCACCCCTCCTATGGAACAAGGGTGAATTCCTACATCACCATAGAAATGCATTGTTATTGTTGTTGAAACCCTACACCCGCACACACATCATGATAATAAACCTAATAATCATACATAACAATAATGTTTCACTCGCATACTGTTATAACTAGATCTTGTTCTTAGTTTATTTGTTCTTTTTGTCCTAATTTTCAACCATTGGTTTAAAATGATTTTACGTTTTATGTTGATTTTAAGAATTTTTGACAATCAATAATTTTGGTTGGATTTAATGCTTTTAATGGTTGAATTATTTCATTATTTTAGTTTTAAGGTTTGTATTTTGGGCTTATTAGTTAATATGTACATCTTTAAGCTTTCAAAAACTTATATTAAAAGTTTATTCCAATTTTTTATTTATAATCTAACCCTAATGTTTGAGTCATTTGTCAAATATTTTCATGAGGAGATTCCTGTAGCAGCTCTGTTTTTCCTGTTTTTGTCATTTTCATTGGGAGAATATTACGAGGAGATGAAAAATAATTCAGGAAAACCAAAAGAGGTTTTTGTCCAAAACAGACTCATTCACAAAAACCTCTCTCAGTTTTGCAACAACTATTATCATTTGAGAGATTCGAATTCATCTTTGTGGCCTATTTTCAGGCTTTGAATTATTTAATAATTTCCTGTTTTAGTCACAAATTGTCAGCACGTATTCCGATCAATTGAAGGGGAATTTTGAAAAAACAAGAGAGGTTTTTGTTCATAACATACTAATTTAAAAAAACCTCTCTCATTTTTTTCACAGGTGTCCCGTAGCGAGATATATGAAGGCGTATTTGAGACCCAAATTTTCAGAAATTCGCCAAATTTCCCAAATCCGATTTGTTATTTTTGGGTTAATTGTCTTTAAAGATTTTGAGTTATCATGTAACTAATTGATGTAACTATTTCAAATTTCGACCTAGAAGGTAGTTATGTAACTAATTTACTTTTGTAATGATAAAATGAAGACAAACATACAGTTTTGGGGGGGATTTTTCACTCAAGGAGAGGCTTTTGGAGCTTTGATTTCTCAAGCTAGCACTTATAACTCTTATGTAAGTGGATGACTGTTATTGATTATAAATAAACTGATAAGCCCTTTTACTTGTCATGCTTTTTCATTTATGATCTGGTTGATTGCTCAGTCTACAATTTCATTTCATGTTTAAATGTTTATTCATGTAAATGCTTGTAGTCTGTGGGTGGAATTAGTTTTTAATGTGTAATGTTTATGGCTTATTGGGATGTGTTTGATCCCCCGTTTATATAACTTGCATGATTCAGTTTTGTATTAGGTTATGGATGCTTATTTCCTCCTTGCTGATGAAGTTTTTAGAACCAAAACCATAAAACCTATTTTATTTAATTTTACTTTTGAGATTGTGTTGGCTTGTTCTTCTAGTAGTCTAAGAACAATTTTTGGCACTAAAATATTTGGTGCTGTTGCCGGGGACGAAGCTGAAGTATATCTTCCCTGGGATATCATTATTCATCTGATTTTGAGAGGTGAACAAAGTCAGAAAATCTTTTAGACTACAATTTTTCACCGGCGACTCCACGATTAAAGATTCCACAGCAAGGAGAATTCTGTTGACAGAAAAATGAAGAAGCCAAATGGAAAGACTGGGTATCAACTTGTTACTTTCCTCCATGAGGTTTTTTTTTTATTCATCAACTCTTTCCTATCTTTCCCATTGCATGTCAAAAGAATTATTTTTTGTTTTGTCTATTCCGATGATCATAAACCTTCAAGTACATATCCCTCTTTGGAAGAACAAAGTCTGCATTCTTCTTGTTTTATTGATGTTGATCCTATTCCTTCATTTGAAATACATGTGCAACATGATATACATATACCCATATCTCTTGAACTTGATTATTCTGGTAATCTTATAGAGAATAAAGCTGATTTATTACCCTCTACTGTCATTGCTGAAACTTGCGAATAGCTTGTTGAACCTCATTTTTAACTCACAGATTTTCAGTCTAGACTTAGACAGAAGATGTTTAAACCTCTTAGGCTGCCATCTGTCTTACATCCTTACTCTTCCTACTTTGTTGAATGTCTTCCCCATTTTACTGGAAAAGACAATATTACAGCAGAGAAGCATTTAGAATCTTTTTATAATTTCATTGATAATTTTGAAATCATGCATGAGGATGTTGTCATGAGGTTATTTTCGAAATCCTTTCCTGGAGATGCTGGGTTTTGGTTCCAAAATTTAAAAGCTGATTCAATTAGATCGTGGGAAGAGTTACATGATGTCTTTTTGAAGTATTGGGGTAAGAATAAATCTTATGATCAATTTCTTTCCGAATTTTATAGTTTGAAAAGGGAGAATGATGAGCAAATTACTAAATTTAATTGGAGGTTTCAAAGTTTTTATATCAGTATGCTTACGGAGATCAGACCTTCAGAAAAAATTGCTATGGTATATTATGTTATGGCTCAACATTCAGATCTTGTCTTTTTCTTGTTAGAAAGGAAATCATCATCTTTAAGACAATTTTTTGAGGATGCAAAAGGAGTGGAGGAGAACATCCGAGCTTGCAAAATGCTTCGAGATCAGGCTCATGTTGAAGATATACAAGCTTATGAACAAGAAAAAGAACATAGGTATCATTCAGATTTAAGGCAGTTTTCTTCATCATTTTCAGATTTTCATATGAACAAGGATATAAATGACGCTTGTGTTGATTCTTCATATCAGTTTGCTGACGTTTTAGATGATAATATACTTTCAGTGTATTATAGTAGAAATTTCCTGGTTCCTGCTATGAGATTATCATGTTATGAAGAAGAAGTTGCTGCTCTTCAACCTCTTACTATTGATATAAGAAATAAGCTGCCATTCTTGACTTATGGTCACTTTCAGAATTTTATTTGTTCAAGTTTTGATGAAGGGTTTTATTTAAAGGTTGAGAAACAGTTTGAAGAGCCCTTGGTTTCCATTCTTGAGTCAAAGTTTAAAAAGAACAGCAATGGAGAGGAAAATAATGCTTCACTTTATGATGAATATAATGAAGACATTGAAGTTTTAAATCAGAAATTTCATGATCCCGTGGCTTCTTGGATGGAGTTGTATTTTTCAAAGGTTCCTAATGCTCCAGCTTTTGGCATACTTCTTATTTCCAATCATAGGTATCAGTTGCCTACGGACTCTTTATTGCATTTATCACATCTTTTGTGGGTTTTCTCAAACAGTAGCATGCATGGAATTATGATTCTCAGTCAAATGGTTTCTTGGATTCACTGGAAGTATGATTACACTTGATTGGGTTGTTTCCTCCGATTAGAAGTAGGAGTAAATAGCAGAATAAGATCACGATATGAGCATGTAGAATCTTTTCAGTATGCTAGTTTATAGTAGTATTTTGTCATTTCAGAGGTATGTGTTCAGAGTTTGAGAAAGTTGCAGAGATTTAGTAAATGACTCCTTCACCCAATGAATAAGGCACAAGGTCTATAGGTTCTTGAAGACTCACAAGGAGGACTTCATCTCGCAGTAAGAGCCAGATGTTATAACTAGATCTTGTTCTTAGTTTATCTATTCTTTTTGTCCTAATTTTCAACCATTCGTTTAGAATGATTTTACATTTTATGTTGATTTTAATAATTTTTGACAATCAATAATTTTGGTTGGATTTAATGCTTTTAATGGTTGAATTATTTCATTATTTTAGTTTTAAGGTTTGTATTTTGGGATTATTAGTTAATATGTACATCTTTAAGCTTTCAAAAACTTATAATTAAAGTTTATTTCAAGTTTTGATTTATAATCTAAGTCTCATTTTTGAGTTCTTTGTCAAATATTTTCATGAGGAGATTCTTGTAGTAGCTCTGTTTTTCCTGTTTTTGTCATTGTCATTGGGAGAAGATTACGAGGATATGGAAACAAATTCAGAAAAACAAAAAGAGGTTTTTGTCCAAAACAGATTCATTCACAAAAATCTCTCTCAGTTTTGCAAAAACAATTATTGTTTGAGAGATTCGAATTCATCTTTGTGGCCTATTTTTAGGCTTTGAATTATTTTATAATTTCTTGTTTTAGTCACAAATTTTCATCATGTATTCCAATAAATTGAAGGGGAATTTTGAAAAACCAAGAGAGGTTTTTGTTCATGTCATACTCATTTAAAAAAACCTCTCTTAGTTTTTTCACAAGTGTCCTGGATCGAGAGATATGAAGGTGTCTTTGAGACCCAAATTTTCAGAAATTTACCAAATTTCCCCAAATCCGATTTGTTATTTTTGGTTTAATTGTCTTTAAAGATTTTGAGTTATCATGTAACTAATTGATGTAACTGTTTCAAATTTTGACCTAGAAGGTAGTTATGGAACTACTTTACTTTTGTAATAATAAAAGGAAGACAAACATACAGTTTTGGGGGGGATTTTTCACTCAAGGAGAGGCTTTTGGAGCTTTGATTTCTCAAGCTAGCACTTATAACTCTTATGTAAGTGGATGAATGTTATTGATTATATATAAACTGATAAGCCCTTTTACCTATCATGCATTTTCATTTCTGATCTGGTTTATTGCTCAGTCTACAATTTCATTTCATGTTTAAAGGTTTATTCATGTAAATGCTTGTAGTTTATTGGTGGAATTAGTATTTCATGTGTAATGTTTATGGCTTATTGGGATGCGTTTGATCCCCAGTTTATCTGACTTGCATGATTCAGTTCTGTATTAGCTTGTGGATGTTTATTTTCTCCTTGCTGATGAAGTTTTTAAAACCAAAACCATAAACTAAAACCCTAAAACCTATTTTATTTAATTTTACTTTTGAGATTGTGTTGGATTGTTCTTCTAGTAGTCTAAGAACAATTTCTGGAACTAACACATACCATTTATCTTTTGAAATTCATGTCCCTGATTTACTTACATCTCATAGGATCCAACTATCATATAACTCTTTCAACCTGTAGGTTAGTATCCTAACATGAGATCATCCAATATCATGCAAGAATTGACATGTATACATAATTCATTACTAACAAACAACGATGTAATCATTTTTCTTTGTACCATGCACTTGGTATCACTTTCCTTTATTTGACATACAACTTAAATTGGTATCCACGTACCCATAATCTTTTGAATTTGCATGCTAGAAATATAATTAAAGTACGATCATCATCCATAGTATTAACATCACACACACACACACACATCTTCTGTAAAATAGTAAGCCCACCGATCCAGGATGTCAGTATATTGATGAAGTTCCACAATAATAAGATAATACAAATAGGTAATGGTAGTTTAGATGGTAATGTCAACATGGGGAATTACATACACCCACTCTTTAAGAAACCTAGTCTCAAAGTTATAATCAAAATAGTGTGGGAAAATCATGACGCATGGTCTTTGTGTCGTCCCAGGTAGCAGAACCTAGGATATACTTGTCCCGTTGGACCCTAACCTGGTCCACCGAATGGTATTTAAGTTTTCTAACATTGTGGTCCAATATAGATAATGGTTTGACCCTGATGGTCCCCTCGTCCAAAAATTGATGGTTCCACTATAGTGGATTTATATTTATTGCCTCCACTCTCCATGGGGGCCTTTCCCTCTCTATGTATGATATTGAGTCTTAGTTTGGTATAGTCACACTGATAGTGTGGACCCCCAAAACCACAACAAGAAATCTGAGACAGAGGTTGTGAGTTGAACTGTTGTGATCTCTGATAGGGGTTCCTTTCCCTAGAGCCCCATCCTCTTCCAATTGATCCTTGATAATTCCTTGGACTCTGGTGAGCCCCTACCGTATATTGGGATATTGTACTAGCTTCCATTGATCTATATATTGTTGTGAATCTAGGTGTGGCTATGTTTTCATAGGGAGGTGGTCTAACATATCCTTCCGTAGCGTAGATTCTAGGGGGCTTCCCACAAACCTTAATGGTTGAGTATTGTATGATCTTAAGGATTTCACACCCAACATCTGTTCAATATAACGAGCATATTCGAATTCTTTAACAACTGAAGTATGTTTCCACATTTGTACTTGGTCCCTGATATTAGGATTAAGTTTGTACAAAAAGTGCTCGGCCTAGTGTTGGTCATTGTTTATGGAGGGGGCATACTTAACCAGTTCCATGAATCTTGTCTCATATTCCTCCATAGATTGACTCCCTTGTACCAAGGAATGAAGGGATATTTCTTGCTCTTCCTAGTAGAATGTAGGAAAGTACATCGTCATAAACTTATCCACAAACAATTCCCATGGAGCAATATCTGGGGTAAGGTGCAATTGTCTCTCTTGGTGTCACCACCAATTAAAGGCACTTTCCCTAAGCTGAAATATGGGTAGTTTGAACTAGGAGGTGGAGGTCTACTCTTGCAATTCTAAACACTTCGTCTTCCCCTCCAACCATGCCTCTACTCACACTCCTCCACGACCCCCAAAAAACTCTAGAAGCTTGATTTTTTGAAGCTCCCTCGTAATGTCCTAAGGAGGATGTCTCTGCACTATGCTCAATGACACTTCAGGGTTTCCCTCATGATACTACCTTCTTTCATATTTCTCCTTCTGCTTAGAATTTCGGTTTCGTACTATGCTTTATTTTATTTGCAGGGTTCTTGAGGTGGGGTTCTCTACAACAACGTAACTATGAGGACATTACAAAGCTTCCAGGTATGGAAACATTGGTATCTTTGAAGTCCCCCTCCCATTGCCTGGAGTTTAACGCATATAGCACACTTACACCAACGTGGGATCTCATGTGGATTTTGTGGGCTCTCTTCAAATAGATCCTCGATTTGGGGAAAAATAATACAATTTTGTCTCTCATGTAGTCGGGGAATGGAATCATGTATCATGCATGGGAGAGCTCGGGTGCTAAACCATCGACAAAAGGAAGAGGGGTTGTTGACTCCTTTCCACTTTGAACTTCATATTCTTATGATTGTTTTATGATAAGAATCACCAACGATAGGCTAGCTTAGCTTAATAATGGCACACTATCTATACACATGTGTTAGATATAATAATCGATCTCCGATTTGTGTGGCCATTCAATTCAATTCTTAGCCATGTCAACTCAATCAAATGAATTCAAAATTTTCTCGGGAGAAGAGTGAGGGGGACAAAGGAGGAGGTTTTTCCAATTACAGGAATTTCCCTTATTCAGACTCAATATATTAGTTCGTTCACATACATATTTATTTATTTATTTTGAATATGTTTATTTTAATTTCTTCAAAGGATATCATTCATTCGTCTTTTGTTCCTATTTGGTTATCACTCTATGGCCCCATATATTTATGAGTGTGTGAGTTGTCTTACTGAGTTATGCACAAGGATAGGCGTGGGCTCACTTGTAGGATCATTACGCAATTGAATATGACATACAAGATCGAAAGAGGCGATCTAGGTGCCAGAGTGCAGGGGCCAATCCACCATTCTGGATTAAAGAAGGGATTGAAAGTGAGCATCCAATGTTGGCAAGTAGACAAACCCAACTTGCGCCAATAAAAATATTTAGGGTTAGTGAATGCCAACTTTGATAACTGATGCTTCGAATAAATCGATTTGGTACTGCAAATAACTTGATCTAATACTAGGTAAACATATTTGGTGTATCTTCCCTATTAGGTAATGTGTATTTTCCAAAAGGGATCACATGGCTTGTAGTTCATGTAAAATGGCTAGGGGTAGTGGCATAAAGCTACTTACATGGCTTGCATTGTACCTTTTGGCTAGACATGTTGTGCATAAGGCTACCTATGGGCTCATATAGCTGGATTGGTGAATGGTAGAGTAACTCTTAGGGTTTTAGAGGCTAGGTAAGAGGAAACACACCTTTTTTTTCTTCTCATAAATCTCTTTACAATTTTTTTTTCAATGTTCACCTACTATGTGTTCTATTATGTAATTACACAACTTGCATACAATTTCCACTCACTTTTTTGATACCTTGCTTACATATAATACCATCTCCTACTTGTATATTATTGTTTACTAACTTGTTCTTTGTTTGTTGTTGTTGTTGTTTTTCTTTTTCTCCAGGAAAAGTCTCAACCTAGGGATCAAGGTATAGCCCATTGTGCTAATTAGTTCTTAGCCTTCCTTCCATTCCATGCAACCTCTTCTCTGGCTTTCCTATAGGGAAGTTCTTCAAAAAAATTATGTTTTATTATTTTTGTTTTGTTTTGTTTCAATTGAAAATATTAGTTTCTTGAGGGTATTGGGGTTTCCAATTTGTAGTAATCCCTCTGGTTCTAGATTTGGAACCATGGCTCTGATACCATGTGTAGGGATGTGTAGGGACAAGTCGAGTTTACTAAATTCATATTCCTAATATAACTTTGTTATATATAAATTGTATTTAATTCATCTAAGTTGTGTTTTTATTATGTTTAGTTTAGGATTTAAGTTTACTATGCAGGTGTAAATCTAATATAACATATATTTTATTTAGAGGTATAAACCAAATTCAAATTTCTTAACAGTTTCATTGTGCATATATAACCAAATAAATAACAATGTTCTATTACTACAAATAGAATAAGAGTATAACATGTTCCCGACAATTTATAAACTTCAAAACATAAAAATCTAAAAACCTATTTGTAGAATACCTATGAGATAGTAGTTTTGTCCATGCAAGATCAAATCCATTCCTACAAGCTCCCGCAACCAAAAACTCAAGTGCCAAATAGAATTACCACCCATCCTTCTCGTAACAACCTCGTTGGCTCCGTAGCTCAAGGAAACTTAGTTTCTTGGCCCCCGTGCCCAAATCCTTAGAGAAACAGTCCAACCAGTGCAAATGTTTACCCCAAAATCATAAAATCATTCCTCCTTTGTTCAATTTCTCCAAAAATATCTTCCCCTCCTTCATTCGTATCTCCCTTCCTATATCCACCCCCCTCAAATCACCTCCCTCCCTCCCCTTTCCTTTATTACCCTTATCCTTTTTATTAAATGTTTTAACTCCCCTCCCCCATCTACCGTGTCAGCCACTTAAGTTTTCCATCATTTTCATCACTCGAATAGGGTCAAACCTACTTAGTCAAATAATAAAACATTATTTGTTTAATACCTTGGTTACAGGGTCACACAAAGAATTAATTATATTATTAATTAAGGTTCCATTGCCTTATTTCACATCAATTCCAACATAATTTTTACTTAATAAGTTAATTAAATCCTAAATTTTGACATAACATTTATCATTATTCAATTAGTATAACTTCCACATTAATTTAATTTCCAAAAGGAATGAACAAAAAACATGTTATTTATTTAACTATTACCATATCCAAGAATCAAACCATAATTATAATTAAAGTTAATTAATGATTATTTATTAATTAATTAATACTATTTTAAACCTCAACTATCTTTTTCCCGCACAGGTGTGGCTCATTGTCGATTCACTTGATATGAAGTCACATGTTGTAAAGGAGGTCACGAGTTCAAATCACACATGGACTTACCTGTGACCCGTGCGTGTGGGCAGTTGCGGGACACCTAGGGGTATAGTTGTAGCAGGAATGGATCCCTAGACCTCGAGTCATGCGAGTAATAGCCCAATCCCCAGTTGTCGATTCCCATGGTCACACACACAAAAAAACCTCAACTATCTTTTATCTAATGGCGACCACATTCAACAATCAACCTTGACTATAATTTAAAATTTAATCAATATTTAATTATTAATTAAATAATACTCTTTTAAACTCAAATTATCTTTTATCTAATGATGAACACAATTCAATAATCGACCTTAATCATGATTTAAACTTTAATTTATATTTATTTATTAATGAAGTTATACTCCTTTAAACTCAAATTATATTTTATCTAATGATGGCCACAATCAATAATCAACCCTAATTATTATTAAACCTTGATTAATTTTAATTAATTAATTAATGTTCTTTTGAGCTAGTATACTCAACCTCCTATCGTAATTACTCAGTCATTCATTAATTAACTTCACGCGATGCATAAATTTAGAATCAATAAGTAGTCATTTATTTCTAACAAATGATAATGCAAGTATTCACAACCACAATACATCACTAAGAAATTCAAATAGTTTAATTATAATTCCTACAGGCATACATAGACGACTGCTTACAAACTTCGTGTAGGTACTAGTAGTACTCAATCTCACATAACAAATAATCACACAAGTTATTATTTACTGATACAAACTTAAACCAGAATTTGCAATGCTTAATAATTTACTAACTTAAATCATAATAACTTATGAAAACAACACAATGTACTTAGTTACCATTCAGGAGTTCAACAAAGGTTCTCAACACACATACAATTAATTAATTTTATTTCCATAACTTCAATGACATTCCCAACTACTTGCTTCCTCTACCTAATTCATAACTACCTTCCAAATCCTATCCTCCTGTTACTGGATTATCCTGGAGTTCCAACTATATCGATCTAACTCTAGGTAGAACCCGTAAGAGGAAGTGTTGACTACATAAACCAATATTCCCCAATAGGAACCCACAAGACATAACCACACACCTTGGGGAGTGTGTCGTAGCAAAACCCTCCGATGACTCCAAGTTTCAGAGGATAAACAGTGGGTAATTCCTCCACCCCTCCTATGGAACAAGGGTCAATTCCTACATCGACATAGAAATACGTTACTACTGTTTCTCTCAGGATTTGTCATTGAATAATCAATTTTGGTATTTGAGTTTCCTAAAACCCTGCACCTTCCCACACATCATGATAATAAACCTAATAATAATTCATAACAATAATGCTTCTCTCACATATCATTTCTCTTTTGGAATTCATGTCCCCGATGTACTTCCATCTCATAGGACCCAACTATCACTTATCTCTTTCAAACCTATAGGTTAGTATCCTAACACGATATTATGCAATATCATTTAATCATTGACATGTATACATATTTCATTACTAATAAACAACAATGTAATCATTTTTCTATGCACCATGCACCTAGTATCACATTCATTTATTCAACATATAACTTAATTTAGTATCTACGTACCCATCATATTTTAAATTTGCATGTTGGATATAGAATTAAAGTACGACCATCATTCATAGTATTAACATCACACACACACACACACACACACACATCTTCTGTAAAATAGTAAGTCCATAGGTCCACTGTGTCGGTATACCGAGGAAGTTCCACAATAATAAGATAATACAAATAGGTAATTGTACTCCAGATGGTAATGTCAAAACATGGCATTACATGAAGGAAAGAGATGGTATGTAAGATAAAGAAGTCTCTTTATGGTCTACAACAATCTCTAAGGATGCGGTGCCAAACGTTTGGCACATACATCCTTGTATTGGGGTTTGTGAAATGCAAGGTTGACCGCTATGTATACTCCAAACAAGTTGGTGATCACTTCATTAATATAGTATTGTATGTTGATGACGTGTTGATGATTGGAAACAACATAAATTCCATAAAGGAGGTGAATTCATAGCTATCCTCCAAATTTGACATGAAGGACCTGAGTACTTCATACTTCATAATAAGAATGGAGATTAAAAGAGATCATGCAAATAAGAAAATATGGTTGAATAAGAGAAAATATGTTGAGACGATACTATAGAGATTTATCATGCAAGAAAGTAAGTCAGTCATGGTCCCTATTCATGTAGGTGTAAAGTTATCTGTAGATCATTATCCCAAGACATGGGAAGAGGAAGAATATATGTCACAAGTTCCATATGCTAGTGCAGTTATTAGTTTGATGTATGCAATGGTCAGTACCATACCAACCATTACTTATGCAATGGGAGTTTTGAGCATATATATTTCAAAACCAGAGAAAGAGAAATGGACAACTGTAAAGAGGGTCTTCATATATTTTCTTAGCACCACAGATTATTCAATCCACTACCAAGGAAAACCTGGACCAGACAAAGTAATATATGTACAAGGATATGTTGATGTGGACGAGGATAGTGATATTAAGCACAAACTATATATAAGTGGGTATGTGTTTAACCTATTTGGAGGAGCTATTAGTTGGATGAGCAAGATACAAGTTGTAGTTTCATTCTCAACATGTAATGTACCCAATTCCCTCATATGACCATAGAGACGATAGGGCGCTCAAATTCCAAACTTGAATTTAACCATCATGTCCAATTTAATTTTTATTCAATTACATTTCATTTAACAATGGAAATAAATAATTATGGTTTCCCAAAATAGTTTAAGCATTCATATAATTTGTTGGAATTTCTGTAACTTCAGAAGCTATTCTATTGTACTTGCATTTTACCTCCTATGGGAGTTGAAATTGTCGTATAAACCCTAGAAAGAACAATGTAAACCTTGGGGTGGAACACTGACAATAAAAAGAAATAAAATAAAATTATAAAAAGGCTTTTATTGCTCCCCCAAGAGAGAAGTCGGCCCCAGTAATTTTTCTAGTGGAAAATCAGTATAAATAGGAGGCACCCCTCCTCATTATTCTACACAACAGCACAACAACAACAAAAAAGAGGAACAATAAAAGCTTCTTTAACACAACTAAATTCTCTAAAATTCCCACATGTAATCTGAATCCCACATGTTGATAACTAATCGTAAATATTGCTAATAGATAAGATGATAAATAGTTACATAGGTTTGGGCTTTATATAAGCCCGTCATGCACCTTTTTGTAAAAGGGGATGAATATTTAATTTAGATAATCTTTTAATTAATAATAAATTAATATTAATATTAATTTATTATTTTATTGTTACATTTACTTCCCCTTAAGGGAAGCTTTGTCCTCACAAGATTCATTGACAATAATGTATGATTTTGCTTGAACTGTCATATCTGGATCCTTTGCGACACTTGATGAGATAATATGATACGAGTTACAGATTCCCTAGGAGAATTGTCACATTGTACTTGCTGTGGTCCATCCCAGATCTATTTTGATCGAACCTCTGACATCATTTTGGGAAATGGGTCATCTCAATTGTTGCTTAGTATGTCGAACTATTTTCTTGTCAACATAACTCTTTTGTGAATGCTGATTTTGACCCTGTCGTTGGTCAAAATGGTGATTATAATTGGGATGTCTGTAAGGTGTATGTGTTATTTGTTTTTCTTCCTTTTGAACTGTGGTGAGGACTACCTTCACCTCCTTGAATTGAATTTGTTTTTAAGAGAGTCTAGATGCTTCTTTCTAGAATTGCACTATTTTGTTTTCCAGTAGAATAATTTTACTCTGAATCTTCTCGAACCTTTCGTCTTGCAACTTTTTATCCTCTTTTAACTTCTCGATTTGTTTCTCTAGTTCTTTATTAAGATTCTTTAGGCATTGGTTTTCTTCTTGATTTTCTAGAACTCTTCCTTCGAGGTATTCATTGGACTGTTCCTTCTTGCGACTATGTTTCAGTTTTTTAATCTTCGTAATTAATATTTTATTATGATTTCTTGATTGATATATTTCTTCAGCATTACCTGTTAATGTGTTATTGAATTTCGTAATTTCCAACTTGTGCGCTTTTTTTGAGTAGTCTTCTTTCTGCTGGAGTTCCTCAATTTGTTGCTGAAGGTGACAATTATGTGCTTCTTGGCATTTTACTTTTGTCTGAATTTGTGTGATTTTGTCATCTTTGTCCTTGATGATTTTGTTTAATCGATTTATTTCTTCTTTATTCTCGACTGCATATTTCATGATTTTTTGGTTTTGTAGATTCTGATTGGTATATTTTTTACTCATTAATTCCTCAATTTGAGTAGATAATCTCTTAATACGGCTTTTTAGATAATGATTCTCTTGATCTATTTTTTTTAACCAAAACAATTTTTTTTATTGATAAAGAAATTGATGGGCCTTCACCCAATTACAGTTATTCTAAAATATACAATTGCATGATTCCAAATCTTCTCATTTCAAAATTAAGGAATGAAATGCATCGAACTAGGACCTTCATTCAAGCATAGCATTCTTGGAGGAAGAAGGAAGCATTGATTTACTTTGTGATCTGCCAGCTTATTCAAGTCACGAAGAATGTGATAGGAGGAGACAAAAACATAGTCTATCAAAATGAAGTGCAACCTTTGCATTGTCACGTTCAAACTGAGGTTGTTGAACTTTGTAGCAGAGTTTAAAACTTTTATTATTATTTCCAAGTCTCCAAATATTGAATGTTGTTATGTCCAGCTTCCTTTGAAAGTTGACAGGCTTTTAGAAGTGCAAATAATTCTGCTTGGTTATTTGTAAGTTGTCCTACTCCCTATATGAAGCTGGTTTCAAGACTTCCTCTTGGGTAGAAAATAATCCCCCCTGCCCCATATTTCCTCGGATTTCCTTTTGATGCTCCATCGAAGAAGATTGAGACTTTATTTTTCTTTTGCCACCATTCTATAAATTCCTTTTCCATGATTCTAACCTTCCAACTTGGTTTAAAAATAGGCTTTCTCAAACCCAACTGAATTTTATCCACGTGTAGTGATCCAAGCCATTTATGCTCAGCTTCAAGTTTGATGGCATCAATTTAAAAATTTCCCACTACTTCCAAAAGAAGAGCCTTAGCTTTTATTGCTACAATTTCTGGCTTTGTGACTTTACTTTTAAAAATCGAATCATTTCTTTTTTTTAAAACTTAAATGAGTAGTTTTTATTTTTTATTTTTTATGGGGAATACCGGGTGTGATTTAGCAATTCCCAATCAACCATTTACAAAAATAACTGAAGGTAAAGAATGAGAAGACCGAAAATTACATAGATCTTTAAGCATAGAAATATTTCTATTTCAATGAAAGACTGCTTAATGAAACACTCTCAAGGAAGCGGTTGAAGTATACTAGGATCTCCATTGATACCGAGATTTCCTAGAGGAAGCAGGCATGCGTTATTTTCTAGCAAGCGTGCATGATTGGTTAACTCTTGAAAGCTATTAAAATAAATAACCATTTCAAGTCTTTCAAAGTATTACGGATACGCTACAGAGTTTTATTCAAGGAAGGATTGTTAAAATGATCTTCATAATTTAACAATTTGATCAATAGCTCAGAGTCCCCAAAAATTTGAATTGACTGGTATCCCATCTCCTTTGCAATCTGGCAGGATTTAAGAAGGTTGTAACTTTTTTCCTGATTATTTGAGCTAATTCCAAGATCCGAGCCGAAAGAGGTTTCACTCATACAGTCCGGAGAGAAAATCACCCCACCATCGCCAACAATCCAGGGATTTCCCTTGGACGCATCGTCGAAAAAAATGGTAGCAATGTTGGAGCTCTTCCACCATGATGGAAAGGCTGCAACACTAAGTGTCACGTGCCAGGAAGGAGGAGGCAATGGTTTTATAATGTTTGACCTTCGCCCAATCACAAAAGAACCCAACCATTCGACAATTTCTGGAGGCAAAGAGGAAATGTTAATTGATTTACTGACAGATTCCAAATTAGCAATTTTGCTTTACTTGCCACGTCTGTGTGAGTGGATGAATTGCTGTTAAAAATAATTTCATTTCTGGAAAGCCACAATTTCCACTAGATCCCTTTTGGTATTGATTTCTAGATATTACTAAATTTTGCATTTTTTCCTTTTAAAACAGGGAGCTGATATTTCTAGGTAAAAAACAGTGGAATGAATACCATGTGGGAGGGAGCAATGACGTTTAGTCCATGAAGTACCAGCTTCCATACTGACTGGGTGAAAACGCAATTGACAAATATATGCTCTAATGTTTTTGATGTAGAATTACGAAAGCAACATCTGAACGGACCATGAAACCCACGTTTAGACAAATTGTCACATGTCAATGCCTTATTATGCATGAGGAGCTAGGTGAAAAAATTCACCTTTGGAAGGATGTAGGAGGACCAAACAGACTTCCATTGAGCAGGGGATAAGAAATAAGCTTGAGAAGTATGTAATACAAAAAATCCAAGAGCCGTTGAATAATTTCCTGTCGGACCCCATCCCCATTTATCCTTAGAATAGCGATGGATCGTAGCTAGTCCTGAAAGAGCTGAAATCAACAATTTTTGCTGAAGATGAAGAGGCTTTGGAATATACGGAAGATACCAACCAGCGTAATTCCATTTTCTATCCCAAAGGAATAAATCTGCAAGTCGGAGGAGACATTTATTAACTAACCATGTTTTGATCTCATTTAATGGGTTTAGAGAGGAAAGAGGAGGGTTTCCTAAAATATTATCTTCCCATAATAAGATCCTCATCCCATTGCCATGGATTCTATAGAGATGATGTTGAATATGATCAATTCCTCTTCTACACAAGTTCCAGATTTCAGTACCAAAAGAGGTATTTGTTATTTAAAATTTCTCAAAGAACTTCCCTTCAGATATTTCATTCGTAGAATCTTGCTTATTGGATGATTTTTATCTGAAAAAAACTTCCAAATGATTTTTTCACCCAAAGCTATATTTTCCAATCCAGGGTCACGGATTTGCAAACTACCTTCCGAAAGAGGTCTTTTGAGAATTTCCCAACTAACCAAGTGTATCTTGTTCTCATTGCCTTTGCCACCATTCCAGAGAAATTCCTGAAGAAGTTTGGAAATATGAGAAGTGATGGACTTGGAAGCAAGAAGAAAAGAGGATTGGAATAAGGGAAGGGCTGAGAGGACCTCCTTAATTAAAACCAACTTTCCAGCCATTGTTAACCAATAGCCACCCCAGGAGACTATTTTAGCTTTAATTTTACTTATAACTTACACCTAAAGCGAGGGAGGACTTGGTCCCAAGGTTAATGGGAGACCCAAGTAATTGATATTATCCCACTTATCAAATATAGGAAAGCCCAAGAAATAAGCAATTCACAAAATTGTTAGTTGATCACCATTCCAACCAAATACAACACTCCTTCTTTTATTAATCAAAGCTCCTGAACTTAGATAGAAATTTTGTAGAACTTCATTGAAAGCCCGAGAAATATTTGGTGAACCCATCCTAGAAGAAGAGAGTCATTGACGAAAAGAGCATGATTTATAGAATCCACACCTCTTGCTGCCTTAATGCCTGGAATAGAACCTGCAACCAATTCTGCTGAAAGTTTTATGCTTAAATATTCAACCATCAATATATAGAGGAAAGGTGACAAAGAGCACCCTTGACGGAGTCCTATTGTGGCTTGGAAAAAATCCAATGGTCTCCCATTAACAAGGGGAGCTATCCAAGGCCTATATGTGCAGGCCTTTATCAAACTAACAAATTCCCCACCGAATCCAAAAGAGAGAAGAACTTGATAGAGGAAAAAGATCTTAACGTGGTTGAAGGAATTTTTCATATCATGCTTGATAATCATACCTTTCTGCTTCCTTTGGAAGATGGAATGAAGGGCTTCTTGCACTTGTATCACATTGTATACAAGGTTCCTACCTTTAACAAACCCCCCTAGAGAGGAGAGATTAAATTCCCCAACAAGGGATTGAGTCTATTGGCTAAGAGTTTGGCCATGATTTTATAAGAAGCGTTGCAGAGTGAGATAAGTCTAAATCTGTCAAAAGTTTCTGGATTTGTCTCCTTAGGAATTAAAGTGAGGAAAGTAGAATTTGTACCCCCTCCAACTTTGGATTTTTTAAGAAAGGCTGAAATCATTTGGAAAATATCTGATTTGATAACATACCAACAAGCTCTGTAGAAGTGAATGGAGAAGACATCTGGCCCAAGGGATTTATCCAGCTCCATTGCCCAAATAACGTCCACAATTTCTTTTTTCTATGAATGGTTCACTAAACCAACATTTAACTCAGCAGCGACTAAAGAAGGTATATAAGATAAAAAATATGCACTCACAACATTATCTGAGACACCGTCCTCCGTAAATGAAATATTAAAATGTGAATGAGCAACCTATTGAATTTGCAAATTCCCTTTGATAACCTCAGCATCGCTAGAATTAATTTCTGAAATATGGTTTCAAGAAATTCGGGCTCTACATTGTCTATGGAAGAATGTAGAGTTTTGATCTCCCGCAAGAAACCAAAGAATATGTGATTTGAGACTTAGTTCTTCTTCTTCCTGGTGAAAGGAAAGGAAAGAGTGAGTTTGTGCAGACTTCTCCTTCACCAAATGTGATTTAGTAATTTTCGATTCCTCCAAAGTTAACAGAAATTATGCTAACGCATGGATAGACTGTTGCCTGTAGCTCAAAGGAGTCGATAGAGTTTTTTTTATCCAAAATTTCAAAGCATACTTGAGTAGCTTGAGTTTTTGTTCCCAAACATAGCTGGGTTAACCATCGACAAATTGAGACCAATCATGAGTCACAGTTTCCCAAAAGCCATTCCTCTCAATCCAAAGGGGACTGAATCAGAACGGTATAGGACCGAAATATTTGTCCTCTTCAAACAACAAAGAGATTGGGTGTTGGTCAGAAGTTAACTTAGGCAGGATTTTTGAAGAGATTAAGAAATTCCCATCCATCAAATAAATTTGAACCAAAAATATATCTAGATGTGCTAAAATGCTGGCAGCCCCAACTCTATTATTAGTCCAAGTTTATTGACCTTTCTTGGGTTTGAAATCCAGAAGATCCCAAGCATGAATCAAAGAATCAACAAACTCATGAAAAGGATCCTTGCCCTGAAATCCTCCTTTTTTCTCAATAGGATCTAATATTATATTGAGAACCCCGACCAAAATAATATTGATAGGAGTGTGAGTTTCAATAAATTGTGACAGAGAATTCCAGTAGTGAAAATCAAATCATTTCTTGCTAACCAAATTTTCCACCATAAAAATTTTGGAATAGCTTGCCATATTTTCGTACATTCATAACTGGTTGAAAGAAGACCATGATACCTTGACTGCCAGTTTTTAAACAAATTAACAGGTTCAAAATTTAAAGGAACAAAGAAATAAGGCAACCCGCTCAAGAAATGTGCCCAAACTTTCTGTGTAAAAACACATCCAACAAAGATATGGGTTGTAGTTTCGGAAGGTTGGAGACAAAAACAACATCTAAAAGGTCCAAAGAAACCACGTTTTGACAAGTTCTCACCGGTTAATACTTTCTGGTGCATAAGAGTCCACATAAAAAAATTGACTTTTGGTATGCTAGGTGATTTCCAGACCGAATTCCAAAATTCTGCGCTGTGAACTGAACCACTGTAATGCTGCAATGCTAGAAAACCACGAGAAATAGTGTAGGAGCTAGAGGATCCCCAACTCCACACGTCCTTGCATGTTAAGTGAATGGGGGCCATACTAGATAGTTTATTCAACAACAAAGTATGTTGAGAGAGAAGGATGGGATGTGCACGTTCTGGTAGTTTTGGGAAAGCCTACGCAGCCTAGTTTCCATGACAGTCCCAAGAAATGATATATGAGAGTCTTAAAAAAACCTTTATTTATCATCCAGAGCGTAATCTTAGAAAGGGATGAATCAGAATTGAGAGGAGCATTACGTTTTATTTTAACATCCCATAGGAATGTATTCATGCCATTTCTTGGAATACGGTAAAGATGTTGGGTAAAGAATTCGAGTCCTCTTCTGCATAAATTCCAAGTAATTGAACCTTTGGGAGTATTTATCATATAAATATTTCCAAGAGATCCTCCTTTCAGATATTTTTTCCAGAAAATTTAACTGAATGGATGTTTTTTATCAGAGAAAAGATTCCATAGTAATATTCCTCCCATAGCTAAATTATCATGGATCTCTAATTTGCAATCCACCTTATAGTATAGGTCTTTTAACAATATCCCATTTGACCAAATGCATTCGGTTCTGATTTCCTTTTCCACCTCTCTAGAGGAAATATCTTATCCATAATCGATTTTGGTGCCAGGAGAAGAGATGATTGGTAAATAGGAAGAGCTGAGATAGTTGACTTAATCAAAGTAAGCTTCCTTTCCTTTGTGAGCCAATCGACACCCCACGAGAAAATCTTTGCTTTTATCTTGCCAATAATTTCCAACCAGAGAGAAGGGTTGTTTTTTCCCGAGGTTAAAAGAAGTCCCAAATACTTAACCTTATCCCAAGTAGCATATCCTTCAAAGACTAAAATTTGTGATATATTTGCAACAGTTGAATGATCTACATTCCAACCATACACGACACTTTTACGATTATTGATAAGAGCCCCTAAAATAATACAAAAATGGTGCATAATTTCTGCAAAAACTCTTGTCATTTTGAATGAAGCCCCTCCCAGAAGCAAAGTGTCATCCGAAAATAGAGCATGGTTAATAGCTTCAACTCCACTAGCTGAATGGATGCCCGGGATACTCCCATCATTTTTCATGCAGTTAAATTTCTACTCAAAGTATCAACCATTAGAATGTATAGAAGTAGTGAGAGTGGACAGCCCTATCAAAGATCCCTGGAAGCTTGAAAGAAGTTTGTTGGTCTGCCATTAAACAATGGTGCTATCCAAGGCTTATCGGTAGAAGCTTTTATCAAATTTATAAAAGCAGGGCTAAAGCCAAAAGAACGGAGGACTGAGTAAAGAAAAGATAGATTTACCCTATCAAAGGCATTTTCCAAATCGAGTTTAATTAGCATGCCCTTCTCCTTTCTTTGAAAACTAGATTGCATGGCTTCCTGAACTTGGATCACATTGTCTAGAATATGCCTCCCTTTTACAAACCCTCCTTGAAGAGGAGATATCAACTTCCCAAGCAAAGGTTTGAGCCTATTAGCTAAGAGTTTAGAGAATATTTTATAAGATGCATTACAAAGTTAAATAGGTCTGAATCGATCAAAAGTAGAAGGATTAACTTCTTCAGGAATTAATGCAAAGAAAGTGGAGCTGGTGCATCCAACCACTTTGGATTTTAACTAAAATTCTTTGATCATCTGGAGTAAATATTTCCTGATTATTGTCTAGAAAACTCTTTAAAATTGAAAAAAGAATCCATTAGGGCCTAGGGATTTATCCAACTCCATATACAAAATAAGATCAATGATCTCTTCCTCCGAAAAAGGCTTCATTAACTTATCATTTTACTCCTCCCTCACGAAACAAGGAGTACTAGCAAAAAATTCAAAGGTTATATCAGAATCAATAGATCCATCTTCTCTATACAGGCTCTGAAAATGAACTTCAGCTGCTTGTTTAATTTGAGTAATGCCTTTAAAAGTTTCACCAGACAAAGAGGAAATTTTTGAAATATGATTATGGGAGAGCCTAGCTCTGTATTGTTTGTGGAAAAAAATGTATTACGGTCTCCCACTTTCAGCCAAGTACTACGTGACTTCAATATCCAATATTCTTCTTCTTTGCTGAATGCACGGAAGGAGTTAAACTGAGCTTTTTCCTCTTTTTCCAACATGGCAGAGGTAATTTCTAATTCTTCCATTTCCAATTGGATTTCCTCCAGTTTTTCCAAGGCCTCTTTTCTTTCATTGATTGGATTTTTATGAGAGTGCTTAACCCATTCCTTTAACACAGCTTTGGTATTTTTAAGTTTCCTCTGCCACACAAAGTTCGACAATCCAAAGAATGGAAGATCCCATGCCTTGGGTATAATACTCATAAACCCATCTCTGCCAATCCACAGTGGACTGAACCGAAAGGGGTTAGGGACGAGATCCTCTTCATCTTCTAGCTGTAGCATTATCGGCTTATGATATGAGGCAAGCTTGGGCAAGATACTTGAGGAGACAATAATTTTTTTTTCCATCAGTAGAGAGCTTTGAACCAGAAATCGATCCAACCTGGTAGAGATGTTTGCTGCTCCAATTTGATTATTCGTCCAGGTATATCTTCCCTTTTTTGGTTTAAAATCAATCAAATCCATAGTGAAATGAAATTCTCCACCATTTTGAGCATGGGATCTCTCCCACAGATTCCACCTTTCTTCTCTTTTGGATCCATTGTGATATTTAAATCACCAGCCACCAAAATATTTGAAAGAGAATCTGCAACAATAAAGTTTGTCAGAGAATTCCAACATTCTCTTTAATCCTGGAAATTGGTAGATACATCGAGATTCTCATACTTGGGAGATGTCAGAGTTCAGAGAAAATCCAATGCTGCGTTACATGAGAGTTTTTTAGAGAGAAAAGATTCTCTGTCCACAAGGTTGCAATTCCACCAGAAGAACCTCAAGCACTCACAACCAACCCTGCATTCCTTTTCCAGTTATTTTTACTTAAGGATAGAAGTCTATCCTCGTTTATTTTTGTCTCTTGGAGCAGAAGAACATCAGGAGGAGCCATTCTTAAGATATCTTTAACAACTTCCACTTTCGATGAATTTCCGAGAGACAATGTTCATTATTTATTATTGGCAGACGGAAGAGGGCCTCCTTTTGAAGGTCTATCCCTGGTATTCTTGGCAATTGACATCTCGATTGTAGCTTGAATTCCATGCATCTTCAGGCGTTCAACTTCTTCCTCCTGAATCTTCTTAAGGTATTTACGTCCTTTTTTTGAGGACCTCTCAATAGAATCTTCTTCAAATGAACCAGAGTTTTCCATGGTTTTCTTTTGTTTTTCTATTTCTGCATATGAGGGAGAGTTTCCATAAGCAGGGGAGCCAAGATTAGCCAGTGCTATATTTTCTTCTCGTGTCTGATCTTGAGATTGAGGAGCTTCTCCCTCTTCAAGAACTAAAGGTTGTTCTTCTGGATTTCTCAGAACATTGAAATTATTTTGTGTTGTTAATTCCTTCATAGCTGTTCCAATTTCATGTTGTTTTTGTCTGGTGGGATTACTACCCGACCCTATTTCTTCTCATTTTCCCTTTGAATTATTTCATTGCTTTGCTGAACTTGTTTTTTTGACTTGTGTCCATTGTTCTCCCTTCTCTTTGGTAGCTTCTTCATCAACTTCCTTCTTGCATGATTTTGCAAAATTCCTGTAGCCATGACAATGTCTGTACTTAAATGGAAATTGCTCATATTCAAGCTCTTGCACATGTGACCAATCTACCACTGTCAGCTTAATCGCTTCAAGAAGACCTACCTCTAGGTCTACTTCAACACATATTCTAGCACAAGTGTATTGTTCTCTTGTTTCATCCCTATCAATATACTTCCCCAAAGTGTTTCCTATAGCTTCAAGAGACTCTGAATTATAGCAATGAAGAGGAAGATGTGGTAACCCAACCCATACATGAACAACATAAGGGACATATTGATTCGGATCAAAGTCTGGGGTACACTTATTCAGGTAAATCCCTTGAGGGCCCATGAAATATGTCCCATTTATAAAAATTGAATCTCTGTCTTCTGAATTTTCAAAAAGAAAAACATAATATCCTTTACCTATCAAGTTATTGGGAATTCCTTCTAAGATGAGGGGTTTCTAGGTTCTTTGAACCCACCCATCGATTACCTTGGGAGATGGCCAAAGACCATTAAACTGGCCAATCAGACCCAGATATGCAATATTCATGGTTGTTCGACATGGTTGTTCTGCAGGTAGATCCACCGAGGGAATATTGTCTAGTTTCTTGACATATGTGTACTGATTCTTAGTGGGATTTTTGCTGTTGCTTGTTGCTACCAGTATCTTGAAAGCTGTGTTTTCAGGGGGAGGGGAGGAACCCCCTCAATTAGCCATGACATAATATCCCAGAGCACTAAAAACTACAGATATATCAGGATCAGAATACTTCCAAATCCAAATTCAAAGAACTAAGAAGAAATTGCTCCGAGGCTATCAAAAATCCTCCACCGATTCGAGCTTCAGCGAGGGAGAGATTCCACCTAGCATGCAAAGGAGCCAGCACCCGAAAAACATAAGTGATTTGTGTTGCCACCAATCCTTTGAGCAATGAGAAGAGCCAAAGAACATCACCAGGGTTTGAAAAATATTCTTGGAGCAAAATTTTTCAACGATTAGAAACCCATTATTGTATGTCACAGAGCATTTCATCCTCCTGCTCTATTAATCCCTTAGAAATATCCAGCTTTGTCATGTCAAATACTTTGTGCAATTCTACTTGTAGTTAGGACTATAATTCTGATTTAGAATTTGCCATAATTCTTGACTTATGGTGTTCTTTGATGATAGTTGGTTTTCCTTTTGACTAACTTCTTGTCTTCTTCGATTTTGTCTTGTTTTTCTTTACTCTTGTAATTTAATAACTGTACTTAATACAATTATTAAGTAATTATTATAATAACAATAATAATATTTTTTTTAAAAGGTTGAAATAATTAATTTTCTTCCCCTAAAGACTTCTTGTAGATTGGGTGGTTGGGAGGAATGATTGTTACCTTCCCCACCTAAGTTCAAATTCGACTTGTTTCTTAGTAGATATTATTATGCACTTTTAAATTTTTTTCCCCTTAAGTTTTGTAAAGTGGTGTAGATTGGGTGGTTGGGCGGAATGAGTCACCCAATTTAAAATCTCATTTTTTGTTTGTTTGTTTTTGGAGAATAAACCCAAACCCACTTATTAAGAAACCATGTGTGGTCTTACTTTTACCCTTTTTTTTGTTTTACTTTTACCTCTTTTTTTGGGTTTTACTTTTACCTCTTTTTTGGGGTTTTACTTTTACCTTTTTTTTAAAGGACAAGGTCCTATTTTTTAGGGGAACCCTATAAATCTGAATTGTAACTTCGCTTTGATACGAGAGGAACAATAAAATATTCTTTAACACAGGTAAATTCTCTAAAATTCCCACAGGTAATATGAATCCCACATGTTGGTAAGTTCGCATACACTGCAGAAGGAGACTATTTTCAAGGTTTCTATCTTTGGAAAGGTTTCTATCTCTAGATGAAGGTTTCTAGGGTTTCTCCCATTTGGGTTTCCCAGGTGAAAAATACTTGTGTTATTGTTATGTGCTTTGTCTATCTTCTAGTGATAATATTGATAAATGCAATTAAGATATACTACGATAATCTTAAGAAAATATAACATGGAATTAGAGCAGTGCTAGAAGAAGCCATTGTCGAAACTCTATCAGAAACTTGCTGAAACTAGGGTTTCATATTTTAAGGTCTTCACTCAACCTTTTGGCAGAAAAAGAGCCTTGGGAATTTCTCTCTAAGGAGTGTGCATCTTTTTGTGAAGATAGAATTCAATTTTTGACCTAATTCTATAGCTACAACAAAAATTAGGGTTTCAGTTTTTGACCTACTCCCTCCACAGTTTTGGATTGACTCTATATCTGCTCAACTTGCCTCTCTAGGGAACATATATCTATGGAGTAATTTTTCCAAAACTCCAACCTTCAGTTTTGACTTAGTCTCTGCTAGGGTTTCAGATCCAGATCTACAGTCAATATGATCGGCATGAAGGTTTAAGATCGTTTGGAATGAGATTCCAAATTCATCCCTTGGAAGTCTAGGGTTCTTCTCCTACTAGAAGAAAATGACCTATTAAAGTGTGTAAATGAAAAGGTCCCAGAACTAGAAGCTGAAGAAGACAAACCTCGCTGGAGGAAGAATGATGCCAAAGCAAGAAAGATTTTGGTGGACTTAGTTAGAGACCAATTCATTCCTCGGATATCGGAAAAGATGACAAGGAGGAAGATGTTTAAAACCTTAAAGAAGATATTTGAACACAGTAATATCAATGTGAATCTCACATTGAGGAATAAACTGTCGAATATGAAGATGACGAAGTCTGATAATATTGCCTCATATTTCGTGAGGATTACCGAACTTCGGGACAAGCTAAAGTCTAGTGGAGACAATCTTGAAGAAAAGGATATCGTTATGACCACCTTAAATGGTCTCCCACCATCTTGGGAGTATTTTTATCAAACTATAAGTGTTCGGACCAAGTTACCCAAATTTGATAAGCTATGGGCAGAATGCACTCAGGAAGAAACAAGAATCACAACATGCCAAAGACTTCATGGTGCTCAACCCAAGGAGAATCAAGCATTCATATATCATGCCAAGAAAGCCAAGGGAAGGGGAAGGAATTCCTTATATTAAAAGCGCTAAGATAAGAGATCAATTCATCCTCTAGATCATAATAAACAAGAGAGGAAAGACTTATCTCATATATAGTGCTATAGGTTCAAGAAATATGGTCATTATGGTAGTAGCTACCAAAGTTCAATCAAAAGGAAGCATGAAGCTTCAACTGCTGATGTAGAAGAAGACCCTCCTCACAAGGAACCAATGAAGGATGGGTGTTCAAAGTTCTTTTTCTAAGAAATGATACGAAGATCCATACTATGATGATTGTCAAGCAAGCGTATGAAGATCAATGGACTTTGACAGTGGGAGCCCACCCACAAAACTACAAAAGATAAATATTTGATTTTACATGCTTTAGTAGATTAGATCTAGTTTTTTTTAATATGTCTTACACAGATCTAAATGTCTAAATTCAGGTATTTAAATAGCATGTCATGCTACACAACCCATCTAGGATGACAACTCCTTTATAACATACTTGAGTAGTACACACTCTTAATGGTATGCTATAATGGAGACCATAAGCATCTGTATAATGGCCTTACGTGTGTTGTATCGAAGCATTGACTAAAAGGTTTCCGGCATTATTTTTTAATACATTGATTATGAAATATTGTTAACCATATGATGAGACTTGAATTGTAGGGAATGCCATGATCTACAAGGAAAAGTGATCCCATTGATATACAGATGGATCAGAAGCAAAAATCCTCTAGAAGCATGTATCATGACTCTCATACCCAGAATGATCTCATGCAGAGATTTGGTGATCAGAAGCGAAAATATTCTATGAATGTCAGTCTATCTGATGCTTCAACAAGATTTACTCAACTGACTTCTGAGAGACAGAGGGAGTTATCCCTCAAAGACAAGGATTATAGTTTACTACATATGACAGAAACCTGATGAAACAGTTGTCATGACTTGAAGGATCCTTGATGAACCTGGTTGTCACCAGGATGGATAATTAATTTCTAGTCTAAATTCACGTTCCCAAGTTATAACCTTCAGGAAATAAGGGAAAATTCATGGGATATTGCAAGTCTTCAAATGCTTACAGAATATACATCCCAGGATTGAAGCAAATCGAATTTAGCCGGGATGCAACCTTTGAAGAAGAAATGGATATCCAAAAAGGAAGAGGATCAGATATGGAGATCGATGGAGATGAAGACATGAGAAACCCCCCCCTCTAGAAATTAAGAGGGAGTCTGAAGAAAAGAATAAACCAATAGGTCCCATTGATCCAGTTGATCCAGATGATGCTCTCACAGATATGCACGACATATTTTGCAAAATGTAGAGGAGCATGAAACTCCACATGGAGCAGATGGTAGTATTGAAAAAATACAAGGCTAGGTTTATAGCGAGAGGGTTCTTTAAGAAAGAGGGAGCCGATTATGATGAGAAATTTGCTCCTATGACTTGACATACTTCCATCAAATCAATTATTGTTATTACTTCAACTATGAGATGGAAGCTGTATCAAATGGATGTCAAGACATCCTTTCTAAATAATATTGTTGATGCATTACTTGTTGGGATTGGAATTATGATAAAGGTAGAATAATATTGTCCTACGTCAAGGAAAAATACCCCATGGATATACTGGAGAGAGTCAGAATGTTGGACTGTAATTCCATAGCTACTCCAATGGATGCAAATTTGAAGAAGCTGAGATATTTTGCTTCAGATTCAAATTTGATCGATCCCACTATGTATCTCTAGTTGATTGGGTCCTTGATGTATCTAAAAAACACCATACCAAATATTTGTCTTGCTGTGAATTCCCTTAGTCAGTTCATGTGCGAACAGAGGAAGATTCACTAGACTGCTACAAAACATGTGCTCAGATACTTATGTGGAATTGTGGGATATGATATACGATATAACTCAGTTGGTGACATGATATTGCAAGGGTTTACAGAATCAGATTGGTCTGGATGCACTAAAAATAGGAAGAGAACTTCAGGATGTTGTTGCAATTTGGGTTATGCAGTAATTTCCTAGTACAATAGGAAGCATAACTCAGTAGCTCCTAGTACTGCAGAGGTTGAGTATATGGCTTCTAGTTCAGCATCTCGAGAAGTAGTTTGGCTTCATAAACTTCTTGTAGGATTGTTTGGCCATATTCCAAAGCCAACCATGATTCACTGTGATAACCAGAGTTGTGTGCAGATGTTAGTGAATCCTGTATTTCATGACAAGTTGAAGCACATAGATATTCGGTATCACTTCATACATGATATGGTGCAGAAAGGTGCAATCGAGCTCCAGTATATTCTAACAGATGACTAGACTATAGATGTTCACACCAAGCCTCTTCCTAGGATGAATCTTGAATAATTTCGCAGAAGACTTGGAGTAGAAGAGAATGTATCCCTCCTTGAGAGGGAGAGATGGCTACAAGACATTTACCATACGTTTTCCTAGGTACCTTTGCTTGTCTAGGTTCTCATCCAGTTATGGGAGAAATCCCCTCGGTAGATGAGACAGACAGATAGTAGATGGTTGGGTTCACACACGTGCCTATGCTTGTCTAGGTGCTCATCTAGGTATGGTAGAAATCCCATCGACATATGAGTCAGACATGTAGCAGATGGTTGTGTGATTGCAAAAACACCTCTACTTGTTCAGGTTCTCAGCCAAGTATGGGATTAAACCATCAAAATATGAGACGAACAAGAAGTAGATGGTCATGCACATTTACTATTTTAGGTTCTCAGCCACTTATGGGAGTAACCCATCGGCATATGAGACGGACATGAAGTAGATGGTCGTGCACATTTACTCATTCAGGTTCTGAGCCAAGTATGGGAGTACCCCATCGACAGATGAGATGAACATGTAGTAGATGGTTGTATAGGTATGGGAGTACCCCATCGACAGATGAGATGAACATGTAGTAGATGGTTGTACATATTTGCTCATCCAGGATCTCTAGCCAGGCATGGAAGTATTCCATCGTCAGTAGAGACGGATAGGTAGCATAATATTTTCTCTCAGACATCCAAATAGAACAAATTTATAAAGACAACCTTTAGTACGTTTAGAGATGATAGAGACAATATAGATCTGCAGACGAAACCCATATGATTGTGATGCTGATGAAGACCAAATAATACTTTCCCTATTGAAAGGGAGTGTTGGAATTTGTGCAACTTCAGAATCTATTCTATTGAACTTGTATTGTACCTCCTACGGGAGTTGAACTTGTCGTACAAACCCTAGAAAGAACACTGTAAAACTTGGGGTGAAAAGCCAACAATAAAAATAAATAAAATAAAATTATCAATTTTTTTTTATTGCACCCCCAAGAGAGAAGTCAACCCTAGTAATTTTCCTAGTGGAAAATCAGTATAAATAGGAGGTGCCCCTCCTCATTATTCTACACAATAGCACAACAACAACACAAGTGAAGTGCACAATTTTATGGGGGAGAGAGAAGTTCACATACACTGCAGAAGGAGATTGTTTTCAGGGTTTATATCTTTGGAAAGCATTTCCATATTTTTCTTTTATTCTTTCATTATACTCTGATCTCATAATTATTATCTCTAGATGAAGGTTGTTGGGTTTTCTCCCATTTGGGTTTCCTTGGTGAAAAATACTTGTGTTATTGTTTTGTGCTTTGTCTATCTTTTAGTGATCCTATTGATAAATGCAATTATACTGCTATAATCTTAAGAAAACCTAACATAATTTACATACAATACAACATGAACACACATGTCATTCCAAACAAGTTACATGCATTTCAACATTTATAAGCTATAAATTAAATAACATGAAAAAAATAATTAAACCATTACATTAATACACAAACAAGCACTTACCTTTTAGCAATTATTCTCCAACTGATTGCATGTGAAGGATGTTTTTCCCATCCATAGGTACTTTCAATCCAAAACTTACTTTGGCACACCACCCTCAAGCTGAGGCTATAAATCCACAAGGGAAAATATCTCCCTCAATCCCATTTCACTTAGTTTAATTCTCATGTAACCCATTGGTGCCTAAAACCCCTCTGTCGCTGTCCCAATCCTCAATTATCCTTCCCCATCAAATTGCACAATGCGATGGACAAGTTCCCTTCTCTAAGTTAGCAGTCCCTTAGGAAGCCTCCAGTTCCCTTATGGTGCTCCAACACAGGTTGGATAGGAAGTCTTTGAATTTTGGATTCTAAGGCAGAATATGCAGGCCAAGTTTCTCTCTCATCATTCTACCCAGGATAATTGTAGTAGAATTCATGTACCTCCATGGAATCTTCGTTCTCTGATGCAATATCTGGCTATATCTTCCAAAGGTAATGGATAAAGAGTCAAATTCGAAATGGTGGATAAGTAGTGAAGAAAAAAGCCCCTCTCTCACCGAAAAACTCACTTTTATAGTGTCAGATAATTAATCCACCTTAGTACCATGGTCATACACCTAGGACACTTTTTGATTAGCTTCATGCTTTTATCCTATGGTCCAAAACTAGGTTGTATTGGTCAATATTGGTTCCTTTGGTGCTTTGGACTCATAGATTCACCCATGTGCTCTCTTTTGATCATTCTGGATGAGCATGCACCCTCATTAATGATTGTTCAGTCCTTGGTGTGCTCTCTAGCCCTTAAATCATGGAAACCAGTTGACTAAAGGTGCCTATGCATGTATTTTGTGTTTTTTGTCTCTCCTTGGTCATTTATTGATTCCTAGAGCCAATCCCTCTCACCCCATGCACTCTAGAATGCCTATCCTACCCTCATTTATGTCCTAGCATGCTCCATCCATGTTCACACTAGCATTTGTGACCGTTTGGGATGGTTTGGGAGCTCATTAGTCCACCTACGGGGGTTTTGAGGTCCAACCATAGCTTGACATATGTATGCATCTAGATGGCCTCCAAAGGATAAATTATTTTCCCTATTGTAATATAAAATTATTCTAGACATATTCACATGTTAGACATCCATAATAAACTCAGTTATTGACTACATTTATATGTGTTAATTTCACTCTTTCTACTGTTTTTCTGCATAAGTGTGAATAGTATTGTATTGTGAGGATTCCCTTAGCTCCTAGATCTTGCTGTGAATAATATTTTCACATGGTACTAGATCTCTTTGGAGCTTCAAATCAAAACCATAGTGTTTGATTTGTTGCTTAGGGCATTTTCCAGAAAAGTTCAAGTGTTTGCGTTGCAGGTACAAACCGTGTTTCTATCACTTAGTGCGCAAGCAGAAATGGAGAAGACTCATGTATTGATTACCCCATTCAACTATTTTGAATGGAATTCTGAAATGGTGATCCAACTGAGGTCAAAAGGCCTCTACAGAGTCACCATGGGTACTAAGACTGAGCCCAACTCTGCTGTGGAAAATCGAAGTACTTCAACAGACCTAATGAAGCATTTAGGACGCCTTGTCTCAACATTTCGAGGGATATTCTCTTCGATGTAGACATTCTGAAAACACCCAACGAAGTATGGCTCAAGCTTGAGTCATTTTTTGGGAAAACTGAAGAAATGAGAGGCCACCAACTCGAAAATGTGTTGATCTCACTGAGCCCAACTCACTTTGAGATGATCCATGAATTCTTCACTAAGTTCAAATCGTTGGTGCTTCAACTGAAACAATGTGGAATTGAAAATAAATATGAGAAATTGAGCTTGCCCATATTTTTGAAGCTAGGGCCAGAATATTCAGTATTTGTGTCAACATTCCACTCTAGCAAACTCATAACTCAAAATTGGAGGATTTCATCACCGAAAGAATTGATGGAGTCACTGATTCAAGAGAAAGAAAAGCTGGTGCAAATTGGTACCATCAAATCCACCAAGGATGAATCCCTTCCTACAGGAGTTTTGAATCTAGCCAAAGGCAAGAACAAAACCAAATATTCGAAGCATCAAGAGAAGAAGAAGTAGAAGAAGCCCAAATCTTCAGATGGGATTTCGAATCCTACCAAGGACAAAGAGAAGAAGAAGCAAGAGAAGACAAAATGCACCTATTGTCACAAAGGTTGGCATCCATAGAGTGCATACATGAATAAAACCATTGACATGATGGCGCAACTCCTTGAGAAGAACAACATCCCACTGCCAAAAGGCACAAGGAAGAAAGAGGGAGGTTCAAGCTCAGACAATAAGGAAATATGCCATGCTTTGGTTGCTGGTTCTTCATGCTCTTCATCATTCATCATAGATTCAAGTGCTTCAAGTCACATGGCCTCCATGCATGATTCCTTCTTGTCCCTACATCCTTACAGTGGTCCATACATCTTCATGGGCGATGATTCATAAATCCAAGCCAAAGGGATTCATAGGATTGATCTTGAAGATGGGTACTTGAACAAGGTGTTGTTTGTTCCTGATCTAGCAATGAACCTACTCTCTATCTATCAAATGACACACACTGGTGTAGCCAAGAGAGTAAAATTTACTCAAAATGTTGTGGAGATCTTAGAATTATCAATAGGCCAAGTTCTGACAGTGGGTTATGTTGATCATGATTAGAGAATGTACAAATTCTCTCACTTCCTCCCCTACTCTCAAGGGAATGCACTCCTGTCACATGCCAATGAGACAAGCAAGTTGTGGCATGAGAGATATGGTCATCTCAACTACATATACCTCCAAGCACTAAGCAAGGAAAGCATGGTCGAAGGGATTCCTATCATCAAGTTTTCCAATGGCACATGCAAAGGGTGTGTAGTGGGAAAGAATGTTGAGTGCAGGTATGAGAAAGGAAAGGCAAGGAGGGATGTCCAATGATACACATAAAGAATCATATAACAATAACAGAATAAGAGACAAGGATGGTAGACAGAATAACATATTTTATTACTCAACCACACATGTGGGTTCATACAACAAAACCAAACGAAGTATCTATCTGGATCAACAACATATATATGTGTTTACAAAATAGTTATAGAAACTACCCATTGGTTCAACCAACCAACATGACCTATGAGTTCAACCTAATCTATAATTATTTAACTAGTGATTCTAGTTGGCTTAGCCGACTAGCTCCTCCAACAACACCACAACAAAATGGTGTTGCAGAGCGTAAGAACAAATATCTCAAGGAGATGGATACATGCATGATGGAAGCAAAGGATTTGAATCCTAATATATGGGGTGAAGCTATAAAATATGCTGCATATGTCCAAAATAGAGCTCCACACAAAGCATTGGATGGAAAACTCCATATGAGGCTTGGAGTGGTCAGAAACCCAATGTTTCTCATTTCAGGGTTTTTGGCTCAAAGGCTTGGGCTATGATTCTTCCCGAGAAGAGAAAGTCCTTGCAAGCTCAAATCAAGGAGTCGATTATGGTTGGATATGTTGAATATGAAAATGGTTACAAGCTCTTTGATCCCTCATCTCAAAAACATTCATTGAAAGGAGTGTATAGTTGGAAGAAGACCTCATGCAGGAGAGCGAACTAGCTCAAGGGGAATGCTCACATCCTCCACTCCATGATGATATAAGTGATGAACATTTCTCTGATTTTTCTGATTTTGATATTGATGATGGTTGTAACACCTCAGTTTTGACCCCATTGCATTAAATATATATGATGTAATTAATCATGGTGTGGAGCTAAAGGAAAAATCCCCACCATTGATTTATCGTTTTATTTTTCGGTGATTTAAAATAGATGCCGATGGGATTTTGTGCTAGCCAACATGTTATGATTTTGAACATCATGTAAATATGCAAACTAATACAAAAACCCACAACCAACTATGTCAATGCAATGAATAATGAGACGGGGGCATGATTTTGTTTAAGGGTAAGGTGGGGGGGGATGTTAACTAGGAGTCTTGGGGGATTGCCATGTGTTAGGGGAAACCATCAAAACTATAAACTACCCATTCTGGTTTCTTTCCCCAACCATTAATTTCTGCAAGAATTTTGGGTTGAGGATTTATTGCATGGGGATGGCAAGAGTGTGGGAACGGATTCGAATTGGGTAAAGCACCCATTTTCGAAGGACACGTTTTGAATTCATGGGCAAGAAAACACCTAGAAAACGTATGCTTATTCCTCAGGGAAAAAAGGGTTTTTTTTTTGCATTCTCCACTCTCATTTTTGGGAAAAATGGTTTGGATGTTATGGTTTGGGGGATCCATCTTTCCCATGGAAGCTCACGCAGCTGTTTTTTTCTTGGTTTTACCTTCCATGATTCTAGCGTTTTCCTGTTTCTTGTGCATGCCCAGAAATCCATTTTGGTGTGACAAAGTGAATGATCAGTAAGGAGTTACAATTTTTGGTGAAATTCATAGCTTGCTGTGTATGCCTCTGTTGTTTTGGTATGAATTGGTTGTGAGTGGAAGGGGAGTCTGAACTAGCTTGATAAACCTAGTGTGAGAAGGAACCTCACAGACAGATCTAGGGGCTGGTTTTCTTCTTTGCCACCCCGAATAGTACTGAAGAGGGAAGGCATATCCTGATGGACTGTGTAGCAGAGAAGGGGATGCTTCCTTGTGTTGGGTGGGAATATGTTTTAGAAACTAGGCTAGATTTGGTGCAGGTGTCCATAGCTCTGTGGTTGAGATCACTAACATAGTGGTCAACATTTCATCTCCTTGCAACCTAATCAACCCAATAGTGATATGGATTGGCTGTATAGACTTATAAACCCATTTGTTGGCTTGGATGATCTTTTATGTAAACATTATCTTAACTGTGTATAGCCTGATAAACCCATCTGTTGGCTTGGCTGTGTCTTTTTGTGTTTAGCCTTGTGTATGATCCTTGGCTGGACAACCTGATAAACCCAACTGTTAGTTGGCTTGGCTGGTCCTAAAAGTGTATATTGGCTTGTTGCATACAGCCTGATAAACCCAAATTTGTTGGCCTGGATGAGTTTTATTGAACCCTTGGCTATGTGTGAACCTGCTAGTGTTCCTTATTCCTTGGGGAAATCATGCCTAGCTCAGGGGTGGCAGTGCTGCTGAGAGATTGATGAGCACAATGGCCTATGGTTGGGTGGAAGGTTGTGGTGACATAGTTGGTTGCAGAGTAAAATTCTTCAAGATAAGTGTTCTTGTCTATGATTAATCATTGTAGTTGTATTTCTCTACATTTGTATTCACTTAAGAAAATATGAGGAACATGTCAATGTGTTGAATTGATGAATTGCTTCAATTGTATAATAGTAATTGTATGCATCTATGTACGTTTTCTTTCAATGCATTTTTCAGTTAAGTTATGGAAATTGGATGATCAAAGTGATGATGACTTGAATGGTCGAATCGATCCAAGACTTGGTGAAAAAGTTGGATTTCCTGCTAAAAATCTACCTTTCCACAATTTTCGGGGTGTGAGATACGGGATTGCTGTTTCGCATATCTAGGCTTCCACAGTTTCCTTTCCGCAGGATGCAGGATGCGGGTTGTGGGATGTGGGATGCAGTATTGAGGTTTTGCAGATCTCAGCTTCCACAGTTTCCTTTCTGTAGGATGCGAGATGTGGGATTGCGGTTTTGCAGATCTCGGCTTTCGCAGTTTCCCTTCCAGAGTTTCCTTTCCACAGGATGCGAGATGCGGGGTTGAGGGATTGCGGATCATGTTTCACATTTTTTCGATTCCGCAATACAAGCTGTCTGCACCATTGATTTGCGGGTTGAATTTTCAGCCGTTGATCTTACAGGGGATTTCAATTGTGGATTTTATGTTCAGATCTGGGATGTTTGAAGAGTGTCTTCACGGCCATGCTCGGTGATTTAAATAAGGACAAAGGTTCTTTAAGAATTTTTTTAATTTCACATGAAAATTGGGCATGGGTATGCAATAATGATGATTTTGATAGGCATTCAGATCACGACTCACCCATTCGGCCCAAGTGGGTGTTTCTAGGAATATTGCACCTCTTGCGGACAAGAGCTGTTCCTCTAGTCAGAATGGTTCAGATCTAGAACAAATGAGGTACAAAGGATGGAAGACTTCCCCTAGAAGGTGTAGACATCCATAATGGATCCTTTGGATGTTCTGAAGTATGACATGAGTGTCTCATGTGGTGATAAGTCTCCACGGATGCACCTACACAAACACATCAACTTGTTATATTTTTATCATTAAGCTAGCATTATATTAGGATCTTTTAACTAAGAGAATAACAAGCACAACAGTCAAACACAAGAGACAATGAACACCGTGTTTTTCCTCAGGGAAACCATAAATGGAGAAAACCTCACAACTTCCTCAGAGATAGAATCAACACCAAATAGAAAATCCCAAAACAGTAAGATGATCTCCCGACATCAGTAACCTCTTTCTTCCTAGCCCCAGTGTCTTCTTCTTCCCTAGCTATCTGCTACAACTGAGTGTGAGTGAGTGTGTGATAAATAGAGAGGCTAGCTCTCTATTTATACTAATTCCTGACTTGACTAAACCCTACTAGGGCCTACTTCTCTAGGAGAGTCTAATAACCCTAGTGCCCTGGAACTGCAGGGACTTTAACCCTTGAACAATAGGAGGGTTACCCAAAATGACTTGACATGACTTGTTTACATTATAGAAACTCCCGATCGGAACATCAGGGCATGGCATGACTCAAATACATTATAGACACTTCCCGGAATAAACACCAGGGTACAAGACATAAGATATATAGGTGAATACATTTCGAAGTTACAAATACATCAACACTCCCTCTTAACTAGGAAGGTATTCTTTCAACACAATTTTCAGCATTGGTCTTCTTCTCTGTATCGACTGGATCATCTCGTCATCTTGATCTTCAAGTATTCTTCGTCTTCTTCGTCTTCCTCGTCTTCTTTGTCTTCAAGTCACCTTCATCTTCAAGTCATCTTCTAAGTCATCTTCTTCTTCAAGTCTTCTTCATCACAGGATCTGGATCATCACAACTACTGGATCATCATTGCTGGATCATCATCACTGTATCATCATCAAATCTGAATCATCATCAAATCTGGATCATCACTTGATCTAGATCATCATCACATCTAGATCATCACTTGATCTAGATCATCATCAAGTTTGGATCATCATTAGGTGCTATCTCAGAATGGTGGTATCTCTCGATTCTTCTCATCACAGGAAGTTCTACAGAGCCATCCATTTTTCATGTTGGTTTTAGGCCTACCCTTCATGTAGGTCTTCAGCACTTATATCTGACCCTAAGTTAGAATGGCCTGCCCAGCTCTTACATCTGACCTCATCTTGTCAGAAATGCACGCCCAACACTCACATCTAACCTCATCTTGTTAGAAAGGCCCAACACTCAAATCTGACCATGTGTCAACACATCACGCTAGAATGGCTTAGCACTTACATTCGATCTCATCTTGTCGGAAAGGCTTTGCACTTACATCTGAACCCATATTGTTAGAAAGGCACAACACTCACATATGACCATGTGTAAAAACATCACGCCAAAATGGCTCAGTACTTACATCCAACCTCATCTTGTCAGAAAGGCTCTGCACTTGCATTCGACCATGTGTAAACACATCACATCGAAAGGGCTCTCAGTCCTAGATTGAGGATTCCTGGTAACTGACCAGGTGCCTCCATTCTCCCAGAGAATGGAATCAACCCTTATATCTGATCAAGTGGGAACACATCCCTCAATCACATCAGAATGGCCATGCGCTCACATCTGATCATATAAGACTACATCCTACAGTCATATCAGAATGATCCTCAGTGCCAAAATGAGTATTCCTGGTAACTGACCAGGTGCCTCCATTCCAAGAATGGCATTCAGCCCTTACATCTGATCATGTAGGAACCAATCCTACAGTCACATCAGAATGGCTGAGCACTCACATCTGACGTGGAAGGAACCAAATCCTCTCACCATGACAGAGTGGCTTAGCCCTTACATCTGACCATGGAAGGAACCTAATCCTCTCACCATGTCATAATGGATCTAGGTCTCATCATTTCCCCTTGGAGGGAACCTCGATTTGGAGAACACCAAGCTTCTCCTTGAAGTGCTCAAACTTCACTCTAGCCAATGGCTTTGTCAACACATCAGCTATATGCTCATCCATCGCAACATACTGGAGCTTCACTGCTCCTCTCTGCACCATATCCCTGATATAGTGATACTTGATCTCGATATGCTTTGAGTTGTCATGGAACACTGGGTTCTATGACAACTTCACACAACTCTAGTTGTCGCAATATATGCAAGTAGCATCCAATTGGAGATCAAATAAATCAGACATTAGCTTTCTCAGCCATACTGCCTTGCAACTAGCTGAACAAGCTGCGACATATTCTACTTCAACTGTACTCAGTTCCACACAAGACTGCTTCCTGCTAAACCAAGAGATCATGCCTGATCCCATACTGAAGCAGCATCCTGAAGTGCTCTTCCTATCGATGGCATTGCCAATCTGAATCAACATAACCCTCCAGGTTAATCTTCTGATTTGCCTCATACTTGAGCCCATAATCAACTGTACCCTTCAGGTACATTAGAATATGCTTTGCAGCAATCAAGTGAACATGTCTCGGATCTGTCAGGAGCTGGCTCAAGGTGTTCATAGCAAAGAAAATATCCGGTCTCGTGTTCATCAGGTACATCAAGGACCCAATCATCTGATGATAAATCGTAGCATCAACCACTTCTAATGAAGCATCACTAAATAGCTTCAGTTTCGATGCCATAGGTGTGGTTATGGCCTTGTAGGCCATCATCCCGAATCTCTTCAGAATCTCTACTGCATACTTCCCTTGTCCAAGGAAGATTCCATCCGCATTCTACCACACCTCCATTCCTAAGAAATAGTGCATCATACCCAAGTCTTTCATTTCAAACTCGACAGCAAGTTTCCTCTTTGTATCATCAATCAACTCATCCCCACCTGTTACAAACAGATCATCCACATACAGTAGGAGCATCACTGGATTGCCATCTTAAACCTTGTAGTAAAGGTTTGAATCTGCTTTACTCTTGGTAAAGCCCAAACTGGATAGGAAACCATCAATTCTGCTATACCATGTCCTGGGTGCCTGTTTCAAACCGTATAGGGATTTCTCCAATATACACACATGAGAATCCCTGTCATGTGTCTCAAAACCGAGTGGCTGCTCCACATACACTCCCTCTTCTACTACACCATTCAAGAAACCAGTCTTGACATCTATCTAGTGTATCTTCCATTTCATCACTGTAGCCAGAGCAAGTACTAATCTGATGGAAGTGTATCTAGCTACATGTGCAAAGGTTTCTTCATAATCTATTCCTTCTTTCTGGGAGAAACCACAAGCCACAAATCTTGCTTTATATTTCTCGATGCTGCCATCTGCAGCATGTTTGATCTTGTAGATCCATTTAGAAGTTACAATGGACTTCCCTTTTGGTCTTGGGACAACATCCCAAACATTATTCTTCATGATCGATTGATATTCTTCGATCATAGCCTCCTTCCATTCTTTCCTTTCTTCCGCTTCTTCATAGTTGGAAGGTTCTTTTTCAATAATGTCACATAGCAAGGCTACATAATTGGAGCAAGACCTAGTTCTCTTTCTTCCTCTATGTATTTCTTCTGAATCTCCAAGTTCTCTTTCTTCCTCTAAGTGTTTCTTCTGAAGCTCCATATCTTTTTGCACCTTGGATAATTTCACGTACCCAAGCAGGTAACCTCTTATGAGGATTCTTCTCTTGAGGTGGATATACAAGTTCTTGAGGTTCTTCAAATTCTCGATCTTCTTCTTGAATTTCTTCGTTCATGGTTGTGTCATGAATTCTGAGTGCTCTTATTTCTTCAGGCCGTCTCTTCTTGTATTTGATGTAGGATGAATCTTCATCAAATGTTACATCTATGCTAATGTCAATATTCTTGAACCTTGGGAAGTATATTTTGTAAGCCTTCGAGCTTTTAGAGTATCCCACAAATATATCCTTCTTTCCTGAAGGATCTAACTTCGTCTTGTTTTTTTTCAGAATGTGTATGTATACAGGATAGCCGAATATTCTGAGATGGCTAACTTCTAGTTTCTTGCTGGAGAAGACTTCTTCAGGAGTCTTGTTCTTGAGTACTCTATGAGGAGTACAGTTCTATACATACACCGCTGTTCTGGTAGCTTCTGCCCATAGATGCATAGGAAGATCTTGATCATGAATCATAGCTCTTGCAGCTTCCATGATAGTTCTATTCTTCCTTTCTACAATCCCATTATGTTGTGGATTATATGGATCAGATAACTCCCTCTTAATCCCTGAGTCTTTGCATAACTCTTTGAATTCATTCGATGTGAATTCTCCGCCATTATCTTATCGAAAGGTCTTGATCTTCTTTTCTGTGTGATTCTCGATCAAGGCTTTGAATTCCTTGAACTTGCTGAATACTTCATCTTTGTTCTTCATAAAGTATATCCATGCCTTTCTAGAAAAATCATCAATAAAAGAAGCATAGTATACATACCTACTTAGTGTACTGGATGACATTGGACCGCATACATTAGAGTGGATGATTTCCAAGATTCCTTTTGCCTTGCCCTCGCTACTTGGAAATGTCTTCTTTGTGTTCTTTCCTTTTGCACATCCTTTGCATACACCTTCATGTTTTGTCTGCATTTCTTGGAGTCCTTCAATAGCTTTGCTTGCAAGTGGTAGTGCTCTGTAATGCACATGTGCAAGCCTTCTATGCCAAATCTCATTTGGTTCTACCAAGTCATGAACCAAAGCTTGTTCCGGTTGGCCCTTCAATTTGTATAGTCCTCCTTCTTGTTCCCCAATCACTACTGCATCATTGAAAGAATTTCCCTTTGGCCACATGAGAACTTGGCCATATACAAATGCAACCCTCATTCCTTTTGCATCTAATGCAGATATGTAGAGCAGGTTCTTCATTCGTCCAGGTACAAACAATACATCTTTCATCTTGATAGACTTTCCAGAGTCTAGCTTGTATGAGAATTCACCACTACCTTTTATTGGATATTGGTAGTCATCTCCAAGTTTCACCTTGTGAGGTGATTCATGTTCAGATAGTTTCACAAATGATTCCTTGAATCCTATCATATGTTTGGAAGCACCAATGTCTATAAGCCAATCATTGCTGCCATGTGTGATAGTTCCCGTGAGAGCGGAGATCAGAACATATTATTTATCAATTGAAGAATCATCACTGACTTGTCTGTTTCTCTTTGTGGAAGGTTCATCATCCTCTGTAGCATGAGCATGATGTTTTCTCTTGTTTCCCTTCTTCTTGTGAGAGCTACTTTTGTTTCTAGGAAAATCTCTGGCAAAGTGTCCTCTTTCATCACATGTATAGCAAATGAACTTAGACATATCTCTAGGCTTTCTAAAGTTATTCCTTTGATGAGAGTACTTACTTCTATGGTGGCTAGATCTGGTTTTCTTGGATTGTACTGTGAGAGCTTGATATTCACTTCCCATATTTTCTTCTCGAGCTGTTATTTGAGCTTCTTCTTGAGATCATTCTTCCCATAGTCTGCTGAACTTGACTAACTTCTTTCGGGCACATATCCCTTGAATGAAAGAGTCCCATGTCCTAGGGAGACCATTCAAGGTGGTCATTACAATCTCTGCATTCTCCACTTCTTCATCTACTGCTTC
>LPNX011051721.1:349656-383445 GCA_001517045.1 Pseudotsuga menziesii
AGATCCTTGTAAAGTAAGACTGGATGGTCTCTGCATTCTAGATCTTCATATTCTTCAACTGGTTCCTCAAGGTCATCTTCCGATTTATGTTCTTTCCTTCAAACAATTTGGTTAGGGCATCAAACATAGCTTTAGGTGTCTTTAGGGAGGATTCCTGTGGTATGAGGTGATCCTTGATCGAATAAAAAACAATCCTCTTTTCCATAACCAACTTCTTCTTATGTAAGGCCTTAGCCTCATCTCCCTCTGGAACTGGAATCTCCTCATTGATGTAGGAGTCCAACTCATTCTCTTCCAAGACCAGGGAGATCCTATACTTCCAGGATCGGAAGTTATTAGCTCCCTCAAGATTTTCATCAAGCTTGGTATGATGAGACATCATAACTGAGAACCTCAAATGGAAATACAAAAGATTTAGATCTTACTAGGTCAAGATGTCGGATCTTGATTTGGAGCTGGATTTCTGCAGTGCTGGTTCAGGAGCAGATTAGGGTTTGGATTTTCTGGAGTTCTGTCCAACCATATGATTTGATCTTGATTTCTAACTTTGATTTTGGGGAGGATATCAATCCAGGCCTGGGCTCACTGAAAAAATCCTCTTTTGTGAAAAGCCCTAATTTTCGGTAGTAGTGTCAGGTCCAAAACTGAAAAACCTCAGAATTGGATTCTGCTTCAACAGAAAGATGCGCCCTAGGGAGGAGAGTTATTCCAACCTTATTTTGCTGAAAATATGTGGAGATAGATCCAAAAAATAGGAATCCCTAGTTCCCTCAGTTGCACAGTGTCTTGTTCTCAAGTTAGCTCTGATACCATGTTAGCTTTTTATCATTAAGCTAGCATTATATTAGGATATTTTAATTGAGAGAATAACAAGCACAACAATCAAACACAAGAGACAATGAACACAATGTTTTTCCTTGGGGAAACCATAAATGGAGAAAACCCCACAACTTCCTCAGAGATAGAATCAACACCAAATAGAAAAGCCCAAAATAGTAATATGATCTCCCGACTGCAGTAACCTCTTTCTTCCTAGCCCCAGTGTCTTCTTCTTCCTCAGCTATGCGCTACAACTGAGTGTGAGTGAGTGTGTGATAAATAGAGAGGCTAGCTATCTATTTATACTAATTCCTGACTTGAATAAACCCTACTAGGGTCGACTTCTCTAGGAGAATCTAATAACCCTAGTGCCCCAGAACTGCAGGGACTTTAACCCTTGAACAATAGGAGGGTTACCCACAATGACTTGACATGAATTGTTTACATTATAGAAACTCCCGATCAGAACATCAGGGCATGACATGACTCAAATACATTATAGAAACTTCTGGAATAAAAATCGGGGTACAAGACACAAGATATATAGGTGAATACATTCCGAAGTTACAAATACATCAACACAACTAGGAAAGTAAAATCAAAGGCACTAGAATATAATCCATAGTTCTATACTAGTGACTAAGGAATCCAGTAATAAACAACATGATTAAAGTATAACATAGTTTATGGGAAAGGAACCGAATTTGCATTAAATATGAAGAAGAAATCTTACAACGACCGCCTTAGTGTTGTGATGATCCTTCACATGCTACTCCTTGACCTCTAAATCTCCAACTTTCTCCTTCTATGCTCACCTTAGATCAGTCCAAAATCTCAATTCAGTACCATAACTTTTCTCTCTTCTCAACCATGCGGTATGAGCCTGGTTTTATTGGCCTTGGGAGGATAGGGATGGTTGAGTAAATGGTGGGTGAGGTGGAAGGGAGATCCCAAAAGGATGGATCTCGAGTCCAAGTGGTCCTCAGGATTAGGGATGAGGGTGCCATGAAGTCTTCCTTTGAGAAGCTTCATGGAATCTTCTCTTTTTCACTTTTTACCCCGAGCAGCACTTTTATTCCATGCTGACAGAGCATTACCAGGGTGGAACCGCTCTTTGATTAAAGGGAAAACTCGGTGGCACCACTTGTTGTCAAGAGACAATAGGAGTTACTGAAGAAGGTAACGCCTCTTGCATTAAGGGCAAAGGTGGTGCTGGAATTTCATATGTAAAATTGGAGTCTGAGCCGGTACACAACTTCATTTTTTGGGATTTGAGGGCAGTTTCTGATGTTTGGGACATCATCACATGATGATGATGAGATTTATGTGTAACAGAATGCCCCCCAAAGCATGAGGCCAGAGGGATATGAGAGGCAAGAGATTTGAAAGAGAAAGATATCACTTTAAGGCAAGAAATCGCTTGATCGGAGAGCAACATCAACAGGTATTATACAATACATTGATACTTTTTTATTTCAAACAGTCTCCTCATCATGGTTGCAGACCAATACAAGGCTGATCCATGAGAGGGATAAACAAACATGTCTACTAGAATATAACATAGATCCATGTGAGAGGGACTCAAACTTGGACATAGCTACCAGACATACAATGTATATCTATGTCAAATGGACGCAAATTTGAGCACAGGAATGACCATACAAATGTGGATCCATGCTAGGACTCATACAAGATATTCCATCACAACCTAGGGAAAGCAATGAGCACTTTAACAGATAACTAGGGTCTTTGTATCATCTTCTACAAAGTACGATTCTATCCATGTGATTACAATGTCTTGATGTCGAACATGGTAGAAACCACTTGATTACCGGTCAATGATGTGAACCATTAACAAGTGCGAGGGAGTTCACCATTAATGCCAATGATTCCCAAGGTACCGTAGTACAAGTGTGAATAGATGATCTGATGTCGAACACTTAGTCGAATCTTTCGATCAAAGGTCAATTATGTGAACCTATGTCGAGAGCAAGAGAATCTGTCATTAAGGCATACATACCTCAAGGTACTAAACTTGTTTGTAAGACTAATTCCTGGATGATGAGCTAATGTCGACAGGAATATTCTCATCGAAGGAGGGCCATGATGAATCCCACATCGATGACAAAAAGCTTGAAACAAAGTTCTGGAATGTTGAGTATGTTGTAACCATATGATTGACTCAAAAGGTACTGACATAAAGGCTGTTTTGATTGCAGAGGTAAGATTTCAATTTCCCTTTGAACATCAGGCGGCACGACTGAATACTTGGTAGCATTGACTTAGACCAGACAGATACCAATACATAATGCGACGGTAGACGATTCATTATTTGAAATACTCAAAGGAGTGACATGACTCATGAAAGTGGATCAATTTGGAAGCAAGCTGAATATCCAATTGACTGAATGAAATGGAGACAAGTGCAATGTTCAAAGGTGACTATAAATTGCCATTAATTTGCAAAATGAAATGGTTCCCTTCCCTTAATTCCCCCATCATGATTCATGAGTGCCTCATTTCATTTTTATGGGTTCAAAGAGGGTAACAAACACTCGTTGTAGCTTACCCAAGGGATAAGTCCATTCTCATATGTTTCACGAACCTGAGAAAGGAGGGGTTCGTTCCCAAAAATGGTCTCTCAGTGTTTTATTTAATGAGTCCATTGAAAGTAAAATCGACATCGTTTATGTTTAGAGAGACTGAACGAAGACGAAAGAAGACTCTAAAGGGTCCTTTTTCGTACTTAGTCAATTCGAACCAAAAAAGGGGTAAACTATTGTCGAAAAGATGAATATTCACGTAATTTTACAAGCATGAAGAAGACAAGATCGCTCGACAATATTTTCACATTTAAGGAGACCGAAAAGAGTTTAAAGAAGACTCCATTAGGGTTTCTTTTCATGATGAGTAGTTTTAACGAGGCTGAAAAGAAGCGAAAATGACTTAGAGCTTTGATACTTGGTTTAAAGAGCATGATCAAAGTATTGAAATGAGCACTTGACGAATTTTTCCATTTTACGGAAGTATGAAAAAATAAAAAACAAACTTATCCGTAGTCAATACTATTCATTTTTTGTCCCTGCAAAACTTTTTAAAAAACCATTAGTTCCCCAAAAAATATTTAAAACTGACTTTTATAAACTATAGAAAGGGAATTTTTAATGAAAATGATTTAAAAAACATCAAAATAATATAATAAACCTAAAAATATTTTATAAAATCCAAAGTAAATAGTAAAAACCATCTCATTTACCATTTACCAAGTCTTGGAGAGTATTTGGGAGAAATTGTGTGCAGATTTCAGATCCGTTACCTGTCCATTTTTTGACCGTCAGTCTTAGTTAAGAGCTAGAACCCTTCTCTTCATTTTCATGGTTGATATTTTTCATTTCCAAGCAATTTAATTGATTTTTTGGTATTTCAAACCAAGCATAAAAAATGTTTCCCGGGTAACGCTTTTGTCGTTTATGGGACGAGCGGTGCCCGCGGAAAACCGCATTTTTTAAGCTTGCACAGGCAGTGGCACTGCTCTGTCTTAAGGGGATAGGAGTGGTGCCGACAATCACACCCCAAAAATGGATGCCCTATCCAAAGTGATGGATTTTAAGCATTTTTAAAGATTGAATGTGTGTCTAAATGCTCTTTTCATGATTTTTGACAGGTCATTTTACCCAAAATGGTAGTGTGGAAAGAACTATAACATGAAGATGATGACACTCGTGCTGTGGCAGATGGGGCTTCCATAGCCACTCTATGGGCTTGTGGCCTCTTGAAATTATTCCAAGATCCTAGCATGGTATCCCATGTCAAGCTATTGGAGTATATATTGCGGATGTGGAATCCAGAACAACAACATTTTGAGGTAGGGGCCCACATCCTCACTGTGGAGGTTGAAGACATTTATTTTCTCACTGGGTTATCCAATCATGGAGCACCTATTTCATTAACATGATCCCGATGGGGAGACATTACCACAAAAGAAATCATAGTTCATCACTACTATCCAGGAACCAAAATGTTAGGGAATAAAATCCTAATTAAAGAAGTGATGGATTTGCCACTTCGGACTATGCTCTTCACCATGTAGAGGGTAGCTAGGAGCCAAGGGGATCACTAGGATTCATGGGAACATATGATGTATGCCATGGATGCCATGGCACCCATAGTGTTTAACTGGGCCGAGGAACTATTGACTGTGTTCAAAGATCAGCTAACCAAGTGTCGGTAGGGGGAATTGAAATAGTTCAGCTATGGGACTATTTTGGCATGCTTATTCTTTGAGAGGGTACCTCTCTTGAGACCATAGGTGGTATTTATAGAGTTTATAGCTCGAGACCCCCACATGCTATGGTGGGTAGAGATCATGGCCCCCACTGGAGGTGGTAGAGTCAAGGTCAAATATGGGGATCCCTTCTTCCGTTGGTTAGACGATCAGATCCTCATGATTGAGGATTATGCCTATGCTGGGACCAACTTTTGAGGAGATCCCAGCCTTCCTTTACCAGCTAACGCTCAGTGGGGTGACATCGGTAAGAAGAAATATTCGAAATTTTGATTATTTTTTACATTTTCATGTTTTATGATTTTTATGGATGATAGCAAGACCTATATTGGGGTTGCACGGCCTAGGGGATCATCCCCAATGGACAGGTGAGTAGGAGCTTTCTTTTTCCATAGAGGCGACGATGAGCTAACCGAGCTGGAAGAGAACCTTAGTCAGTTGACTTTGGACATCCCAGAAGCTGCGATAGATGACCTCCCCAGGAGTTATTAGAGACACACGACGAGAGTGTCAGGCCGTTTTAGTCATTTTCTATGTAGGGTAGAAAGGGATATTATGTGCTACCATGAGAACCATTATACATTGTGCATGATGTATCACTTAAAGCTAGCTAGCTTCAGGAATTTTTGGATATTTTGTATACCTGAAAGCCAGAGTGCTTTAGTCTCGTGACTATATTTTTGTGAAAACGCTTTATATATATATACAGACTCATTTTCGGTGTTTATATGTGTTTCAAATGGGAAAAATGGTATTTACATGAGTTTTATGTGTCTTTTACTGCTTATTTTAATTTACAATGGAACATGTTTCATTTATAAATGTTATGTGTGAGAAATATACTAGTATAAAACGTAGTTTTCCAATGAATCAACAATTGTATTATCAGACCTAGGAACGTGGCTATAAGTGATTAACTCGAATGATCTCTCTAACAGGCGTACTCTTCGAAAGAGACAAAGGAGCGTAGGGTTTCTGATGGTATGAACGTGGTTTAAATGAAAAACCACTAGCTGTGAGTCCATGAATAATACCAAATCATGAATGTCCTGAGATGTAGCCTCGGTCAATAAACCTATCACTGCTTAATACTCAAAAATGTTGTTGGTAGCATGAACAATATAGACTGCCCCTGAAATGACTAAGTCATGTGCCGAGGAATATAGAGCCCAAGCAGCTGAAGTGAGATTCGGGGTATGACGGAAAGCCCCATCAACAAAACCGTAAAAAGCCATCCGATCCGCATAACCAAAAAATGGTATAAACAATACTGACAACAAGACTCAAAACCACATTGAAAACTAAAACACACTTAAAAAGTCACTCAATATACATATATATACAAGGTAACATACATAAATAATTTCAGGCATAGCACCTCTTCAGGTACAACCCATTGCAAGGTTGCCCGAAAGGTATGCCATCATAGTCTACTAGTTCGTATGCCCCCTTTTATAAAACCTTACCAACGATAAAGGGACCATACCACATAGATTCAAAATTCCCCTTCCCTAGTTTATCATATCTCTGATCGTAGGTCAGAACTAGGTCACTTTCATTGAAGAAATGAGGCTAGACAGACTTATTGTACTGAGCCTTGATGCATTTTTTGTGTGCCTCGTTAGCCAAGGCAGCATATCTTCTATTTTTATCAAGGTTTGTTAAGTACAAAAACCATTCTTCCTTGACGAAAGTGTTCAGAAGAAGTTCTACTGCAAGTTTCAGGGATGGGATTTGACACTCAATAGGGAGGACAACTTCTAGTCCATAAACCAGTTGAAAAGGCGTGAAACCAGTTGCTATTTTGACTGAAGTCCTATAAGCCCACAACGTGGAAAAAAGAGTCAGGATTTAGTTGTATTTGTGGTCTCCAACCATCCTATGCAACATAGTTTTCAAAACCTTGTTAATGGCCTCAACCTGACCATTATCCTGCGGGTAATACGAAGTTGAGTTTTCATGGTAGAAACCCAGTTTGGCACTTAACTCATCGATCATTTGATTGCGGAAATGAGATTCGTGGTTAATGACTATGGCATGCGAGACTCCAAAAATGGCTATCATGTGGTTGAACAGAAAGAGGGCGGCAGTATTTCCATCCTCTGCATATATATGTTGGATTCATTTACCCAACATACACACTTATTTGGTCAATTTTGGCCTAATTACTCACTATCCTAAGTTAATTGACTTGAATTGGCATCAGATGAGCACACCATGACATCAACATGAGCACACCCATGCCCTCCTTCAATCAGGGAGGTCAACTAAGCCTTCTCCTTCAATCAGGGAGGCTAACTGGGCTTCCTCCTTCAATCAGGGAGCAATTCTAGGGTGATCTGAGTGTCATAAGTGCACCAAATAGCTAACTTATTGTTTTTTCACCTAAAAATCAGTTAAGCTGAGTTGTAAAGGCACTTCCCTCATGTCATTGTCTATTTTGGGCTGATTTGGGTGAACTAGAGTGAGTTAATGCGCCTCCAACCACTTCTGATGACCAATATCAATGCACTTCACTTCATCGAAGCTGATTGGAGTTATTGATGTGCCCCCACTACCGTTGACATGCATATTGAGTTACATTCACTTAGAATCAGTGATTCATTGCACTCCGATTCAGTTAGGACTCAGTTAGAGTCAATCATGGCTAGATTAATGGTTAACTAAGTGTGTCTAGTGTTGTTGACATTTAGTTAAGTTACACTCATCCATTCAATTCTAAAGAGCTCTAGTGAATTCAAATTGTCTCCATTCATGCAAGTTTGCATGACATTGTATTATTGATTTTCATTCTATTATTGCCTATATAGAGTTGCAACCTCCTATTGCAATACCTATATGTTATTTCAAGCCTAATTTGTTTTGAATATCTTGTGAGTATGTGCTTTGTCTCAAGATTTATGTGACAGAATTAATATGGTATCAGAGCCACGATGGGACGAAGCTATTTCTTCAAGAAAACTTTGCTTTTTGTCGGATCTAGCATGCAAAATTGAGTAAAAAAACTCAAAAATTCCAGCACTGCACCGGAATCCGAAGGTTTACCACTTAATACCCCAAGTAAAGGAACCATTCATCAAGCTTGCTTGATCAATTATGCTGGGTGTGATGAAAACCTGAAATGTACAGGTTGTCCGACCTTACGGTGCCCTTTTTTTGTTGATTGTAGGTTTTTACAAGTTCTTCACTGCATTCGCTACAGTATCTCCATGGCTTCTTCTCTGGTTCCTCTTACCTATTTCAATTACCACCAATGGAAGGAGGATATGTAGATTCAACTCCATTCAAAATGGCTCTACCGGTTCACAATGAACACATAAACAAATCCTAATGTTGTTGTAGAGAAGATAAAATACTATAATAAGCTAGATGAGGCTTATGGTTTCTTGTTCTTGTCTATCTCCAAAGATCTTCTTTTCCACATATCAGGATTGAAGACTTCGAAGGATATTTGGGATCATCTGTCTTCCTTGTTTGATAAACAAGATGATCTATGGATCTATCAACTTGAGAATGAGTTGATTTCCTTGAATACAGGCATCTTCAAAACTATGAATGATTTTTTCACAAAATTCAAGCATTTGGTGCTCCAATTAAAGCAATGCAAGGTTGAGAAGGACGATGATAAGCTCATCCTAGCTATTCCCTCAAAACTTGGTTCGAATTATTCAGTCTTTGTTTCAACATTACATAATGGGAATATTACAACCCCAAATTGGAAAATGCCTTCTCTTGGTGCCTTCATCAAGACCCTTACAAATGAGCATGACAAGATTGTATAGATGGGGATCCTCAGATCCTCAAAATATCAAGGTTTGCTTTGGGGCCAAAATATTGAAAGGGAAAAGGGAAGCAGAAGAATCAAAAGGCTAAATTTGATGCTCCAAATCCTAAAGAAAAGAACCAACAGTAAGAAGATTCTTCCTCTCTAAGAAACACAAGAAAAAAGGAAACCACGGCAAAGAGAAAGTCAAGTGTTCCTATTGCAGGAAGGGATTCCACCCTAAACATTCCCGCATGAATAAGAATCTTGATGAGATGAATTCTCTCCTTGAGAGAAACAATATCAATCTCCTGGAGAGTGTTCGAAAGAGAGATAATCAAGATCGGGATACCCAGCAAGAAAGAGGACATGCTCTCATGGAAAGCACCTCGAAGCCCAATGCTCTGCTCATAGACTCTAGAGCTTCAAATCACATGATGGCAACAAGAGATTCCTTCTCATCCCTGGACACCGACAAAATAATTCCCATCTACATGGGAGAGGATTCTACCATCATTTCGAAAGGAAAAGGTACTGTAAATCTTGAACATGGCAGTTTTTTTGATGTTTTGTATGTACCCTCCTTGGCATCCAAACTCCTGAGTTTATATCAAATGATTCATACCAGAGTGCCCAAGCGAGTAAATTTCATCCCCAATGATGTAGAAATCATTGAGATTGCATCTGGGAAACTTTTTGCAATAGGCTTGGCAAACCATCATGCTAAGGCCTATGATTTTTCCCATTTTGTGGCAGATGCAAAGCCCACTGCTCTTTTGACTCATGGAAATTAGGTAAGTAGACTATGGCATGAGATATTTGGTCATTTAAACTTCAAGTACTTGCAGCAACTTCAGAAAAATTCCATGGTTGGAGGCCTCCTAGCCATCAAAACTTCCAAAGGAATTTGCAAAGGTTGTATTGTGGGAAAACACCATGAGCACAAGTTTGATCGAGGAAAGGTAAGATGTGCATCAGGTATCTTGGGGATGATTCATTTTGATATTAGTGGACCTATGCCCACCACATCCATGAATGGATATCAGTATGTACTTGCCTTTATAGATGATTTTTCTAGATAAACTTGGGTTTTCTTCATCAAGAAAAAATATGAAGTTCTGGAAAAATTCATTGAGTTGAAAGAACTGGTTGAGAATGCCTCTGAGAGAAAGATTAAATCTCTAAGATATGATAATGGAGGGGAATATATCAGTTCTGAATTTCTGCAAATATTTTTAGACAGTGGGATCAAGATCCAACACTCCCCAACAGAACGATGCAGCGGAGAGAAAGAATCAAGGTCATAAGGAGATGACAACTTGCATGTTGGAATCCAAGAGTTTGGCTGCAAATTTATTGGATGAGGCCATGAATGTGTCTACATACATTCAGAATAGAGCACCTCACTCTTCTGTGAAAGGCAAGACTCCTTTCAAATTCTATTTTGGACACAAGTCGGATATGTCAAATTTCAAGGTTTTTGGGTCCACTGCATGGGATCGAATTCCGCATGACAAGAGGAAAGCTTTGCAACCACAAAGTATTGAATGTTTGTTCATTGGATATAAATAATAATGTAAGGGATTCAATCTTCTGAATATCAAAACCAAACAAATTTTCATTGAAAGAAGTGTCCGATTTGAAGAGCCTCTCCAAGAGGTAGAACTAGTTGAAGAAAATTCTGCTGAAATTCCCTCCCTTTCTGCTGATCATTTGGGTGATGAAAGTGGGAGTGAAGTCTCTGATTTTCTATAACTAATATCTGATATCAGTGAGCAAGATATATCAGGTTCAGAATCAGATTCTGAAGTGCAAACGCATCTCCTAGCTTGGGCCAAAAAGACACTCTCTTCCGTCGGGGAAAACATTGGAAATCTTGTTGATCCAAGAAGAACTCGGTCTGATTTTCAAAGATCAGGTATTTCTCTCTCTTGTCATAATTCATTTCTATCCGAGACTTGTTATTTAATGATTGGGTCAGATCCTAAGTCCTACTACCATGCTCGAAAAGATCCGAGATGGAAAGTTGTTGTTTTCCCTAAAGTATGCTAACTAGAGTACAGGATAGTAGTGTTCAGGCACCTCAACATTCAAAGACAGTTTTTAAGGTTTTTGGATAACAATGTAAAAATCAGATAAGGTAAAGACAATATAGAGAGACACAATAATCTGATAACATCAGAAAATATACGTGTAAAGACAATATATTTGCAGGAATGAATGAAAATACAGTTAAAGCTTAAGAGATAGGTTTTCAAATCATATAAATACAAGCAATAAACATACAGTTTACCATTGCAGCATATGTTAAAGGCATGGGTACTTGAAATAACATTTCAAACATCAATAGGCATCAATAGTCACTTGCATACACAGTATCCACATAGAAAACATGTACATAAACAACAATGTAACAAGAGTTCAAACTGAACCAAATAATATTCACACAATATAGTTTCAAAATCCTAGCTCCATATAGATATATTAAGTGTCATTCATAAAACAAAGAAGATCTTACACATATAAACATTGCATGACTGCACAATCTCCAAGAAGATCGACTCCCATGTGTGTCTCCTCTTCTCTTTCTATCCTTGCTACTTTTATAATTACACATTATAAAACTAAAAACAATTTAAGATCCATCTTTCTAGGCTTTAAATCTGCTCCAGAATTAATATACAAAAAGGAATATTCAAAATATAAAAACTAATTCTTAAAAATCCTTGTATCTATCATAAGGAATGTGTCACTGAATTTTGTTTGACAACTGTATGTATATGTGGTGATCACAATTATTTAGCTGTCTCTATGTTTCTCATAAAGGAAAGTGACCATTGCTTTGTTTTATCTCAAGCATCTCCATTTGGTAAAGTAATATTTTTTTTCTTGTTAGGTCTAGCAGCCACTCCACTTGCTTGATCTACTGCTTCTCCATATGCCATCGTCTGCTTTGGTTTAATGTACTCTCTCTTTTTACTCCCCATAAGGAAATTTCTTTTGTGCAAGTCTGTCTGCTTCTTTAAGCTTTAATGCCGTAAGGTGATCACCTAGTGGAGGTACGTCAGCCAGTAATGTTCAAGCCACATACTCACTGGATCGAGCATGTTTGAAAAAGGAGTGTTTCAAGAGCCTTTCTGCAGATGGTCGCTTTGTTGGATCCTTTACCAAGCACATAGCTATCATTTCCTTGAAAGACTTAGAAAATATTTTATCTTTTTTCATAGTCTAGGTATGGAGGTGCATTTTGCAAGGTCATAATCAAAATATTCATTGGAGGGTTTTTCTCACTTTTCTAAACCATGGCTATTATTCTTGGTGACTTTCAAACAGAACTAGTACAAATCTAAAGCAACCCAGATAACACCCATTTCAAGACCCCATATGTGCCCTAGAGGTTAAGATTGCACGATGGGAAAATGTAGTTTGGCATGGTTGTCATACTATGATTTCACGTTGCACGCAACAATTCCTGCTTATAATCCATTAAATTAAATACTATTCCTCCCATCCGTATTCGTCAAAATCAACATTTCATCTATATTTCTTGGGAGCCTGGCATAGATTCTTCAATTTTTTTTGAATATTATGAGGATATAATAATACAAAAATAAGTAATAGAATTACTGTCAGGAAAACAACTCATAAAAATGTAACATTCACCCCTCAATGCAGTTAACCTAACATTGAAATTTGAAACCATCACAACCACAAAATTCGTAACAATCTTTGACCATGCTGGTCTCCAGCCTGATAAATGATTCCCTTATGGTAATGCATTTCGATTTCCATTCCCATTGGGCTTCAACATTTCCATCCTTTCGAGATTGTTATTCACTACTAGGAATAAGATTACGAACAGAAACAAATGAGGGCTTATATACCTCTAGATTGCACATGCCTCGTGTTCAAACCCACCCTCACCATGTTCATGGTAATGGTCATCTTCTCTCTTTCTCCATTCTTTGCTGTTGCGGTGTGGTGTTGGCAGTGAAACTCACTCTATGATATCCCTACAGAGTGGCCCTCAGATCAGTGTTTTAGCTTTCTGCGGGATAGGAAAACAAAGAAGCAATAAAAGGGAGACAAAGTGACGCCATGGATTTTTTTTTTTCACTCTAGGGTGAAAGAAGACCAAGTCCATGAGTCCATCAATTGAAAAAGCACCAAATCCATACAGATGTGGATGAAGGAATGAGATGTGTGTACAAAAAGGCGTAGAATTCCATCACAGATATTATTGAGCTCAGACTCAACTTTGCCTCTGTTGAATCTCTCATCGTAAGCTCCACATGCTTTGCAGCCCCAAATGCCTTGCATTCAATGGCCGAAACTAGGGCTTGTAGATGCAACATTTGAGATAGAACTTTGAGAAAGCCCTTCTTACAGATCGAAAACCATATTACCTCAGGACATGTTTGCTTTAGCACACATTAGCACCAATTGTCTTCCTATACATAAGAACGAGTTTCGAAACCTGTTTATTTGATGATTATACCTACACACACACTTAACTTTGACAAGCTGGTAGGGTTCATGCATTTTGAATAAATTACATGTGCTGCCAGCATATGTTAAAACATAGGCCATACTTAGTACATCTTAGATTTTTCAAAATTATGAGCAGAGATTTAAATAATGTATAGGAGCTTAGGATAAAAATAAATATTTGTAAATGCATATAACATTCAAAAATGAAATCCAAAACAATCCAAATTTTATGGAAAAATAAAAAGCAAGGATAAAAAGGTTTAAGGTGAATACTTGACCTAACAAGAATAACTAATAGACCTAGGGAAAACACTGGCTCCAACTGGGGGATGGAATCTCCCTGTGATTTTCCAAGAACTGAAGACCAAGTGCCTTATTTTTTGTCAACAATTACTGATCCATTGGGATATGGAGTCTCATACCAAAAATCTGAAACTTTCTCAAACTCTGAGCACACACGTCTGAAATAACAAAATACTGCTGCAAGCCAACATACTAAGAAAAATATACATGCTCGTATGACAAGCTTATTATCTTACTTACTCCTACTTCTAATTAGTAGAAGCAACCCAATCAAGTGTAATCATACTTCCATTGAAGCCATGATAGCATCCAAACGATTGTAACAACTTCTTGCAGATAGATAGAAATCAAAGGCGAATTTATCATCTGAAATAGAAATTTAATTTGTAAAGCATATTCTATTTTGATTTCAATTTCTAAAAGGATGAAACCTTTTGAAAACCCTGAGTTCATGTAAATGGCCATTAGGTATTCCCAGTTATGTTGTATTCTCAACTGATACAAAAAGTGACATTGTTCCTCTGCTCCACTTATAAAATGATATTTCATTTGTTCCGCTGAAAATAGAGAATGAACATTTTCCAGGCATTGAAAATCAAAGACATCAAATTATGCTCACAAGTCCCTTCAACAATATAAACAACAATGTCATTCTGAGAATTAACAAGATGATATTCCTCTTCCATGTTGCCATTGGATGTATAGCTGTCAAATACTGGCTTAGGTTGTTCATGGATAATGAACTAAATGTCTTCATGGATCTGCTGATTAGATTATGCTACATCACACCTATCTGGATCTTGGTTTTTTAAATCATCATCATATTCATAAAAAAATGGAGCATCTTGAGAAAATTCTAATGACAAAGATGAAGTTTTCTTGTAACCAGCAATATGATCTTCAAACAAACTTGTAACAACTTATTTAGCATCATAATAAGAAACATTTGGATTGATGTCAAAAATATCATAATTTTGAAAATCCTCCTGCAGCTGATGTAAAAGAGAAGGATGCCTCTGTAAATTTTCTGCTCCATGGAAGATATCGTACTTGAAATGTTGCAAATGAAGAAGCATAAAACAAACCTTTGCTGCCCTTATCTTCAGCCATAATATCTTTATTTTGTTTAGTATCTCTTTCAGATTTTGATTCAAGAAAAGTAAATACAAGTTTAATGATTTCTGGAGACCGTTGTTCGACAACTAGTGAAGAAGAATGATATGTAAGCTGCTCTTCTAACTCCTTTTCATCTCCTTCATTGTTATCCGAACAATCATCATAAATGGACCTTCCTGCATAATTGTTAAAATGGTCTTCGACACAGTTAACTTGAAAAACATTTCCAATAATTTTATGATTAAAAATATGTTGAAAGTTTCCTTAAATAATGGGATGATCATCAACTAATTTGGGAAGAACAATTTCATCTTTTGAAAAAGAATCAAGGGCATCTTTAATTCGATTGTCATCAATACCAACTTTAATATTGTCCTAGAAATCTTCATAAACAGTGTGATTTTCAATGTTTTCTTCAATAGAGAGTTGATGTCAAAACCCCAAATTTTCTGAAAAATTTAAAATTTTTAAAATACAGATAACCTTCATAAATGCAATCAACTAATTGTTTTAATTAGTTATAAGTTAATGATTTTGTAAACTGAATTATCTACTTGATTGTGTTTATTTTATAGAATAATTCCTTTTCAGTTTAATAACTTGTTTTTCTTTGCGACCACAAGGTGGAACTGTCTTGGTGATCTGGGGCTTACTTAGCTTTGAGCTAACGCAGAAAGTTTACCNGATAAGAAGATCCGGTGCTGCTTGTCGATAATCCTAAAGCATTCAAATATTTGTTCGTCGCAATAAAAATATCTCAGGAAAATAATATAAATGCTTTCAATTTCAACTGCTTTTTAAGAGGTAAAACCTTTAAATCGTAATTCTATCTAAAGATTCCCTGGAAACGAGATTCATTCCTATCAGTAAGGTTGACAACTGTTTTCTTCCCAGCAGTTGTAATTTATTGCTTCTATTGCGTACTAAAAAAAATCTTGATGTGGATAATAGTCGTTGTGTGTATAAAGTCTTCAATTTTTCTTTGCATGCAGACTCAGGATGGTAGGGTTATTACGTTAAGGATCTATCTTGCAAAGTGAACATAATCACTTTAACTCCTGATAAATTTTTGGTTTCTCTTTGCAATATGAAAGTAATGTGCAAAATTTATTATGTTTCTAAAGTATTAATCCATCCTCCCAGCTTGAAGTTCTAAGGAATTATATCTCAAATACTACCTTCAATCAGGCTATAATAGTGTTGACAGAACAAGTTCCTCTGCCCATAATTTACTTGGAATTTATTATTTAGTTAAGGTATTTAATTTATAAAGACTTCAAAGTCAAGCTCCTTAAGCTATTAATACTTATCATGCTTAATAGCAAACCTTACTGGTTTACTAATTAAATATCTAAAGGTAAAAGGCTAACGCTAGCATGTAGGGTATATACCATAAATTGAATTTAAGAAGATTCTTTTATAAACATCAATTATCATAACTTTAGATAGAGTTATAGTTGGTTTAAAGATTGAATGTCATGTTTGTTATAAACAAAGGGGTTATAAAATAGACCGCGCCCAAGAAAAGTTTATGGTTTACTCTTGAGTTAAAGTCTTATGCTCCTTTATTACGTACATCCCTTGCTTGTATAATCTAACAGGTAGTAATCTTTATATCCTTGCTAGGTTATATTCATTTTATTAAACAAATAATTGCTTACCAAATTAGTATTTGCCATACATTAATTTTATAAATTTCTTTTATAACATTATAATGGCATACCCTTGAATCGATTAATCGTTAAGTGAATAATTGCAATGTATAAAGAGAAGGTGCAATGTACAAGTTCAAGGGGTCGTCGAACAGACCACAATCCACGATTAGTTATGGTTTATCCTTTTGTCAAGAGTTATAATTGTTTGAAAGAATGTATATCGTATTTGTATAATGATGGGTTATAAGATTTCCTATGCCTTTGATGACTTTTAAGTCATAGTTTCAAAGTAATAATCCCTTATTTACCATGCAACATATATGATAGGTTGACCTCAGGGCTAAGGATTAAGGTGGAACCTTCGTAACAACAAAATGATTGGAAGAAAAAACTTTTGGGTGATTGCTCGCTGGGACTATGTGATTTTACCCACTGCATGCAAATAATTTGCATGTGGACGTGGCAACACCGTCACCAAGTGTTGTATGATTAAAAGGACTCTTTCGAACCCTAGACTCATTATTCCTTCCGTGGTTTTTAGCCTCCGGCCGCTCTGCAACTGTGTTGGTAGTCTGGTTTTCCCGGCCTGTCATTTTGCTACTCGTCGCATATAGTCTTGGTTGCTCGCTTCTTTGTATCCTGCTTGTTGTGTGAGCTCGCCCTGCATGTTCAACAGAGAAGCGTTGTCCACAATTGATTTTTGTTGGCACTAGTTGTTGGTTTTCCTCTAGGGTTTGTCCCTTGCTGTTCGCTCCTTCCGGGATTCTCAAGACTGCAACGTTTTTAACCTCCCGCAGCTCAGTTGTGAGTGCCGTGGCTTCACCTTTTTAGTTTTGGTTTTCTATTAGGGTTTCACCATAGAATGGTTTCTTTGGGTGGAAAAAGTGACGGCTCAAGCGTTTGTCTGCTTGGCTTGCTGCTCTTGTACTCAGTCGCTGTTGGTTGTTTACTGTGTTAGTAAACTCCTTCTTCTATGCAGCTGATGAAGGGTTTAATCCTCCTCGCGCTGGTGGTTGCTTTGTTGCTCAAGGGTGTTCGCACTTCAGTGAAAATCTAGGTAAGAATTGCTATTTCAATTTCGTTATCGTTGCAGCTTTGTTTTCAATACACAGTTGTTTATTTTTTTTTAAACAGAGTATTAATAATATTATCCTTGTTGTTCACAGGTGTCGACCTGTTCCTCTGTGTGGTTGGTGCAGGCTGTGGTGACGACTTGATCACAGGTAAGCCTTGGACTCTCCATGGCAGTTCTTCCTTGTTCGTTCCCTTATGGAACATTTACGGGTTGGTCACCGTGGCCTACAAAAACCTCGTGGTTTTGGTTTGCCTGGGTTACTCGGTTTACTGTTTTTAGTTGAAGATAGAACCCTTGCTTATTGCAGGGTTTTTGGCTTAGGCCGTGACTGTAAATTTTGATTTTTGTTCAATTACTGTGTAAATATGTATAAATGAAAGTAAGGGCTGTTTAAGCCATACTTTGTGAATTTTGTTCAAAGCCATGAGTGCTTTAAACTGAGTTAGAATCTTTCAGTTACTATCTCTGTTGTACATTTCGATAATGGTAGGGTTTTACCCTAACTTGGCGATATAAAAATAAAAGTATTTACAGTTTCTAAAAATTATCTTTCATTTATAATGCACTTCAGTAAATTGTTGGGTTATTACTTATGTTGTATAATGGTTGATTAAGCTCGATGAATCAAGCATGATATTACTCTGTTGGTTTATTTCCTGCGCGTTATTGTATTTAACTTTTACCCTGTAATATTATTTAAATGTTACCTGCTATGGTTTCTGTACATTATTTTTATTTTAATTTACTTTATTATAAAAGGATTTGTAAATGTTGTTATACAATTTTTAACCTTCAGAAAGTAAGAATTTCGTGTTTTAGTGTTGTACTTATGTAACTATTAGTTACATCCTTTTAAGTACATAATTCATATTTACTTGTTTATTTATTATAATGAAATAAGAACATTATCTTACCTGTAAGTAATATTGATCCTATAATTATATAAGTTTATTAGAGGTATATTATGTGATAGTATTCTATTGTTTACTTCTTAAGTTACCCTATTTACTTTACAATAATAATGTTTATAAATTAAAAGAATAACAAACTATATATATATATATATATTCTTTCTTATGAACTGTATTGTAGTGTTTGTTTTTAAATTATTAAGGAACATGTTAGTATCTGTAGAACTTGTTCAAGTTTAGTTAGATAAAGAATTGAATAAATTAGTTACATTAATAGCCATAAGTAAATTCTGAAACTAACTAGCATATCTGCAGAATTAAATCAAAGTTTAGTTAATTATGCTCACAGTTTAGTTGCTATTCATTCAGTAGTTAATTATCATAACTGGAAGAAATAAACTGTAAAGTTAAAAGCATTTTTATTTAGTTTAACCCTACTCTATTTTAACTGATATATCCTTTTCTTTTGGTTTCAAAGTAAGTAAAAAGATTACAGAAATGAATACTGTATCAAGAACTGTTTTATCTATCAACACATAATACCATCAGTAAAATAATATAGCTTCTTTTTCTGTCTCTAATAATCTTTCATTCTCAGTCCAGATTTAACACTACTTTAGGTACAAAATGACATTTCTTCTAACAACAAATAAAAGGAAACATTCTACTATTCAGGCTAACATCTTATTCTACATTTGCATCATACTTCCTTTATATAAGTAAACCACCTATGCTAGAGTATGATCTGGATTACTCCAGGTGGGGAAAAACACAGGCAGGGTTTGTTTCTCATTAAGCATAATTCCATTACTAAACAAACTAAGATATTCTATTCTCTGAGTTTTTACACTATAAATTGCAAATGCATCATTCAATCATACACAGATAATAAAGCAGAAACTAATAAATAGTAGAACATGTTCTTAGAGCTTGGACGACAACAGCAGTGGGAGGCCGTTCCTCCCTACCAACTCCTGGAGGGCGCTCAAACAACGACTCCTCAGGACCCCCGAGCTTGCTCTGGTCTCCCTGGCTGGAACTAGGTGCAACAAATAATCAAGTACTAGTCCTAAGACTCAATACAAGTCCTGAACTTATCAATCAGTTCTCTCAGCTAACAAGCTGTATCAAACCAAGTTACTGCAGATTATCTCTCAAAACACCTTCCTTACAGTTTTCCCTTTTTCCCAATGAATTCCTTGAAGTGCATTCCACCTGAATGATTCTTCTTTTGGAAAAAATATATGAGTAGCCTCAGCTCTCTTCATTGGGTACTTTTAAAAGATTGCCTAGGTCTTTTTGGGCTAGTTGTCATTAATTGAGCTACCTGCTCTGATCCCACTTTCTTGGGGGATCATGACCCTAAATGTAGGGAAGTTGCCACCTGCAACATAGGAAGTGTTTGAGGATGCTGCCACTTTTCTTTTGCTTTCCACCTAGTTCCTTCCACTAGTTTGACTAGTAACACTCCTATTAACAACTCTCCCAAGCTGTTGTCTCCACTTTTTATTTATTAAAAATAAAATATTTAGAATTATATTCCACATATTTTGACTCTGCTGAGTCATCAGTTCCTACTTACCATTAAATTTAACATAATGTATTAGGAATCAAATTAAAACAAATAACATTATTTTACAAAATTGGGGCATGTGACATACACACCCCATTAAAATGTAACATCGTCCTCGATGTTACTATTATTCATCTTCCGATATCCCCTGGAACAGATTTGGGTATGCTTCCCGCATCTTACTTTCCAGTTCCTAGGTAGCCTCTTCAGGACTAAGGTGCTTCCATTGCACCTTCACCTGTCCAATGGTGCGGTTCCGCAGTGTAATTTCCCTCCTCTCGAGGATACAGTCCGGTTCCACCAGAATTTCTCCTTCTGGTTCCACTTGTACAACATTCCAATCAACCTCATGAGTAGCATCATGAACATACTTCTTTAAAATAGAGACATGAAAAACATTATGTACTTTCAAGTTAGGTGGTAATGCTAGTTGGTAAGCAACTTGACCAATCCTAGATAAAATTTCAAATGGACCGCAGTAACGTGGTGCCAACTTTGCACAACTCCCCAGTCTTAGAGAGCTTTTCTTGGGCCTTAACTTGATGAACACATGTTCACCTACCTGGAACTCCTTTGGAGTTCTTTTCAGGTCTGCTTGACTCTTTTTCCGATCCTGTGCCACCTTCAAATTTTCCTGCACTTGCTTCACAATTTCCTCCATTTCTTTCAACAATTCTGGTCCTAACACTAACCTATCTACTGGATTATTCCAAGAGATAGGGGTGTTGCATTTGCGTCCATATAAAATTTCAAATGGACTAAATTTAGATGATGATTGATAGTTATTGTTATATGCGAACTCTGCTAGATGTAAGTAGTCTTCCCACTTACCTGGCTGATCTTTCACATAAATCCTCAATAAATCCTCCAGTACCTGATTTACTCTTTCAGTTTGTCCATCTGTTTGAGGATGGAAGGGAGTACTGAAATTCAATGTTTTATTTAATCCTTTAAATAAGGACTTCCAGAAATTTCCTGTAAATTTAGGATCCCTGTCTGAGATTATAACCTTCGGTACTCCATGTAACCGAAAAATCTACTTTAGGAAAATATCAGCTATATTGGTAGCCTTGTAAGTAATTTTGATAGGAATAAAATGTGCTGCCTTACTTAACTTGTCAACCACTACCATAATAGAGTCATTTTGATTCTGATTTCTGGGCAGTCCATTAATAAAATCTAAGCTAATTACTTCCCATTTCTAGCTAGGAATAGGCAAAGGTTGTAGCAAACCAGCTGGATGTTGGTGTTCGGTTTTCACCTGTTGACAGTCTAGACACCTAGCGATGTATTCAGCTACTTCCGCTTTCATATTTGGCCAAAAATATTCTTTTCTTAGCATGGTTATAGTCTTTTGATAACCTGGGTGTCCTGAATATGGTGTTTTATGGACTTCATCCAAAATTAACAACTTAACCTTAGGCACATTAGGCACATACAGTTTATCTCTAAATAATAAAAATTCATCTTCATTTAAACTATAACCTTTTATTAAGCTTTTTGTAGGTTCTTCTTTAGCTGCAATTTGCAATTTCTGATAAATTTCATCTTGTTTTACCCCTTCTTTAACCTGTTCATTTAAATCAGAAGCATAAGTGCTGATTGCTGCTGTAAAGTTCAGCTTTGCATTTTTGCTTAATGCATCAACCACCTTATTTTCCTTACCCTTTATATGCTGGATTTTGAAATCATATTCACTCAAGAAGGCTAACCATCTTGCTTGTCTAGCGTTTAAATTAGGCTGATCTAGAAGATATTTCAGTCCTTTATTATCAGTCATTAGAATAAATTTTCTGCGTATTAAATGATGTCGCCACATTTTTAAGGCGTGTATAACAGCCGCAAGTTCTAGATCATAAGTTGTGTAATTCTTTTCGTGAATTTTTAACTTTCTAGACTCATAGGCGATGACATGTCCTTCTTGAGTTAGAACATCGCCTAAGCCATCATTACAGGCATCAGTGCATACTACGAAGTCATTATTAGGATCTGCTATTCTTAGAATAGGTGCACGAGTCAATAAGGTTTTTAATTTATTAAAACTTTCTTCACACTTCAGGTTCCAGTCAAATTTCTTTCCTTTCTTTTGTAAGGAAGTTATCGGATTTGCTATCCTTGAAAAGCCTTCAATGAATCTCCGGTAATAATTGGTAATTCCCATGAACGACCTAACATCCGTTACATCTTTAGGAACTGGCCAATCTTCGATTGCCTGAATCTTTTCAGGATCGACTGAAATTCCTTCCTTAGTCACTACGTGACCTAAGTACTGGATTTCATCCTTAAAGAAGTTACACTTACTAAATTTCGCGAAGAGTTGTTGTTCTCGCAACTCTCGTAAAACTATTTTTAAGTGTTCTTTATGTTCTTCTTCCGTTTTAGATTAAATTAAGATGTCATCGATAAACATGACCACGAACTTATCTAAATACTTATGCATTATATTATTCATTAAACACATAAAGATAGCTGGGGCGTTAGTAAGCCCGAATGGCATTACGACAAACTCGTAGTGTCTATACCTTGTTCTAAAGGCTGTCTTGATGATATCCTGACCTCAGATCTATCTTCGAAAACACCGTGGCTCCACGTAGTTGATCGAACATATCATCTATGCGAGGCAACATATATCTATTTTTAATAGTCATCTTGTTTAGTTGACAGTAGTCTATGCATAGTCGCATAGTTTCGTCTTTCTTTTTAACAAAGATGACCGGTGCTCCCCAAGGAGACACACTAGGTCGAATTTAATTTTTATCAATTAAATCTTTTAATTGTGATTTTTGCTCATTAAGTTCTAAAATGTTCATTCGATACGGAGCTTTTGAGCTAGGTACCGCACCTGGTACCAGCTCAATGGTGAAATCCAATTCCCTCCTTGGAGGTAATCCTGGAGTTTCTTTTGGGAATACGTCAGTATATTCTTTTAAAACAAGAATATTTTCTATTTTTAACTTATCAGTTTTAGTTTTACCTTCCTCGTCTGTAATAGTTACTGCATAGGCTTTACATCCTTTTCTAACAACTCTTTTAAGTTGTAAAGCAGAAATATGCCTTATTATAGTTTTTATAGGAATACCCTTAACCTTTATTGGTCGTTCATTACTATTTAAACATGTAAAAGTTTTTTCGTAACAATTTAAAACTACCTTATGCTGTTCTAACCAGTCCATGCCAATCGACATATCATATGAGCCAAGTGGAAAAACATTAAGCTTAACTGTAGTTTTAAATTCATCCATAAGTAAAGCACATTCTTTCACAAAACAGGTTACTTTTCTTTTTTCCCCAGTGGCTAATTGAACTAGCCAAGAATTCTCAAACTTATCGATAGACAACTTACATTTTTCCACTATCTGAGGTGCAATGTAAGTGAGACTAGCTCCTGGATCAATTAAAATGGTTACAGGGGTCTGATTAATCATACCTTCTACTTCGACCGTGGAAGTCTGATAGTCAGCTTGGAGGTTCTCCAAAGCCACATTAATTCTGGGCATGCTCCTTGCTAGTTCCCCAACGGTCATCTCCTCCTGTACAGTATGAATATTGCTGACTGACTTTTTTCGGTTTGGACAGACCGAGGCATAGTGCGGGCCATTACATTCCTAGCACTTAACAGGCTCCTTACGTTCAAAACTCTTGGTAAAATTTCCATGGTTATTTGCAGCTTCCTTCCCTTAAAATTATTTGAATTATTGGAAGTACCATTCCTATTTCCCTGGAAATTCTTGTTGTTAGAATAATTTTTAGTCTTATTATTCTTGAAATTCCTATGAGGTACAAATTCCTTCTTCTTAAATTCAGGCTGATTGTTATTTTTCTTAGCCTTCCAGTTGGCTAAGTCCTCTTTCTTCCGGTTCTGCTCAAAACAAAAATTATCCTTCCTCGTAGCTTCCTCCAAAGTCTTCGGGTTATCATATTCAATTCTGTCCTTGATATGATACGGTAGACAGCTAAGAAATTACTGTACTTTAGGTTTTTCGTCTACTAGGTAGGGTACATACCTAAGTAAACTTAAGAATTTGCTGTTCAAATCCTTCATAGTCATCGAACCTAACTTCAATTCATAAAATTCTTTAGCTCTTTCCTCGTAATATTGCTCAGACAAAAATTCATTCTTGAAATACATTTTAAAGGTAGTCCAATTATCTTCCTTCTCTCTTATACCCTTGAATCTCCTCAGATCTTGCCACCATATGTCAGCTTTTTCGGAGAGGTTATATATTGCCATCCTTGCCTTTAGCTGATTTGAGTAATTATATATATGAAAATATTTCTTCATCCCGGACAACCAAGACTCTTCTTCTTTCCCCTTCTCAGTCTCTCCATTAAAAGTTGGGGGCTTTATCTTTTTAAACTCTCCTGAAATTTCCTCATATGGTTTGTATTTCTTCTTTTTGTCATACAAATCATCTTCACTACTGTCACTAGTAGTATAATAACTTTGTCATTCACCGTACCCTTCAGATGATGAACTAATTTCAGTTTTTGCCAGCTTCATCTTTTTGGATTTTCTTTGATGACTGACATCTTCAGATTCTGATTTTTTGTTCCTTCCTTCAGTTTGCAACTTTTCTATTAAAATTTGGTTCAATTCTTCCCGAGCCTTCAAAATCCTCTCATTCTCCCTCTTGACTGATTCCATTTCAGTTTTCAAATCTTTTACAGTCTACAACAGCTCTGAGGAGTTGGTAGTCACCTCTTCTAACATAGGTTCTCTGGGAAAATGTCTTGTTTCCGTATCTGGAGACTCCTCCTGTGCATACTCTCCCAGCTTTTCCATACCTGCCTCTTAAACTTCAGAAAAATGAAATTTTCTGTTCTTAACATAAAAAAAAAATACATGTTAGCATATTATTTGAATTTACTGTTCTATGAAAGCTAGTTGGGCTACATCAAGGCCTAGTGTTTGAACCTTGTGCTCTGATACCACATGTCAAAACCCCAAATTTTCTGAAAAATTTAAAATTTTTAAAATACAGATAACCTTCATAAATGCAGTCAACTAATTGTTTTAATTAGTTATAAGTTAATGATTTTGTAAACTGAATTATCTACTTGATTGTGTTTATCTTATATAATAATGATTTTTCAGTTTAATAACTTGTTTTTCTTTGTGACCACAAGGTGGAACTGTCTTGGTGATCTGGGGCTTAATTAGCTTTGAGCTAACACAAAAAGTTTTGCTATTCTTACAGACTTACAGGTAAGAATATCTGGTGCTGCTTGTCGATAATCCTAAAGCATTCAGATATTTGTTCGTTGCAATAAAAATATCTCAGTAAAAGAATATAAATGCTTTTCAATTTCAATTGCTTTTTAATAGGTAAAAACTTTAAATCGTAATTCTATCTAAAGATGTCCTGGAAACGAGATTCATTCCTATCAGTAAGGGTGGAAACTGTTTTCTTTCCAGTAGTTGTAATTTATTGCTTCTATTGCGTACTAAAAAAAAATCTTGATGTGGATCATAGTCGTTGTGTGTATAAAGTCTTCAATTTTTCTTTGCATGCAGACACAGGATGGTAGGGTTATTACGTTAAGGATCTATCGTGCAAAGTGAACATAATCACTTTAACTCCTGGTTGCTCTTTGCAATATGAAAATAATGTGCAAAATTTATTATGTTTCTAAACTATTAATCCATCCTCCCAACTTGAAGTTCTAAGGAATTATATCTCAAATACTACCTTCAATCAGGCTATAATAGTGTTGACAGAACAAGTTCCTCTGCCCATAATTTACTTGCAATTTATTATTTAGTTAAGGTATTTAATTTATAAAGACTTCAAAGTCAAGATCCTTAAGCTATTAAGACTTATCATGCTTAATAGAAAACCTTACTGGTTTACTAATTAAATATCTAAAGGTAAAAGGCTGACACTAGCATGTAGGGTATATATCATAAATTGACTTTAAGAAGATTCTTTTATAAACATCAATTATCATAACTTTAGATAGAGTTATAGTTGGTTTAAAGATTGAATGTCATGTTTGTTATAAACAAAGGGGTTATAAAATAGACCGCGCCCAAGAAAAGTTTATGGTTTACTCTTGAGTTAAAGTCTTATGCTCCTTTATTACATACATCCCTTGCTTGTATAATGTAATAGGTAGTAATATTTATATCCTTGCTAGGTTATATTCGTTTGATTAAACAAATAATTGCTTACCAAATTAGTATTTGCCATACATTAATTTTATAAATTTCTTTTATAACATTATAATGGCATACCCTTGAATCGATTAATCGTTAAGTGAATAATTGCAATGTATAAAAAGAAGGTGCAATGTACAATTTCAAGGGGTTGTCGAACAGACCACAATCCATGATTAGTTATGGTTTATCCTTTTGTCAAGAGTTATAATTGTTTGAAAGAATGTATATCGTATTTGTATAATGATGGGTTATAAGATTTCCTACGCCTTTGATGATTTTTAAGTCATAGTTTCAAAGTAATAATCCCTTATTTACCATGCAACGTATATGACAGGTTGACCTCAGGGCTAAGGATTAAGGTGGAACCTTCGTAACAACAAAATGATTGGAAGAAATTTTTTTTGGGTGATTGCTCACCGGGACTATGTGATTTTACCCACTGCATTCAAATAATTTGCATGTGGATGTGGCAACACCGTGACCAAGTGTTGTATGATTAAAAGGACTCTCTCGAACCCTAGACGCATTATTCCTTCTGTGGTTTTTGGCCTCCGGCCGCTCTGCAACTGTGTTGGTAGTTTGGTTTGCCTACCCTGTCGTTCTGATACTCGTCGCATGTAGTCTTGGTTGCTCTCTTCTTTGTATCCTGCTTGTTGTGTGAGCTCGCCCTGCATGTTCGACAGAGAAGCTTTGTCCACAATTGATTTCTGTTGGCACTGGTTGTTGGTTTTCCTCCAGGGTTTGTCCCTTGCTGTTCGCTCCTTCCGGGATTCTCCAGACTGCAACATTTTTAACCTCCTGCAGCTCAGTTATGAGTGCCGTGGCTTCACCTTTTTAGTTTTGGTTTTGTATTAGGGTTTCGCCGTAGAATGGTTTCTTTGGCTGGAAAAAGTGACGGCTCAAGCGTTTGTCTGCTTGGCTTGCTGCTCTTGTACTCAGTCACTGTTGGTTGTTTATTGTGTTAGTAAACTCCTTCTTCTTAGCAGCTGATGAAGGGTTTAATCCTCCTCGCGCCGGTGGTTTCTTTGTTGCTCAAGGGTGGTCGCACTTCAGTGAAAATCTAGGTAAGAATTGCTATTTCAATTTCGTTATCTTTGCAGCTTTGTTTTCAATACACAGTTGTTTATTTTTTTTTAAACAGAGTATTAATAATATTATCCTTGTTGTTCACAGGTGCCGACCTGTCCCTCTGCGTGGTTGGTGCAGGCTGTGGCGACGGCTTTCTCACGGGTAAGCCTTGGACTCTCCATGGCAGTTCTTCCTTGTTAGTTCCCTTATGGAACATTTACGGGTTGGTCGCCGTGGCCTGCAAAACCCTCATGGTTTTGGTTTGCCTGGGTTACTCGGTTTACTGTTTTTAGTTGAAGATAAAACCCTTGCTTATTGCAGGGTTTTTGGCTTAGGCCGTGACTGTAAATTTTTATTTTTGTTCAGTTACTGTGTAAATATGTATAAATGAAAGTAAGGGCTGTTTAAGCCATAATCTGTGAATTTTGTTCGAAGCCGTGAGTGATTTAAACTAAGTTAGACTCTTTCAGTTACTATCTCTATTGTACATTTCGATAATGGTAGGGTTTTACCCTAACTCGACGATATAAAAAATAAAAGTATTTACAGTTTCTAAAAATTATCTTTCATTTATAATGCACTTCAGTAAATTGTTGGGTTATTACTTATGTTGTATAATGGTTGATTAAGCTCGATGAATCGAGCATGATATTACTCTGTTGGTTTATTTCCTGCGCGTTATTGTATTTAACTTTTACCCTGTAATATTATTTAAATGTTACCTGCTAGGGTTTCTGTACATTATTTTTATTTTATTTTGCTTTATTATAAAAGGATTTGTAAATGTTATACAATTTTTAACCTTCAGAAAGTAAGAATTTCATGTTTTAGTGTTGTACTTATGTAACTGTTAGTTACATCCTTTAAGTACAGAATTCATATTTACTTGTTTATTTATTATAATGAAATAAGAACATTATCTTACCTGTAAGTAATATTGTTCCTATAATTATATAAGTTTATTAGAGGTATATTATGTGATAGTATTCTATTGTTTACTTCTTAAGTTACCCTATTTACTTTACAATAATAATGTTTATAAATTAAAAGAATAACAAACTATATATATATATTCTTTCTTATGAACTGTATTGTAGTGTTTGTTTTTAATTTATTAAGGAACATGTTAGTATCTGTAGAACTTGTTCAAGTTTAGTTAGATAAAGAATTGAATAAATTAGTTACATTAACAACCATAAGTAAATTCTGAAACTAACTAGCATATCTGGAAAATTAAATCAAAGTTTAGTTAATTATGCTCACAGTTTAGTTGCTATTCATTCAGTAGTTAATTATCATAACTGGAAGAAATAAACTGTAAAGTTAAAAGCATTTTTATTTAGTTTAACCCTACTCTATTTTAACTGATATATCCTTTTCTTTTGGTTTCAAAGTAAGTAAAAAGATTACAGAAATGAATACTGTATCAAGAACTTTTTTATCTATCAACAAATAATACCATCAGTAAAATAATATAGCTTATTTTTCTGTCTCTAATAATATTGCATTCTGAGTCCATATTTAACACTACTCTAGGTACAAAATGACATTTCTTCTGACAACAAATAAAAGGAAACATTCTACTATTCAGGCTAACATCTTATTCTACATTTGCATCATACTTCCTTTATATAAGTACACCACCTGTGCTAGAGTATGATCTAGATTACTCCAGGTGGAAAAAAACACAGGTAGGGTTTGTTTCTCATTAAGCATAATTCCATTACTAAACAAACTAAGATATTCTATTCTCTGATTTTTTACACTATAAACTGCAAATGCATCATTCAATCATACACAGATAATAAAGCAAAAACTAATAAATAGTAGAACCTGTTCTTAGAGCTTGGACGACAACAGTAGTGGGAGGCCGTTCCTCCCTACCAACTCCTGGAGGGTGCTCAAACAACGACTCCTCAGGACCTCTGAGCTTGCTCTGGTCTCCCTGGATAGAACTAGGTGCAACAAATAATCAAGTACTAGTCCTAAGACTCAATACCAGTCCTGAACTTATCAATCAGTTCTCTTAGCTAACAAGCTGTATCAGACCAAGTTACCGCAGATTATCTCTCAAAACACCTTCCTTACAGTTTTCCCTTTTTCCCAATGAATTCCTTGAAATGCATTCCACCTGAATGATTCTTCTCCTAGAAAAAATATCTGAGCAGCCTCAGCTCTCTTCATTGGGTACTTTTAAAAGATTGCCTAGGTCTTTTTGGGTTAGTTGTCATTAATTGAGCCACCTGCTCTGATCCCACTTTCTTGGGGGATCATGACCCCAAATGTAGGGAAGTTGCCACCTGCAACATAGGAAGTGTTTGAGGATGGTGCCACTTTTCTTTTGCTTTCCACCTAGTTCCTTCCACTAGTTTGACCGGTAACACTCTTATTAACAGCTCTCCCAAGCTGTTGTCTCCACTTTTTATTTATTAAAAATAAAATATTTAGAATTACATTCCACATCTTTTGACTCTACTGAGTCATCAGTTCCTACTTAGCATTAAATTTAACATAATGTCTTAGGAATCAAATTAAAACAAATAACATTATTTTACAAAATTGGGGTATGTGACATACACACCCCGTTAAAATGTAACATCGTCCTCGATGTTACTTATTCTTCATCTTTCGATGTCCCCTGGAACAGATTTGGGTATGCTTCTCGCATCTTACTTTCCAATTGTCAGGTGGCCTCTTCAGGACTAAGGTGCTTCCATTGCACCTTCACCTGTCCAATGGTGCGGCTTCGCAATGTAATTTCCCTCCTCCCAACGATATAGTCCGGTTCCACTAGAATTTCTCCTTCTGGTTCCACTTGTACAACATTCCAATCAAGCACATGATTAGCATCATGAACATACTTCTTTAAAATAGAGACATGAAAAACATTATGTACTTTCAAGTTAGGTTGTAATGCTAGTTGGTAAACAACTTGACCAATCCTAGATAAAATTTCAAATGGACTGCAGTAACGTGGTGCCAACTTTGCACAACTTTCCAGTCTTAGAGAGATTTTCTTGGGCCTTACCTTGATGAACACATGTTCACCTACCTGGAACTCCTTTGGATTTCTTTTCAGGTCTGCTTGACTCTTTTGCCGATCTTGTGCCACCTTCAAATTTCCCTGCACTTGCTTCACAATTTTCTCCATTTCTTTCAACAATTCTAGTCCTAACACTAACCTATGTACTGTATTATTCCAAGAGATCGGGGTGCTGCATTTGCATCCATATAAAATTTCAAATGGACTAAATTTAGCTGATGATTGATAGTTATTGTTATATGCGAACTCTGCTAGATGTAAGTCGTCTTCCCACTTACCTGGCTGATCTTTCACATACATCCTCAATAAATCCTCCAGTACCTGATTTACTCTTTCAGTTTGCCCATATGTTTGAGGATGGAAGGAAGTACTGAAATTAAATGTTGTATTTAATCCTTTAAACAAGGACTTCCAGAAATTTCCTGTAAATTTAGGATCCATGTATGAGATTATAACCTTCGATACTCCATGTAACCGAAAAATATGCTTTAGGAAAATATCAGCTATATTGGTAGCCTTGTAAGTAGTTTTGACAGAAATAAAATGTGCCGCCTTACTTAACTTGTCAACCACTACCATAATAGAGTCATTTTGATTCTGATTTCTGGGCAGTCCAGTAATAAAATCTAAGCTAATTACTTCCCATTTCTAGCTAGGAATAGGCAAAGGTTGTAGCAAACCAGCTAGATGTTGGTGTTCCGTTTTCACCTGTTGACAGTCTAAACACCTAGCAATGTATTCAGCTACTTCCGCTTTCATATTTGGCCAAAAATATTCTTTTCTTAGCATGGTTACAGTCTTTTGATAACCTAGGTGTCCTGAATATGTTGTTTTATCCACTTCGTCCAGAATTAACAACTTAACCTTAGGCACATTAGGCACATACAGTTTATCTTTAAATAATAAAAATTCATCTTCATTTAAACTATTACCTTTTATTAAGCTTTCTGTAGGTTCTTCTTTAGCTGTAATTTGCAATTTATGATAAATTTCATCTTGTTTTACCCCTTCTTTAACCTGTTCATTTAAATCAGAAGCATAAGTGCTGATTGCTGCTGTAAAGTTCAGCTTTGCATTTTTGCTTAATGCATCAACCACCTTATTTTCCTTACCCTTTATATGCTGGATTTTGAAATCATATTCACTCAAGAAGGATAACCATCTTGCTTGTCTAGCGTTTAAATTAGGCTGATCTAGAAGATATTTCAGTCCTTTATTATCAGTCATTAGAATAAATTTTCTGCGTATTAAATGATGTCGCCACATTTTTAAGGTGTGTATAACAGCCGCAAGTTCTAGATCATAAGTTGTGTAATTATTTTCGTGAATTTTTAACTTTATAGACTCATAGGCGATGACATGCCCTTCTTGAGTTAGAACACCGCCTAAGCCATCATTAGAGGCATCAGTGCATACTACGAAGTCCTTATTAGGATATTCTATTCTTAGAATAGGTGCACTAGTCAATAAGGTTTTTAATTTCTTAAAACTTTCTTCACACTTTAGGTTCTAGTCAAATTTCTTTCCTTTCTTTTGTAAGGAAGTTATCGGATTTGCTATCCTTGAAAAGCCTTCAATGAATCTCCGGTAATAACCGGTAACTCCCATGAACGACCTAACATCCGTTACATATTTAGGAACTGGTCAATCTTCGATTTCCTGAATCTTTTCAGGATCGACTGAAATTCCTTCCTTAGTCACTACTTGACCTAAGTAATGGATTTCATCCTTAAAGAAGTCACACTTACTAAATTTTGTGAAGAGTTGTTGTTCTCAAAACTCTCGTAAAACTATTTTTAAGTGTTCTTTATGTTCTTCTTCCGTTTTAAAGTAAATTAAGATGTCGTCAATAAACACGACCACGAACTTATCTAAATACTTATGCATTATATTATTCATTAAACACATAAAGGCAGCTGGGGCGTTAGTAAGCCCAAATGGCATTACGACAAACTCGTAGTGTCCATACCTTGTTCTAAAGGCTGTCTTGAAGATATCTTCATCTTTAATTCTTACTTGATGATATCCTGACCTCATATCTATCTTCGAAAACACCATGGCTCCACGCAGTTGATCGAACATATCATCTATGCGGGGCAAAAGATATCTATTTTTAATAGTCATCTTGTTTAGCTGGCGGTAGTCTATGCATAGTCGCATAGTTCCGTCTTTCTTTTTAACAAAGATGACCGGTGTTCCCCAAGGAGACACACTAGTTCGAATGTACTTTTTATCAATTAACTCTTTTAATTGTGATTTTTGCTCATTAAGTTCTAAAATGTTCATTCAATACAGAGCTTTTGAGCTAGGTACCGCACCCTGTACCAGCTCAATGGTGAAATCCAATTCCCTCCTTGGAGGTAATCCTGGAATTTATTCTGGGAATACGTCAGTATATTTTTTTAAAACAGGAATATTTTCTATTTTTAACTTATCAGTTTTAGTTTTACCTTCCTTGTCTGTAATAGTTACTGCATAGGCTTTACATCCTTTTCTAACAGCTCTTTTAAGTTGTAAAGCAGAAATATGTCTTATTATAGTTTCTATAGGAATACCCTTAACCTTTACTAGTTTTTCATTACTATTTAAGCACGTAAAAGTTTTTTCGTAACAATTTAAAACTACCTTATGTTGTTCTAACGAGTCCATGCCAATCAACAAATCATATGAGCCAAGTGGCAAAAAATTAAGCTTAACTGTAGTTTTAAATTCATCCATAAGTAAAGCACATTCTTTCACAAAACAGGTTACTTTTCTTTTTGCCCCAGTGGCTAATTGAACTAGCCAAGAATTCTCAAACTTATCGACAGACAACTTACATTTTTCCACTATCTGAGGTGCAATGTAACTGAGACTAGCTCCTGGATCAATTAAAATGGTTATAGGGGTCTGATTAATCATACCTTCTACTTCCACCATGGAAGTCTGATAGTCAGCTTGGCAGTTCTCCAAAGCCACGTTAATTCTGGGCATGCTCCTTGCTAGTTCCCCAACGGTCATCTCCTCCTGTACAGTATGAATATTGCTGACTGACTTTTTCCGGTTTGGATAGACTGAGGCATAGTGCGGGCCATTACATTCCCAGCACTTAACAGTCTCCTTACGTTCAAAACTCTTGCTAAAATTTCCATGGTTATTTGCAGCTTCCTTGCCCTTAAAATTATTCGAATTATTGGAAGTACCATTCCTATTTCCCTAGAAATTCTTGTTGTTAGAAGTTGGGGGATTTATCTTTTTAAACTCCCCTGAAATTTCCTCATATGGTTTGTATTTCTTATTTCTATCATACAAATCATCTTCACTACTGTCACTAGTAGTATAATAACTTTGTCGTTCACCGTACCCTTCAGATGATGAACTAATTTCAGTTTTTGTCAGCTTCATCTTTTTGGATTTTCTTTGATGACTGACATCTTCAGATTCTAATTTTCTGCTCCTTCCTTCAGTTTGGAACTTTTCTATTAAAATTTGGTTCAATTCTTCCTGAGCCTTCAAAATCCTCTCATTCTCCCTCTTGACTGATTCCA
>LPNX011051721.1:396589-413377 GCA_001517045.1 Pseudotsuga menziesii
GCTGTGAACAAAATTCACAAAAAAATCAAACATAACCGCGGTTAAACTCTTGGCCGTCGCTGTATCGACGCCTTGACCGTTTTATAGACGGTGCTGTCGCTATAGCGATGGTCTGGCGTGGATACAGCGACGAAAGTCGGGGCTTCTTAAAAAAATATGTAAAAATGCATAATTTACCCTTGATTTTTCCACGAAAGTAAAACTAACGTGGAAAACTAACGTGGCAAAATTGATCACATGTACTAGTGCGCGCTGGTGGTTTCTTTGTTGCTCAAGGGTGGTCGTACTTCAGTGAAAATCTAGGTAAGAATTGCTATTTCAATTTTGTTATCGTTGCAGCTTTGTTTTCAATACACAGTTGTTTATTTTTTTTTAACAGAGTATTAATAATATTATCGTTGTTGTTCACAGGTGTCAACCTGTCCCTCTGCGTGGTTGGTGCGGGCTTTGGCGACGGCTTGCTCACGGGTAAGCCTTGGACTCTCCATGGAAGTTCTTCCTTGTTCGTTCCCTTATGGAACATTTACGGGTTGGTCGCCGTGGCCTGTAAAACCCTCGTGGTTTTGGTTTGCCTGGGTTACTCGGTTTACTATTTTTAGTTGAAGATAAAACCCTTGCTTATTGCAGGGTTTCCGGCGTAGGCCGTGACTGTAAATTTTGATTTTTGTTCAGTTACTGTGTAAATATGTATAAATGAAAGTAAGGGCTGTTTAAGCCATACTCTGTGAATTTTGTTCGAAGCCGTGAGTGCTTTAAACTGAGTTAGACTCTTTAAGTTACTATCTCTGTTGTACATTTCGATAATGGTAGGGTTTTACCCTAACTCGGTGATATAAAAATAAAAGTATTTACAGTTTCTAAAAATTATCTTTCATTTATGATGCACTTCAGTAAATTGTTGGGTTATTACTTATGTTGTATAATGGTTGATTAAGCTCGATGAATCGAGCATGATATTACTCTGTTGGTTTATTTCCTGCGCGTTATTGTATTTAACTTTTACCCTGTAATATTATTTAAATGTTACCTGCCAGGGTTTCTGTACATTATTTTTATTTTAATTTACTTTATTATAAAAGGATTTGTAAATGTTGTTATACAATTTTTAACCTTCAGAAAGTAAGAATTTCATGTTTTAGTGTTGTACTTATGTAACTATTAGTTACATCCTTTTAAGTACATAATTCATATTTACTTGTTTATTTTTTATAATGAAATAAGAACATTATCTTACCTGTAAGTAATATTGTTCCTATAATTATATAAGTTTATTAGAGGTATATTATGTGATAGTATTCTATTGTTTACTTCTTAGGTTACCCTATTTACTTTACAATAATAATGTTTATAAATTAAAAGAATAACAAACTATATATATATATATATATATATTCTTTCTTATGAACTGTAGTGTAGTGTTTGTTTTTAAATTATTAAGGAATAGGTTAGTATTTGTAGAACTTGTTCAAGTTTAGTTAGACAAAGAATTGAATAAATTAGTTACATTAACAACCATAAGTAAATTCTAAAACTAACTAGCATATCTGCAGAATTAAATCAAAGTTAAGTTAATTATGCTCACAGTTTAGTTGCTATTCATTCAGTAGTTAATTATCATAACTGGAAGAAATAAACTGTAAAGTTAAAAGCATTTTTATTTAGTTTAACCCTACTCTATTTTAACTGATATATCCTTTTCTTTTGGTTTCAAAGTAAGTAAAAAGATTCCAGAAATGAATATTGTATCAAGAACTGTTTTATCTATCAACACATAATACCAACATTAAAATAATATAGCTTCTTTTTCTGTCTCTAATAATCTTGCATTCTGAGTCCAGATTTAACACTACTCTAGGTACAAAATGACATTTCTTCTGACAACAAATAAAATGAAACATTCTACTATTCAGGCTAACATCTTATTCTACATTTGCATCATACTTCCTTTATATAAGTACACCACCTGTGCTAGAGTACGATCTAGATTACTCCAGGTGGGGAAAAACACAGGTAGGGTTTGTTTCTCATGAAGCATAATTCCATTACTAAACAAACTAAGATATTCTATTCTCTGAGTTTTTACACTATAAACTGCAAATGCATCATTCAATCATACCAACTCCTGGAGGGCGCTCAAACAACGACTCCTCAAGACCCCCGAGCTTGCTTTGGTCTCTCTGGCTGGAACTAGGTGCAGCAAATAATCAAGTACTAGTCCTAAGACTCAATACCAGTCCTGAACTTATCAATCAGTTCTCTTAGCTAACAAGCTGTATCAGACCAAGTTACTGCACATTATCTCTCAAAACACCTTCCTTACAGTTTTCCCTTTTTCCCAATGAATTCCTTGAAGTGCATTCCACCTGAATGATTCTTCTCCTAGAAAAAATATCTGAGCAGCCTCAGCTCTCTTCATAGGGTACTTTTAAAAGATTGCCTAGGTCTTTTTGGGTTAGTTGTCATTAATTGAGCCACATGCTCTGATCCCACTTTCTTGGGGGATCATGACCCCAAATGTAGGGAAGTTGCCACCTACAACATAGGAAGTGTTTGAGGATGCTGCCACTTGTCTTTTGCTTTCCACCTAGTTCCTTCCACCATTTTGACCAGTAACACTCTTATTAACAGCTCTCCCAAGCTGTTATCTCCACTTTTTATTTATTAAAAATAAAATATTCAAAATTACATTCCACATCTTTTGACTCTGCTGAGTCATCAGTTCCTAGTTAGCATTAAATTTAACATAATGTCTTAGGAATCAAATTAAAACAAATAACATTATTTTACAAAATTGGGGTATGTGAGAGTTGAGCTTCACAAGGTTTTTCATTATTACCAAGAGATTTATTGAACTTAAATTGCTCACAACAGTCCTTTAAAAGGATATCAGCAGAATAAATCCTCTTGCAATAAACATAAAAGACATAATGGAAATATTTTATTGATGAAATACTAGAGATAGGAAGAGATCAGTACCACTGTCTGACATTTCCTTCTAATGAATACATAAATTTTCAACAATACATCCTCATTATGAATACCGAGTTGGTTCATGTATTTATGAAACTCAATCAAGTGTTGTGTTGGATGGTCATGATCATCTCCTATAAATCTTGGAAGGAAGTCTCCCCATTCATCCATAGTAGGCACATTATTTGGAAAATCCAAAACAACTTTCTCAATCATGAGAGGACCATTGGACGAAGATGGAGGAGAACTAGTGGAAGGGGTTTTCTCGGGAGAATGATTTTTGTCCTTATTCTCTACTAACTTGTCGTATGACTGACAACGGGTACTTAAATTAATATTTTCTGAGGACATCATTCTGATTTCTTCAGTAGAATTGGAGTTTCCCTGGGAGGACATGTGATCTATCAATTGCTGTTGGGAAGGAAAGGGGTCGGTAAGCACTGCAGGTGTAGGGTTATTATTTAAAAATTTACTAACCTCTTCACAATGAGGACACTCCTTCATGAAGTGTTCACCGCCACAAATAAGAAGGGATATTTAGCCTTCCTTTTCCCTTTATTGTCATTCTCTAGGGCTGTAACCTTGGGATTCTCCTACTGGTTTCCAGGTTTTTTATTCTTTCCTTTTCCTGTTTTCTTATTGTCAGGTGTTTGCATGGATTGGATGGAATTTACCTCGGTAGAAACTGTGGGAGCAGAAGGAGTAGTAACATAAAAATTTTGTTTCTTGGCAGGCTTAGCTACTAATGAGGGTTGTATTGAACCTACAACCCCGTCAATAGGAATTTATGTAGGTGGATTGGTAGGGTCAGAGCCAGGTCGAGGATATTGAGGGATTAGGTCATACAGAGTTCTATAATGGGAATAAACCAAGTCTAGATACTGAGTGCGACTAATAGATTGCTCTTCAGTAAGAGCACCGCCCATAGCCACATCTTAGGAAATGGGAGGCAACAAGGATTTTGTGAACCAATCTGCCAATAGCATGTCGGGAATAGGATCCCTAATAAGTCTTTGTTGTCTCCTCCATTCATGGATATGATCTAAAATATTTGTAGAGGTGTTTTGACAAAGGGATGTTAAAATATCCATACCCGTTTCATAATGAATGGGTAGTTGGAAATGAGTAAGAAAAACTGTTGCCAATGAGCTAGAATCCACAAATGAATGTTGTGGAAGTTCAATGTACCATTTTGCACCCGTACCAATCAAAGTTCACTGGAAGAGCCTTAGACGGACTGAATCATCCATCAAGGAGTTGTAAGAACACCATAGATGGAAGGTCATGACATGGTATTTGGTGTCTTCTCCATGCTTCCCATCAAATTTCAGGATATCTGATGGTAAATTTATTAAAATAGTAGGCCACAAAGGGTTGTGTTGAATGGGATCATTAATCAACTTGGAAATATCAGGCAAGTCCAAAGTTTCCAAAAAAGGGAGTTACCAGTTAGGTTGCATGTACTGGTAGTATTGATAAGGAATTTGCATACCAGTGGGACCGTAGGTCGACTGATACACAGTATGTTGGGCAACTGGGTTTGTAGATGATCCTCCTGATAATCTGTTTGATGGAGGTGGGCATCAGGGAGGAGGATTTCCTCCATGTGGTAGTGGTGGTGGTCCTCCACTAAGTCCCCCCCCAGAAGGTGGCCCTCTCAGTGGTGTACCCCCAGAATGTGGTCCACAAGAAGGTGGTGGTCCCCTAGGAGGTGCCCCCCCAGAAGGTGGTGGTCCTCTAGGAGGTGGCCCCCTAGAAGGTGGTGGTCCCAAGAGGTGGTCCACTGGGTGGTGGTCTTCCATAAGGAGGACCTCCACCAGGTGGGCCTCTGCAGGGTGGGCCTCCACCAGGTGGCCCTCCATAAGGTGGACCACCATATCCTCTAGCAGTATTGACAGGTATCCCTCCAAGCATAGGTGCATATGACCAATTTGGCTGCCCCTAATGGGTAAACATGTTTTCGGGGTAAGGCATATCGGGATATACCATTCCTATAGACGTAGGTTGAAATTTTACATTACTTACAAAAGGTATGTTTATCGGGTGAGTATATCCCCAGGAAGGTTGACTAATGATAAGGCGTACCCCTGAGGGTTGTCCTGTAATAGAAAGGGGAGTAATCACTTTGGTTGTCGTGGAAGTAATTATAACCATTGACTGTCCCGTAGTAGGGGTCTGTCTTGCATTGGATGTGACTCCACTGATTGTTGATGTAACTTGAGTTGGAGGTTTCCCCCTAGTGGCAGAATGTACAGGAGGACCAGAAGAAGACCTGATATTTTGAACCATAGTGACAAGGTTGGAGGGTTAACATGGATTAGGATTTACTGATCCTTGAGCCGGTGACGAAAAACTATGAATAGCTTGAGACATTGAGAGTGAACAATATCCAGAAGGGACTGATTCTGAAAGATGGGATAAAATAGATGACATGGGTTCTTTATGAGGAAGAGGCAAAGCAATGATGTTCGCAAGGCGTTCTTGAAAATTTTGTAAATGGTCTATCCTCCTTGTATACATCTCTTGACTCGGCGAAGGGTTAAAAAAGGATGGTCTAGTAACCCCAAATTTAGAAATTGCTTGACCCATAGAGGTTCTCCAAAAAGGAGCATTAGGGCCATAGTCTGTCCCTTCGGTGTCATCTGATGGGTGATCAACCCAATTTGACAAGCTGACATGAAATTCCATTGGAAAGTGGAAGGTGGGATCATCCATAGGAGGTTGTTCGACCAAGGGGTTGTCATATGTTGTGAATTCTTATCCCACTTCCACAACTGGATTCTCTACCAAATGAGAATTAATTGCGGCTCCTTGGTTAATGGATTCCATTGTTCTTTCTCCTTTAATAGGGGGAAGTTCAAGTGGCAAGCATTGCACTCTTCTGGATCGTCTCAAAGACTCAATCAGATTGGTGATCACTGAAATCCTAACCTAGGGTTTGAAAACTAGAAAAAACACACAAAAATTCCCCTGCACAAGCTAAAGGCCACAAGCAAACTTAAGTGACAAGAGGGGCCGATAAAAGCCGGTTCCTAACTAGGATTATCAAGTATTTGAAACTCTCTATATACCGTAGGGTCCAACAGTAAAAAACAACATGGAGGATTGGCTCGTCCCTTTCTTGAATACCCAATTACCTGGATGGTATGTGCATAGTAGTCTCCCCGAGTGCTGTTCTCGGTGTATTACGCTGACAAGATGAACAAAATGGTTTTTCTCAGACAATTTAGGGAATCATAGAAGGGCCTCCTAATATACACAAGGTACGTGGGAGCTCAATTCCGTAGTAGTGTCGTTTAATGCACAGCCGTTCAAAAAGGGCCTTCTGATATACAACTGAGTACGTGAAGTACCTTTCAATATACCTCAAGGGTATGTGAAAGTCCGTTTGATATACCAATGGTACGTGGAAGAACCGCACGATACCCGGGATGCAGTGTGGACAATAAATGACAGCTCCTACGTTTAACGATGCTGGAACACGTCTCTACCCTATCACTCAAGGTACTAGAACATTTTAACCTATAGATACCGTTAATTTTATGTTGAATGGTTAGGTGAATGCATGGAGCGTGTACATAAATGTAAAACCATGCAGTATGAGTTTGCAAATATTTCACTTTATCATTCAACTTATGCCCTACTTACGGGAAGGATAGAGTGTTTCATTTTTGTTTCAAAAGCAACAAAAATTTTCCCACATAAATACACTAAACTTTTCTTTCCGAAAATGCAAACAAGCAACAAACTTCTAAACTAATCTTTGAACACAAGGAAGAAATGAGATCTCTTTTCCTAAAAAGAAAGATACTAGCACTAAAAGGCAAACTAAGCACTTTTTCAATTTTCTTCAAAAATGAAAAGATCTAACTTAAAACTATGATATATTTTTTCTTTTGACGAGACAAAAATGTATAGAAAGAAGAACATGGATATCTGAAAGCTTATGGAGCTAATTAGAGGTCCAATGATTCGTCCTTAAGAAAAATTATGATCAAATCTCAGTAATTTTTTTTCTTTTAATTAGAAGTAAAAGAAGTCTTTCATAAAATAATGAAGAATGGAAGTGAAAGTCAACAAGCAAAGCTTCCTTTTCAGTTTGATCAAATAGTAAAAAGATATCTAACTCAGCTAGCTTCCAAGCATTCCGTTTGAAAATCAAACCAAGTATTCAAGCAGTTAAACTGATGGGTACAACCTATTTCTTTGAACTGAGACAAAGCAAGCATCTACCACTCTAGACTTTGAATTTGAACAATTTAAATCTCATAAATGAAGCCCAAAAACACACAGATAAGAAAGCAACATGAACTAAATCTTGAAATCACAAGGGTTTGGAAAACCCTACCTAGCACCATTTGATAATTATTGATGACAGAGTGTTACCAGCCCAGCACCGCCTTTTGTCCACTCTGACATAGCAGTGGCACCGCATATTGTCCATTGCATAGAGGCCGTGGCATTGTCTTTTGTCTTCTATGTAGGAGCGGTAACTGGTGTAGATGTCAAGACAAAGAAAATGGAAAAAAAGAGAGAGTTAGGTGTTGAAAAGTTGGCATCAAATCATAAAATAAAATATGGACTTAAGTACAGAAAGCAATAGTATCTCAGATCCGTGCAGATCTGGTCAAAATGAGCCAAGATCTCACTAGAAGACCTAGTGGATCTTATCACTAACAGGTTGGAGCTTTGTTTTCAGACAATAATTTTCAAATGAATGAAGATCAAATGGTCTGAAATGTTCTTCCCCAATAGAGTCGCCATATTTTTTGCTAGGAATATTGCACCTCTTGCAGACAAGAGTTGTTCCTCTAGTCTGAATAGTTCAGATCTAGAACAAATGAGAGACAAAGGATGGAATAATTCCCCTAGAAGGTGTAGACATATGGAATGGATCCTTTGGATGTTTTGAAGTATGGCATGGGTGTCTCCTGTGGTGATAAGTCTCCACACATGTACCTTCACAAACACATCGACTAAACAAGCAATATCAAAGGCACCATAATATAATCCACAATTCTATACTAGTGACTAAGGAATCTAGTAATAAACAACATGATTAAAACATCACAGTTTATGGGAAAGGAATAAGCTTTGCATTAAAGATGAAGAAGAAATATTACAACCATCGCCTTAGTGTTGTGATTCTTCTTCACATGCCACTCCTTGTCCTCTAAAGCTCCAACTTTCTCCTTCTATGCTCACCTTAGATCATGCCAGAATCTCAATTCAACAGCATAAATTTTCTCTCTTCTCAACCATGGGGTATGAGACTGATTTTATAGGCCTTGGGAGGATAGGGATGGTTGAGTAAATGGTGGGTGAGGTGGAAGGGAGATCCAAAAAGGATGGATCTCTAGTCCAAGTGGTCCTCAAGAGTAGGTATGAGGGCACCATGAAGTCTTCCTTCGAGAAGCTTCATGGAATCTTCTCTTTTTTACTTTTTACCTGAGGCACCGCTTTTCTTCCATGCTGACAGAGCGTTACTGGGGTGGAACCACTCTTTAATTAAAGGAAAAAAATGGTGGCACTGCTTATTGTCAAAAGACAATAGGCATTACTGAACAAGGTAAGGCCTCTTGCATTAAGGGCAAAGGCGGTGCTGGACTTTCATATGCAAAATTGGAGTCTGGGCTAGTACTCAACTTCAGTTTTTGGGATTTAAGGGAAATTGCTGATTTTTTGGAGCTAATCACATGATGAATATGAGATTTATGTGTAACAGTGGGCTGATAAAACCATTGAAGTAGCTAGTGATCTTGTTGGAGATCCACTAGACTCTAGGAAGACTAGATCTCAATTTCACAATGCCTTCTCTACTTGTGAATTGAATATCTTGGAGAGTTGCTTCATGATGGTTGGATCTAATCCTCAGACGTATTAGGAAGCATAAATTGACCAAATATGGCAAAAAACTATGCAAGGATAGTTCAAGTCATTGCAAGACGATGAGACTTGTGAAATGGTTCCCTTGCCCTTCAAGAGGAAACTAGTGCAATGCGAGTGGGTCTATAGGACAAAAGTGGTTGCTGATGGTTATGATATAAATTATAAGGCCAGGTTTATTTCTAATGGCTTCTATCAATTCCAAGGATTGGACTATATAGAGACATTTTCACTGGTTGCAAATATAGACTCTATCAGGCTAGTTTTAGCCATTGCTGCATCTAAGAGCTAGGAGGTTCACCACATGGATGTGAAGAGTGATTTTATTCATGGTGACCTTCATGAGGAGATATATATGTAGCATCCTAAAGTTTTCATTCATTATCCTTCACCTTTTTATAGGTTTAAGAAGTCTCCCTATGGCCTCAAGCAAGCCCTCGGCGCTTGGTATGCCAAGATTGACAATTTTATGCTATCGCTTGGATTTGAAAAATGTAAGTTTGATCCTAGTGTTTATGTGAAACATGTTGGTGATTTATTGCAGGTAATTGTACTGTATGTTGATGATATTTTTATTACAGGGAGATGCACTAAATATATTGGATCAATTAAGTATTCATTGCAAAGTGAATTCTCCATGATTGACCTTGGATTGTTGAAACAATTTCTTGGCTTAGAGATTGAGAAATATGATGCAGGGCTCAAGGTCAACCAAAAAAAGTATGCTGCAGACCTATTATTTAAGTTCAAAATGTCTGAATGCAAGGAATCCAAGTGCCAATTCCTCTTAGGAATAAAACTAGGTGATTTTGGTGCATCTCCATTGGTGTACAACTCGTTGTACGAAAAACTAGTTGGGAGTTTGTTGTATCTTACACACTATCGACCTGATTTGGAATATGTTGTAGGTTATTTTTCTAGACATATGTAGGAAACTCATGAGATCCATTGGAAGTATGCAAAATGGATAGTGTATATGTGCAAGGAACCAAACACCTCAGGGTAGACTATGTTGTTGGTTCTCCACTAGAATAGTTGAATTTACTGATTCTGAATGGGATGGAGATTCCATTAACATAAAGTAAAATTCATGTTATGTATTCATGCTTGCACATGGTACCATATTCTGGTCAATAAAAAAAAAAAAAACCATATCCCTCTCTTCAGCTGAGGCCGAGTACAGAGGAGCAGTGAACACAACTACACAATGTGTGTGGTTACAAGGTATTCTTGGAGAACTTGGATTTGCATTTGATTCACCCAAATTCATTTGGTGTGACAATAAAAGTACAATCAATATTTCCACTGATCCAGTGTAGAGAAAGAGGACCAAGCACATTGAGATACACACTCACTACATCGGGAGCTTGGTGCATGAGCAGGTGATATCATTGCAGTATTTCCCATATGTAGAGCAAACTGCTGACATATTCACCAAGAGCTTCACAGAGAGGACATTCACCTATCTGATATCCCTTCTTGGAGTGGGTGAAACATGGTGATGGCTGATATTCACTTTCATATTTTTCTCCATGTCCATTTTAGAGGGGATGTTTTGCTCCCATGTGGTTTTCCTCCTTACCTTGGTTATATGGACAAACAATTTTTTGTAAGAGGTGACTTTATTTTCCAAGGCCTCAAATAATCATGTGATGTAATTGCACTAAGTCAAGATTAAGGGGGGTGTTAGAGCATTAATCCACCTTATTACCATGGTCATACAACTAGGACACTTTTTCATTAGCTTCATGCTTTTATCCTATGGTCCAAAACTAGGTTGTATTGGTTAATATTGGTTCCTTGGGTGTTTTGGACTCATAAATGCACCCATTCACTCTCTTTTGATTATTATGGTTAAGCATGCACCCTCATTAATGATTTTTCTATCCTTGGTGTGCTCCCCATCCCTTAATCATGGAAACCAGTTGACTAGAGGCGCCTGTGCATGCATTTGGTGGTTTTTGGCTCCCCTTGGTCATTTATTGATACCTAGAGCCACTCCTACTCACCCCATGTACTCCATCACACCTATTCTACCCTCATTTATGTCCTAGCATGCTCCAGCCATGTTCACACTAGCATTCATGACCGTTTTGGATGGTTTGGGAGATCATTGGTCCACTTAGGGGGGTTTGAGGTCCATTCATAGCTTGACACATGTATGCATCGAGATGGCCTCCAAAGGATAACAATTTTCACCTATTGTAATAGAAACATGTTCCAGAAATATTTACATGTTGGACAGTCATAATAAACTCAGTTATTGACTACATTTCTATGTGTTAATTTTACTCTTTCTACTGTTTTTCTACATAATTGTGAATAATATTGTATTGTGAGGATTCCCTTAGATCCTAGATCTTGTTTTGAATCATATTTTCACATATAGGCATAAATCATCTTGCCATGTTTCCACTCCATATGGAACCACTTTTCCTACCTTAATCCCCTTCTTAAGTTAATGAAATAGGGATTAATCTAAAATATGGCTCTTAATCATAGCTTAATATCTTGGTTTAATTTTTTAAGGCTAGGGAGATGAAATAAGGCACACTCCCACTTTCCCACTTCTGGATTCATAGCCCCCTATCTCTTTTTTGTCCTTCTTCCCATGTAGACATTTAGAGATTTATTTTATATTAATATCAAAATATACATCTTAGCATAGTCTTGGTCATTCCGACCATTTGTTTCTAGATTTTATATTTTTACATCAATATTTACCAATTTACATTGTGGGGTTAAACTAGGGTATTACATTCCCCTCCCCCTAATTTATGCATTGTCCTCAGTGCATCATCAAGAGTATGTACATTTCCATCATTTTGGTCAAAACTTCAAAATATCTGTGGGTTTTCCTCATGCATTACATACTTGAGCTCCCACATTGATTCTTCAGGGACATAATGGTTCCATTGGACCTTTACTTGTTTGATGCTTGTGTTCCTCAATAACACAACTTTTTTTATCAAGGATACAGACTGGCTGTACCAAAATATCTCCTTCTGGTTCCACCTAGATCAAATTCCAATCAATTATGTGGTTAGGATTAGGCACAAATTTCTTTAATAAAGACACATGAAATACAATATTCACATGCAAACAAGAAGGGAATTCTATTGCATGAGCTACATATCCTATCCTATCCAAAATTTCAAATGACCCACAAAATCGGCCTGCCAACTTTGGACAATTCCCAATTTCAGAGAACTCTTCTTTGGTCTAACTTTCAAATACTCATGATCCCCCACTTTAAATTATTTTACTTTTCTTTCCTTATTTGCATAATTATTTTGCCCATCCCGTGCCACTTTCAAATTCTGTCTAATTTTTAACATCTTCTCTTCCATTTCTCTGAGTAGTTCCGATTCAATTATTACTTTGTCAACTAGATTATCCCAACTGATGGGAGTATTTTACTTTCTGCTATATAAGGATTCACATAGCCTCATCTTCAAAGAAGCATGATATCCATTATTGTATACAAATCTTACCAAATATAAGCAATCTTCCCATTTTGATGGTTGATCCATCACATACATTCTTAACATGTCCTCAATAACTTGAATGACTCTCTTAGTTTTCCCATCAGTTTGTGGATGATATGCTATGCTTAAATTCAAATTTGTTTCAAATCCTTTGAATAATCACTTCCAAAATTTTGAAGTAAATTTTGGATTTATGTCTAAAACTATTGCCTTTGGTATCCGACGTAACCCTACAATCTATTTCATATAAAAAAATTTTGTATTAGCTGCCTTATGGGTTGACTTGACTGTTATAAAGTGAGCAACATTGGTTAATTTATCCACCACCATCATGATGGAATCATGTTTCTTTCTTGTCCTGGACAATTTACTAATGAAGTCAATGGTCACTACATCCCATTTCCATTAAGGTATTGGAAATGGTTGAAGCAATCCTACTAGATGACTATGCTCAACCTTTACTTTTTGACATTCAATGCACGTTTTTATATAATCAACTACCTTTTTTCATTCCTGGCCAAAAATATTGAATTCTTATTGTTGCAGTTGTCTTTTGGTATTCAGGATGCCTTGCATATGGTACACTATGCATGTTATTCATTACCAATTTCCTTAATTTTGCTGAATTAGGAACACAAATTCTGGTTTTATATGTAAGAACTCCTTTATCTTCCAACCTGTAACCTTCATATTTATATTGCATATTTCTCTGTTGTAATTCTTGTTTTATATGAAGGTAATGTGCATCTATTATGACAACTTCAAGGGTTCCGGTTTTTAAATCTGATTTGCACATACTAATGGTTGAAACATGCATATCCTGAACTCTTCTACTGAGTGCATCAACCACCTTATTATCCTTTCCCTTAATATGTATGATATTAAAATCAAACTCACACATAAATTCTAGCCATCTTTTTTTCCTTGCATTTAGATTTTGCTTCTCAAATAAATATTTCAGTCCACTATGATGTGGTCTTAACTCTAATTTCCCGCTCATAAGATAATGTCTCCACATAGTTTATTAATGCACAATAGAAACAAGTTCCAAGTCATGCGGGACATACTTTTTCTGATTCTCTTTAATTTTTCTTGATTTATAGCAAATCACGTGTCCAATATGCATCAGGATTCCACCTATTCCTTCTTGGAAAGCATATGTACATACTACAAAATCTTCATTTGGATCAACAATCTTGAGTACTGGTGTGCTAGTGAGTAAGCTTTTCAACTGTTGGAAACTTCTTCAAAACATGGTGTCCACTGAAACTTAATTCCTTTCTTTTGCAATGATTTAATTGGATATGCCACTTTGAAGAAGCATTCCATAAATATCCTATAGTATCCAGTTAATCCTATGAATGGACTTACTTCTGATACATTTCTAGGTGTAGGCCATCCCATAATAACTTCTATCTTCTTGGGATCCCATGTTATTCCTTCTTGATAGATGATATGTCCCAAGTAGTGAATATTCCTTTGATAGAAAGAACATTTACTTAGCTAGGCTCTAAGTTAATATTCTCTTAACACTTGTAGTACCAATCTCAAGTGTTCTTCATGCTCTTCTTCTGATTTTGAATAATTAAGAATGCATCCAAAAATAAACATGAAAGTAGCTGGTGCATTCCATTCATTAAACACACGAAAGTAGCTGATGCATTTGTTAACCCAAATGGTACAACCACAAACTCATAATGACCATATCTCATCCTGAAAAAATTCTTGCTATTGTCTTCATATTTTAGCCTCACCTAATGGTAACCATATTTGAAATCTATCTTTGAGAAAATATTTTCTCCTCTAAGCTTATCAAATAAGTCATCAATTCTAGGAAGAGGATATTTATTCCTTACAGTGACTTTGTTCAATTGTCTGAAGTCAATACACAACCTTTGAGTTCTATCCTTTTTCTTTACAAATAACACTGGTACTCCCTAAGAAGACACACTTGGGCATATATACCCTTTCTTCAACAATTCTTCCATCAATATTTGCAACTCTTTTAACTCAGGTGTATTCATTATGTTTGGAATTTTAGAAACTGGTGCAACTCCAGGCATCAAACCAATAGATAAATCAATATCTCTTTTCGATGGAAAAGTTGGTATTTCTTCAAACAAGTCTACAAAATCTTGCAATATTTGGGGAATCCTGTTAAATTTGGCTTTTACACTTTTCTGGTTCTTGCACATGAGCTGCATACAATTGACATCCTTTCTTAAAACACCTTTTTAATTGCAAAGCTGAAATTTCTCTTATGGAAATAGGCCTTGGAATGCCTTTTACTACCTTTGGTTGTCCTTCACCATCAAGACAAGTAAATGACTTGTTGTGACAATCTAATATCACATGGTGTGCATCTAACTAGTCTATCCCAATAAAGATATCATATGAACCATGTGGTATTATATTTAGACTTGTAACAGTTCTCAGTCCATTCATATCCAATGGAAAACCATTTACCGATTCATTGATTTTCATTTTTGTTCCAGTATCCAATTGAACCATCCTTGTGCTATCATGCTTACTTTTCTTTAGCTGAAATATTTCAACTAAATTAGGCACAATATAACTATTACTTGCTCTAGAATCAATGAGAATAACAATAGGTTGGCTGATAATTTTACCTTCAACCTCACTCATGTTTTCCTGATGATATGCTTGTCTGTTGTCCAACGATGCATATATACTGGAAATTTTCCTGCCTACATCATCTACAGTACTTGATTCCTGTAAATTGTGCACATTTCTCATTCTATCTCCCCTTTGTGGACAATCTTTGTAAACATGGTTTCCTTCACATCCCCAACATTTTATTTGCTGCCTAGTTCCTTTTCCTACATATTCTATCATCCTGGGTCCATTTTGAGTTGGATTTATTTGCTGATATGAATTCTGTTGGTTCTTGAAGAAATATGGTTTAAATCCTTTTCTTCCTTTCATTTTGTATATCCTTCATCTTATCTCTCCAATATTTCTGAAAATTTTCCCTTCCTTTATTCTTACCATACATATGCTTGGCCTTCCAAGTTGCTTCTTCAAGATTCTTGGGTTCATCATATTGAATCTTATCCTTGTAAAACGAAGGAAAAACACTTAGAAACCTTTGTATTTTTACCTTCTCCTCCTTCATAAACCCAACATATATCAACAATTCTAGAAACTTATTTACACATTCTTTCATGCTCTTGTTTCCCAACTTGAGTTCAAAGAATTCTTCCATCTTCTTTTCATAATAATGTTATGATAAGTACTTTTCCTAAAAGCACTTCTTGAATTTCCTCCATGAGATCCTCTACTCAATAATATGTTTAACTTGAACCAATTGGTCCCACCAAGTGGAATATTTTGTCTGTAAGTTGTAAATAAGAATCATATCCTCCATGTTAGAGGGGTAATTATGTAGCTTAATATACTTCCTCATTCCCAACAACCAAGATTCAACATATTCTCCCTTCTTATTTTCACCATCAAATGTGGGTGGCTTAATTTTTCTAAGTTACCCTTGCAAATCATCTCTCTCATGCCTTCTTTTATGATGTCTAACTGGAGACATTTTTGGGTTAGTGCTAGAACTTTCAGATATATATGGATTCCTTCTTGTATAGTGTAGTGAGTGGTGCTTACTATGACTCTTGGAAACACTTTTAGAGTGTTCTGATTTCTTGAGTGATATCTTCCTTGAGTATATTCCTCCTTCCTCCTCCTCAATTGAGGTTGATCCCATGTTCATTTGTCTCTTTAGCATATTCAGACTCTGTACCAGCCAAGTGTTTAACTCATTTTGTAGTTCTTGGGATTTCAACAACCTCTCATTTTTTTCCCTATAACTCTACACCTCCATCCTTATACTTCTCATGGTTTCCACAAATTCTTGTGGATCTAAATATTCACTATGCCTATTTGTTTATGTCTTTGCATTTCCCACATTGATATCTTGAACTCTAGCATCTTCTCCATGGCTATATGGAAGATCCCCTTCATCCATTTCATTATTCTATATTTCATTGTAACCCTGTCCTATGATTGTTTTTACTTCAAAATTGTATCTGCAATGTTTTCATATTATTACATTTGTTAGACAAAATTTAATTAAAAAAATAAAAAAATCCATATATATATATATATGCACATATATTCATATATTAAATTCCATAAAACATCATTTGACAAATTTTGTCAAATAAGGCCTACAAGCCCATTTCTTCTCATTTCTTGGAAGGATCAACACTGCTTAATTATGAAATCATGTTTTTATTCTCCTTTTGACAAGTTTTCAAATGACTACTCCCAATGCCATTCTTGAATTCAGAACTGAAAGTTACACCCCTCAAAAATCAACAATTTGGTCCAATTTACTCTATTTCTGTTGCTGCAATTATTCTGAAAGACCAATTTCAAAGGCTTATAGAAGAAATTAGTAAATAATATATATATATAT
>LPNX011051721.1:418673-453448 GCA_001517045.1 Pseudotsuga menziesii
GCAAATTTAAAACATTATGGGTACATGGATACCAACTTAAGTTATATGTCAAATAAATGAATGTGATACCAAGTGCATGGTACATAGAAAAATGATTATATTGTTGTTTATTAGTAATGAAGTATGTATACATGTCAATGATTGCACAATATTTCTTGATCATGTTAAGATACTAACCTACAAGTTTTAAAGAGTTATGTGATAGTTGGGTCCTACGAGATGGAAGTACATGAGGAACATGAATTTCAAAAGAGAAATGGTATGTGAGTGAAGCATTATTGTTATGTATTATTATTAGGTTTATTATCATGATGTGTGTGCATGTGTAGGGTTTTGGGATCAATAGCAATACAATTCTATGTTGATGTAGGCTTTAACCCTTGTTATATATGAGGGGTGAAGACATTACCCACCGTTTATCCTTTGAAACTTGAAGTCATGGAAGGGTTATGCTACGGTGCACTCCCCAAGGTGTGTGATGATGATTAGTGGGTGCCTACTAGGGAAGTTTAGTCCATGTAGTCGACACTTTCACTTACGAGTTCTATCTAGAGTTAGGTCAATATAGTTGACTCTCCAGGATAGTCAAGTAGAGGAATGATGGGATGTGGAAGGTATTCGTGAATTAGGTAGAGGAAGCAAGTAGTTAGAAATGACAATGAAGTTATGGAGAGAAACTTAATTAATTGTACCTATGTGTTGGGAACCTTTGTTGAACTCTTGAAGGGTAACTAAGTACAATGTGTTGTTTTCGTAAATTATTATGATTTAAGTTAGTAAATTGTTAGGCATTGCAAATTCTATTTTAAGTTTGCATTAGTAGATAATAACTTGTGTGATTATGCATTATGTGAGATTGAGTACTTCTAGTACCTACATGAGGTATGTGAGCAATAGCTATGATTACATAAGTCGTCACTATATGCTTGTATGAATTACTATTAAACTATTTGAATTGGTTAGTGATGCATTGTGATTGTATATACTTACATTACGATTAGTTAGAAATAAATGACTACTTACTCATTATCAATTTATGCATCATGTGAAGTTAATTAATGAATGACAAAGTAATTGCGATAGGAGATTGATAGTACTAGCTTAACATAGTATTAATTGATTGATTAATTAATATTAATCAAGGGTTAATAATAATTAAGGTTAATTATTGATTATGGTCGTCATTAGATAAAAGATAACTTGAGTTTAAAATAGTATTTAATAAATAAATAAACATTAATTAAAGTTTAAATCATGATTAAGGTTGATTATTGATTGTGGTCATCATTAAATAAAAAATAATTTGAGTTTAAAAGAGTATTATTTGATTAATAAATCAATATTAATTAATATTTAGATTATAATCAAGGTTGATTGTTGAATGTGGTTGTCATTAGATAAAAGATAATCAGAATTTAAAATAGTATTAAATAATTAATAAATAAACATTAATTAACTTTTAATTGCACTAAGAGTAGTGAGGTGCTCTATAGCCCAGTATGGGGGAGATGTTCTCACATAACATAACGTTATGTAATGTTACCAAATATAAAAAGTAATTAAAAGTGCAATGTACTCTTATAAAATAAAAAAATAAAACCTAAAAAATAATTAAAAAATCCATGTCGGCTTATAAAATAAAAAAATTAATAAGATCAACATAGATCCATCTTAAACCAAAATGAGAGATATTTTTTCTAAACGTGTACAACTAAGTTAAAAAATTTACACCTAAAGAAATTGGATCCCTCTTGGTACTTTATACATATGGGTTTAAGATGGATCTATGCTAGTTATTATAATTATGGTTTGATTGTTTAATATAGTAATAGTTAAATAAATAACATATTTTTATTCATTCTTTTTGGAAAAGAAATTAATGTGGAAATTATGCTAATTGAATAATGTTATGTCAAAATTTAGGATTAATTATATTATTAACTAAAAATAATGACGATTTGATGTGAAATAAATTGGTGGAACCTTATTTAATAATATAATTAATTCTTCATGGGACCCTGTAACCAAGGTATTAAATAAATCCTGGTGGGCTAGCTCAAGTGGTTTAGTGTTGTAAGTTGTGAGCAAAAGGTCCCGGGGTCAAATCCTCGGGTGGCTATAAATTGCTACATAAGGGCCTCACTTGATGTCCATATCAAGTTAGATTTGTAATCAGAGTGAAGGAGGTGCGTCCCTTTTATGATTTCTTCATGTGGACGTAGCAGTCCCACTTGGGGGTTTGTGAACCACAACATATTAATACAAGGTATTAAACCAATACTATTTTATTATTTGATTAAGTATATGTTACCTTGTCCGAGTGATGAAAATGATGGAAAAATTAAGTGGCTAACATGGTAGATGGGGAAGGGGAGTTGAAACAATTAAAACAAAGGATAAAATCAAGAAAGGAAAGGGGAGGAAGGACGATGGTTTGGGGGGGATACAGGAAGGGAGAGACAGATGAAAGAGGGGAAGATATTTTTGGAGAAATTCGGTGGAGGAGGACTAATTTTATGGTTTGGGGGAAAAAATTTGAAATACATTTGGACTAGTTGGATTGTTGCTCTTGGTATTTGGTCATGGGAGCCAAGAAACTGAGTTTGTTGGAGCTAGGGAGTCGAGGAGGTTTTTCCCAGTTGGATGGGTGGTAAGTCTATTTGGTAGTTGAGTTTTTGGTTACATGAACTTGCAAGGATAGATATTAGCTTGCAGGGACAAAACTAATATCTTATAGGTATTCTATGAATATGTATTTAGATATTTATGTTTTAAAGTTTATAAATTGCCATGAACATGCTATACTCTTATTCTAATTGTAGTTGCAAAACCTAGTTATTTCTTTGGTTCTACTGGCACAATGAAACTGTCAAGAAATTTGAATTTGGTTTATAACTGTAAACAACATATATGTTAGATTGGATTTACACTTGAATAGTGAACTTAAATGCTAAACTAAACATAACAAAAACATGTCTTAGATGAATTAAGGACAAATTCATATAGAACAAAGTTAGATTACGAATATAAATTTAGGGACCCAGATTGATCCCTACACTCCCCTTTATTGTAAACCCTTATAGTTGTTTCTTTTATATTTCTTCTTCAAGATCCCCATGAAAGAATGTTTTATTCACATCCATTTTCTCTACTTCAAGATCAAAAGAAACAACAACAACACGAAGAAATCTAATAGAAGTTATTTAGCAATTAGAGAATATATTTCACCAAAATCAATTCCCTCTACCTAGGAACATCCCTTTGCTACTAAGCGAGCTATGTAATTCTCCACTTTACCTTATGCATTCAACTTCTTCTTAAAAAACCATTTGCTACCAATGGGTCTTCTTCTAGCTAGTAACTCAACTAGATCCCAAGCTTCATTTTTGTCCAAGTCCCACCCTTCAAGAAACTTCGTCGTGAAGTTATAATCAAAATAGTGTGGGAAAATCACAATGCATGGTATCTACATCCTCCCAGGTAGAAAAACCTATGATATACTTGTCCCGGTGTACCCTAAACTGGTCCACCAAATGGTATTTGAGTTGTCTAACCCTGTGTACCAATATAAATAATGGTTTTACCTTTATGGTCCCCTCTTCCAAAACTTGATGGTTCCACTACAATCGATCGATGTTTACTGCCTCCACTCTCTATAGGGGGCTTTCCCTCTCCATGCACAATACCAGGTCATAACTCAGGACAATCATGTTGATAGTGTGGACCCCCACAACCCCAACAAGCAACCTGATACAAATGTCATGAGTTGATTTGTTGTGACCTATGAGAGGGGTTCCTTTCCCTGGAACCCCAACCTCTTCCAATTGATCCTAGATAATTCCTTGGAATTTGTGAGTCCCTACTATAGATTGGGATACTATAGTAGCTTCTTCTGATCTATCAATTGTCACAACTCTATGTGTGGCTACGTTTCCATAGGGAGGTGTCCTAGCATACCCTTCCCTAGGGTATTTTTGAGGGATCTTCCCACAAACCTTGATTGTTGAGTATCATATGATTTAAAGGGTTTTACACCCAACATCTGTTCAGTATAGCAAGCATATTTGACTGCCTCAACAACTGAAGTTAGTTTCAACATTCATACTTGGGCCCTAATCTTAGGATTAATCATGTACACAAAGCACTCAAACTGGCATTGGTCATTGTCCAAGTAGGGGACATACTTAACCAATTCCATGAATCTTGTCTCATATTCCTCCATAAATCGAATCCATTGTACCAAGGCATGAAGGGATCCTGATGATACTCTTCCTAGTAGAATGCAGGAAAGTGCATCCTTCTGAACTTATCCACAAAAAATTCCCATGGAATTGTTCATTGAATTGTCATTGATGCCAACATGGGACTTGTAGTGGCCCCTTAGGTAGTCATTGATGCCACCAAGTCCCTCTTGTAGTGTGAAGCCCATATAGAGATAAGTTTTGCCTTGGACCACCTTGTGGAGTCCTGTAAGATCCTCGTAGATGATGTCGAAGGCATTGGTTATGGTGTTGAAGCCCTTATGGATGATAGAGAATCCCTTGATGGGTTGAAGAAGCATTAATGACCCAATATATGGTCATTTATTCTTTGATGGGGTCATGGTACCATAGAAGAAGGCTTGGCAACCACAAAGGAGGTGTCATGATGGATCTTGACCCTTGGAGGTCCTCTTGTATGGTTTAGGTGGTTGAAGAAGTCTTTGAAGAAGTCCTTGGACCCACACTTGGTGAATTAGTGGTCCTTATACCCTTGGAGGAGATGATATGGTCATGGGGTCTTGAAACTCTTGGAGATGGTTCTAAGACATGAGAAAGGATTGGAACCCACTTATATGGTGGTGTTATGGCACTTAGATTCTTAGACATACTTGCTTGCATATTGTGGGTTGATATGGTCATGAACATGCCCTATGGCACACATGCATACCCTTGACTAAGGGCCCTTCGTCCTTGATGAAGCCCTTGTGGCTTGATGTATCCTTGGTGGTAGTGATAATAGTACATAACATAACATCATTGGATGGCTTAATGATGTGGAACATACCCTTGTTTTGGGTGACATGATGACCATTGAAGATGACTTGTGGACAAACCCTAAAATAGTAAGGTTGACCATATGAAGCACGCCCTTAATTCAGGGTGACCTTGATGACCTGCGGTTGAAGAAGTCTTGGGTTAGTTACAAAAAAACCCTAAGGTTTGACCCTTGAAGGATGTTTGTGTGACAAAATAAAAAAAAACTAATAAAGACATTATTACATCTTTAGGTTGACTCCAAATAAAAAATTCAATTTAAAAAAACAACATAATTTTACAGCATGTTGGCTCAATAAAATTAATTATGAAAATGTATATAGATAACAACCTAAACATTTATTTTTTCATGGATTAGTTCACACAATTTTCTCTGAATTTTAGGTATATGTGATTGAGGCAGCCACAGTATGATATATACAGTCAACTGAGTCATATTCAGTGACAAAATGAAGTGTAATTCTTTGAGGTTTTTTGGGTGGACTGAGGTGAAGATTGGATTGAGGAAATTCGGCATCAACAACCTCAGTCCAGAATTTTAAAGGATATTTTCTTTGTATTTTTAATCTTTTGCTTCCCTAGACATAGTCTGAATTTGACACTGCTAGAGGCCTTTCTACACTGCACATAGTACCGAATTTGACAAGTTTGACATTATCCTGGTTCTTCCATAGTGATATATTTTGGGGTTAAAAAGTATACTCTGTCCATGCTAGTTTGATACACAGTCACAACATAGACACAATCTAGTTTTGGCATGGTTTTAAGTTCTTCCTCACCATATACACAGTATGGTTTTGATATGTTTTGAAGGTATTCCCAGCACATACACAGTTCAAGCACATAAATAGTCCTAAGTTTGGGGTTCCTCTCAATATCTACATAATCCAAGTTTGGACTTGTGTTGATTTCTTCCCAAGAATACACACAGTCAGATGTTGAAATTACTAGCATACACACAGTTCATGCATAAAGAATGATGAAGCTTGAAAGCCCTAGAAGTTGACACTAATGATGAAGTGGATCATGATGAAGTGGATAATGATAAAGTATTGAAAATCCTGGGATGAAAACCCTAACTTATTGAATTTGACAGTCCTTACAGCTGAGATAAATATTTTCTTTTGGTCAACATTTTTGTGATGGTCAACCTAATAATAGCATGAATTCTGCAACATAGATAACCTTATTTTTTGGGTGAAATTATGAGCTAGTCAACATCATCACAGTCTTTACAACAAATATATTTTATGGGTTATTCTTGGTTGTTTTTAATGGCTATGAGATAAGATGGACAAGGATAGAATATTTTAAAATTATGGATGAAGACATGAATGTAGCCATAGGAACATTGACATTGCTGGCATATAGAAAGGCACATAATTGTGAAACAATATTAGAAATCAAATGTGTGTAATGATGTACGACAAACCTTGATGACGATCATGATAGGAAAATTTCTTATTGTAGGTGATTGAGAAGACCTTGGATCTATGTATAATGGTTATGAACGGATCCTTATTGCAATGACAATATTTCCTTGATGAATGAAGATGAAGGCTTATTAGAAAATTGAAAAGGACATGTAAGAAGACCCTTGAAGTTTTGGCAATAAACTTGAGCAACTATTGATATGATAGAGTTAATAACAGTTGATGAATAAAAAATCCATGATGACATGACCTGATGATAATGACCTCTAGCTGATTGATTTGATGACAATGACACAAGTGTACGAGATGGAGATGTTCATGACAAGTTGAATTAATATGATAGCATAGGACACATTTAGTGTTGTTGAGTAGAGGTTGATGAGAAGACATTGATGAGCAGAGGTTTATGAGAAGAGGTTGATGAGAAAAGGTTGATGATAGTGATGCAAGTTGAGTATTGCACTTGAGGATTGTATTCCTCAACCCTTTCTTGGTTGAATCTAAGAAAACCAGGCTAGGTCCTATCATAAGAGTTGGTGTTCTTCTTATCAATTGGTGCTGATTGTAATTGCAAAGATTGAAGTCTTCCATTGCAAATAAATAAAGTTTACCTTACATATATTCTTGTGTCTCTTTATGATATGATTATTGTGCTTATGGATCATAGTTGATTTAGTTGATGATGTAATTGATAACATAATGCTTGATAAACTATGATTGACTAATAGAAAGTGAAAAAGGTTTAAAAAACTCACACACTGATTCACCCCCCCTCTTGGTGTGACCATTGTGTTCAACAGGAACAATGTTTGGGGTAAGGTGTAATGTCTCTCTTGGTTTCCCCACCAATTCAAGGCACTTTCCCTAAGTTGGTATATGGCTAATTTGGACTTGGAGGTGGATGTGTAATCCTGCAATGCTAAACATTTGGTCATCCACTCCAACCACACCTCTACTTACACCCCTCAATGAACCCCCAAAAAATCTAGAAGCTTGATTTTTTGAAGTTCCCTCATAATGTCCTGAGGATGATCTCTCTACACTATGTTAAATGATACTTAAGGGTTTCCCTGCTTCAATGGTGGGGCCTCCACTTCTACTTTTGATGTAATGATTTCCTTGGGATTCCCATAAGTGTCTCCTTTATGGCCTCAAGGGAGCACAAAATGAGAACCGACTCTGTCGATGGTGCCGGCATATTCTTCTCAGGTGTTGTCTCCCCACCTCACCCTTAACTTGCTCGCGTCCTTACCATATTGATCCCATGTCATTATTAAATCGTCATCAGTATAGGTTTTTAAGTTTTAGATAGGTCACATTTAAACACATATCCACACCTACAAGAGTGAGTGGAAGTTTCTTTCTTTCATCACCCATAAACGAGCTCTATTTGATACTGAGGAAAATTCTTGAAATCTGAAAGGGTATGCAGGAACTACTACATCCCTATGTCAATGTCACTGTCGTGAGTAATGGGGGTAAGGCACTATGTCTTAGGTTAAATGCATGGTGTCGAATCACCCCCGCGACTTAGGTAGTCAGTTATGGCATATCTATTGCCATGGGCATACTTATGTAATTTCCCACATGAAACTTACTATGTTACTCAATTTGACTTAAATTCGATTTAATTGGAGTCCACTCCTAACCATGTAACCAAATTCAATTTAACTTTATAATTAAAACCTATAAAGTTAATTAATTAATTAACTAACTTAAATAAATATTAGTCCTAACCTATAAGATTTAAACCATTATTTATATTAATCCTTATTGATAATTCAAATATCAACATAAAAATTGGAAATATAATTTTGTTAAATTTATTAACAAAATTCAATTTAAATAACTAAATTTTAAATAATTAACCAAAGTTTAAATAAATAACAAATCTTACTAATTTAAATAAAATATATTAACGAAATAGTAAATAACTTAATTTGACAAAATAATAACCAAAGCTTAAATTTTCATTTTACATATGATAATAAAGCGTAACGATTTGTGTTCTAGGAAACAATTGTTACTGGATATTAAATCTGAGATTACTTCCCTCCTACAAATAGACTCAGGCTTGCTCTCAGGCTTGCTCTCTGTCACTGATGCTGACAGGATGGGAGTTCTAAAAACTAAAAAAGACAAATTTCTTACCCACGAGGTGATTACTTTGAGATTAAAAAGTAGAGCTCTGTGGATCAGTGAGGGGGATACCAACACAAAATTTTTCCATGCCTTTGCCTCCACTAGAAGAAACTCTAAGACTATCTAGTCTCTCAAGGATAATGAGGGTAACTTGATCTTAGATGACTCACATCTTAAGTAGCTGGGTAAACAACACTTTATTGAACTATTTGAGGATGATGGTAGAACTAATTTTGTTGACCAAATCAAGGTGATTAGACTTTTCCCTACCTTTACTCAGGACTTGGAAAAATAAAGTTTTCTCAAGCCTATATTTCCCTCGGAAGTTGAAGCTGTACTGAGGGGTTTTAAAAAAGATAAAATCCCGGTTCCTTATGGATGGCCAGTTGAACTTTTCCTAGATTTATTTGATCTTGTAGGGGAATATTTATGTAGGGCTACTGAACAAGATAGACTTGAGGGAAAATTTACTGGATCCATCAACTCTACCTTCTTGACACTGATCCCCAAGTGTGAAAATCCTAAATCCTTTGCTGACTTTCAACCCATTTATCTGTGTAACATTGTATACAAGGTCATACAAAAAATTGTTGCTCTGCATCTGAACCCTCTCCTAAACAAGGCTATCTTTGATCAGCAATTTGGTTTTCTAAAAGATAGACAAATCTTAGAACCTGTAGGTATTACACAGGAGATCCTCCATACTATAAAATCCAAGAATTTGAAGGTCATGGTTCTAAAACTTGATTTAGTCAAAGCTTTTGACAGTGTGAATTGGAAATTCCTGAGACTCATCCTCTTGCAGATTGGTATTCCACTAGAGGGTGTTAATTGGATCATGGGGTGTGTAACCTCCTCTAGTTTTGCTGCTTTAGTTAATGGGACACTTTCAGACTTCTTTCTATCCTCTAGGGGGATCCGTCAAGGTTGTCCTTCATCCCCACTGTTGTTCATTATGATCATAGAAAGTCTCAGTCTTATCATCAATCATGCTGAGAGAAAGGGCCACATTAACGGAATTCAGTTCTCACAAAGACTGTCCATAACTCATCTTTTCTTTGTCGATGATGTGATTTTATTTGGTATTGGTACTGTGGGGGAATGGCATGCATACAAAGATGCTCTGGATTTGTTTTGTTTGACTATTGGTATGTCTGTCAACAGGGAAAAGTCGTCCTTCTTGTATAATGATGTTTATGAGGACACCAGAAGACACATATTTGCACTTCTTCCATACAAAATGGAACCAATCTCCACATGCTTTAAATATTTGGGATTTCGCCTCAAGCCCTTGGGGTATCATTTTTCTCAGTGGAGATGGCTTGTTGAAATGTTTGAGAGAAAAATAAATAATTGGACTTATAGACTGCTTTCTCTTGGGCGCAGAGTTGTACTTATCAAATCAGTTCTCACAGGATTAACTGTTTATTGGTTTGCCTTGGCCTGTATTCCTATATCTATTCTGAACACATTGAGAAGAACCATCTTTTACTTCCTCTGGGGAAACTCAGATGGTCATCAAATATCACACTTGGCTGATTGGAAATCCATCTCGACTCCCATTGAATTTGCAGGCTGAGACATCAAGAACCTTGATTGGTTTGAGACCTCACTCAGACTAAAAAGTATGTGGCAACTACTAATGGGGAATGGTATTTGGAGTCGGATTGTAGCACATAAATATCTAAAAAATAGACCTCTGGTTGTCAGGCTTAGATCTTGATCCTTCCCTATGACAGGAACATCGTATTTTTGGAACAGGTTTATTAGAGTTCTGTCTTGGATTACTTGCATACTTGCATGGAAAATTGGTAATGGGTTGAATATTCGTCTAGGAGTGGATCCTATTGCTGGCCTCAATGTACCCTATATTCTCTCTGAGAGTCTTAGGGACTATCTTACTAATTATGGGATTTCTTACCTAGCACATGCACAGAACTTGGAAGGGGATACACATGGTCCTAATTACTGGTATTCTACATCTGACTTACATCTTGCGGGTGAATGGGTTGAACAATGGATTGTCTTTGTAAAAGGTCTTACTCATCGAGGAATAAAGATTAGGAATTATGAAGACTCCCTTCTTTGGATGCATAATCCAAAAAATGGCATGGTTACTACGAGGAGAGCATATGATCTCATTGTATCAATAAATTTGTCTCCAACAGATCACAACATCTACACTTAGTTTTGGCACTTTAGCATCCCCCAGAAAATAAAATGTTTTATTTGGATGGTTATAAAAGATAAAAGAAATACCTGAGATAATCTGATTAGGAAGGTATAGAGTGGTCCCAATTGGTGCAGCCTCTGTAAATGCAAAGCTGAATCGGTTTATCACCTATTTTTCAAATGTGTATTTGTTCAGGAATCTATCATAAGCCTTGGCAGAATTTATGATGTACATCTGACTTGGGCTTATACCTCAGTTCTAGAAAACATTGCAAACTGGATCCAAAGAAAGGATGATTTACTTTACCTGCCTTTCTTCTTCATCTATAATTTGTGGAAGACCAGGAATTATTACATTTTTGAAGGTAAACTTCCAAACACTTCCAGTCTTTGTCACACTATCATGCAAGATGTTGCAGCCTACCAGGTGCCTCAGAAAAAAGGGTCAAAAGTCAGGAACATTGGTAGCCCACCTATTATATCCTTTCCCATGGGATTTTTTGATGGGGTTGCTACTGATTATTCTAGATGAGCAAGAGTCTGAATATTGATCAGTGAATCTCATCATCTCTTGATCATAATGGGCTGCGGTAGTAGTACAAATACCCGAGCTGAGCTGTTGGCACTCTGGGCTCTATTGCACATCACCAAAGAAATTGGGTTGCCTCACTTACATGTTTTTGGAGACTCATCCATGGTTATAAATTGGGCAAAGGACATATCTTCTCTCACCATACTGAACCTAGAGGCATGGTTTATCAACATAAAAAAACTCAAAGCCTCCTTCTCACATGTGGATTTTAAACATGTCTATAGGGAACATAATGAGATGGAAAATACTTTTTCCAAGGAAGGGCTCATTATGGGATCAGGACAACTAACCTATATAGAATATTGTGAAGGTTTAGTCATTGGGGAAGCATCCTTATAGCTATTTCTGAAAAGATTTTCTATGATTGACCTACTCTCTCCTTTGAGTATGGCACAAATACTTTTGATTATTTTTTCAGTTTTTTGTTCGTCACCTCTGTGTGACTATTTTTTAGTATCTTCCCAAGAGCCCTTCCTTGGATAATGCCTTTGGGTTCTCTATATTTACCCTAGAGACATGTTTTGGATGGTGAGACAGTTATTATTTCTATATGCTGTGATGAGAGATATAAAATTTTATAGTATGCTTTGTCTACTTAAACTTACCGTCAGGCCTAGGATATGCATTGATATGCTGAAAATACTTGATGATGTAACCCATTACCTTTGATTCTTATTGAATATCAAGGAACTACTATTTTTCGTCTGGAAAAAAAAAGCGTAATGATTTTAATCTACATATATTTATCAAAATGTAAATAATTTACAATGAAACATATTAACAACCCTTAAATCCATAAACTAATGCTTAAATCAAATAAACAATGTTTTACCCTAATCTATGCCTACACCCGCATGAAGGCCACGTGGCCTCACTGGCTCATCCCACTGCACATGAAAGAATACAATAAACACAAGACTAGAAGAGCGGTAAACACTCCCCTCCCCCAAATTGTCCATGGCTCAACCAAGCTTCATGGATTCTGCCACAAATTAACTCTTATACCTTCAGGATTAATGTTCTCTCATGCAATAACCTGTTGGAAAAGGCCTGATATTGGATGGACGAACATTCACACCATTGGTATGGTGGTAAAGGTTTGTAATTTGGTGTGCGAAGGTCGCTAGGGCTTCAGTTGGAGGCAGGAGACTACGTTCATGGAGGTCGGCCCACTTCCCACTCCTACTAACTTCTTCAACATTTCTCCTTCTCCTCAGATTTCAGGTTTCTTACTGTGTTTTTTTATTTGTAGGGTTCTATGCAACAACATAGCTATAATGGCATTGCATAGCTTCCATTTATGGAAACATTGGTATGTTTTTAAGTCACCCCTTGGCTTGAAGTTTGATGCATAGAGCATTCTTACACCAACGTGGTATCTCTTGTGGCTTTCCTAGGATCTCTTCAAAGACCTCCTCTATTTGGGGAAAAATAATTCAGTTATGTCTTTCACGTAGTTGGGAAATGGACCCAGGTATCCTACATGAGAGATCTCAAGTCCTAGACTCTTGACCAAATGAAAGAGGGATTGCTGACTCATTTCCGCTCTAAATTTCATATTCTTTTGATTGTTCTATGATAAGAATCACCAGTGGTAGGAGGTTTTTCCAAGCACAGGAATTTCTGTCGTTCAGAATTGATCGACTAGTTTGTTCACCTACATATTTATTTGTTTATTTTGAATATGTTTATTTTATTTTTTTCAAAGGATATCATTTATCCACCTCTTTTGTTTGTATTCACTTATCACTATATGACCCCATCAGGGTTGGAATTTCACTTTAATCTTACCTATAATACTAATTTATTTTTGACGTTTTAAGGTTTAACACTCCCCTCCATTAAATTTTTTCCATAAATGTGTACCTGTCAATAATATTTCATCGTATAGATCTATACAGGCCATTAGTGAGGTGGAAAGAATCCATAAATCCCAACATCGAGGTAGTTTGGTTTCACATTGAAGAGATCAGAGAAGCCACCGATAATTTCAATGAGGCCAATATCATTGGTCAAGGGACCTTCACTACGATGTACAAGGGAAGGCTCTTGGATTGTCGACAAATCGCTGTGAAGAGATTCAGAAACTGCATACCCCAAGAGGATTTCACATTCATGAACAAATTGGAAATCATCAACAATGTTAGGCACTGGAATCTGGTCGTTTTGAGAGGTTGTTGCATGTCTAGCAATGAGAGGGATGGTTTCTGATATATGATTACGTGCCCAATGTAAGTATGTATGATTACATTCCTAATGAAAGTATGTATGAGCATCTCTTTATGTATGATTACATTCCCAATGGAAGTATGTATGAGCATCTCTTTGGACAAAATTTCAAGGCCCAACCTTTGAGTTGGTCGCAGAGGGGGAAAATCGTCCTGGGTATCGCAAAAGGGTTGGCTTATCTCCACAATGGCATCGAGCCCGCAGTTTATCACATAGACATAAAATAAACTAACATTCTATTGGATGATGAAATGAAAGCCTGTGTGGCCTATTTTGGTCTGGAGAGGATCACGACTAATGCAGAATCCCATCTGATGACAACGGTAGTAGGAACGCACGGCTACTTGGGTCTTGAATACACTCTCTATGGTCAACTAACACAAGAATGATGTGTATAGCTTTGGCCAACTGACACAAGAATGATGTGTATAGCTTTGGGGTTCTGCTGTTGGAAATGATGAGCAATAGAAAGGCATGGAATTACTCTTGCAATGGTTCTTGGCGATGGACTTACCTACGCTAATACTTGGCCATGGATATATATTCATAGGTTCTTGCCTATGCCTAGTTGTTTTCATTTGTGTGGTTAATGGAACCTTCCTGGCTGTGTAGAGTGGTTAGAGTAACTATTGAAAAGTAAATACAAGACTATTTAAGCTGCAATTCCTTGGATTCAGTGCCCCAGGGCCATGATCCATGATCATCACTAAACTATGGAATCTATAATGCAAATGTGAATAATTAATGCTTAACTGGAAACCACTACCAAGTTGCAGAGCCGACCAACTAGTAGCTACTGCCTCCTAGGCTCCTATTTCCATTGTACTAAGGATCTATACTGACATTTTCACCAATTTTCAAATGTCAAAACTACTACGATTTCCTAGGCTCCTATTTCCCTTATACTAAGGATCCCTTGTACTAAGGATCTATAATGACGTTTTCAACAATATTTCAAACGTCAAAACTACAATTTGTAAAAATATTCATCCATTTAAAAAAATGCCCTTTCAAAATCTTTCCCCGCATTTGACAAAAAAATAGTCGAGAATGGGAAAATACCCATCAAATTCCAACCTCACCCCATATATTTAGGCGATAAACAACCTGGTTGTGCAACAGGTTGCTTGAGATCCAACGGTAGCTTTCTCAAGGACAGACTAATTACTGAACCGGTTGGCATTACCCAAGAGCTCCTTCATACAATTAAGACCAAATATATGAAGGTTGTGGTACTTAAAATTGACCTTGTTAAAGCTTTTGATTAGGTAAACTGGACTTTCATGAGGCTTGTTCTTCTGCAAATTGGTATACCCGTGGATGGTGTAAATTGGATCATGGGATGTGTATGCTCTTCAAACTTTGCAGTACTGGTAAATGGAACACCTTCAAATTTCTTTCCTACTTCATGGGGGATCCATCATGGCTGCCCTTTGTCCCCTCTCCTTTTCATCTTGGTCATTTAAAGCCTCATCCTTATTATCATGGATGCCCAGACGAAGGGAAAAATCAAAGGGATCCAAGTTTCTCCCAGCCTGGCAATCACACACCTCTTTTTTGTTGATGATATTATTTTATTTGGACTTGGCATTATGGATGAATGGCACGCTTATAAATAGGCTCTTGATCTCTTCTGCTCTTCCACTGGTATGACTGTCAGTCTATAAAAGTACTCCTTATATAATGATGTTGATGAGGATACTAGGATGTACATTTCTACCATACTTCCTTTTAAAATGGACCCCATTATCACAGGCTTCAAATATTTGGGTTACCATCTCAAACCCTTGGGGTACCGAACAACTGATTGGAATTATCTAGTCACATTGTTTGAAAAAAAGATTAGCAACTGGACCTACAGACTTCTTACTCTCGGGGGTAGAGTGATCCTCATAAGTTTTGTTCTCACTAGTTTGGCTGTTTATTGGTTTGCACTGGCACGTATCCCCAAGTCCATCCTGAATTCTCTGAGGCGTTGTATATATTTCTTCATATGGGGAAGTTCTGATGGTAAGTAGAGAATACACCTTGTGGATTGGCACTCCATTGCTGCTCCCTATGAATACAGTGGCTGGAATATCATACATCTTGAATGGTTTGGGATTGCTCTCAGACTTAAAATCCTATGGACGATATTAAATGGAAAGGGTATATGGAGTTAGATAATTGCACACAAATATCTTAAAGATCGGAGTGTAGATGTTTGGATTTGTTCTCAACACTTTCCTGTAATTGGTACTTCATACATATGGAACAGATTTATCAAAAAATTGTACTTGATCACCTGTCAACTTGGATGGAGGGTGGGGAATGGTATGTGAATTAGGTTGGGAATGGATCTCATTGCTGGACTAAATTCTCCCTATCTTCTCTCAGATGGCCTTAGAGAACATCTCAGTGATTTTGGAATCACACATCTCGCACATGCACAGAACTTGGAATATGGGACAGACAGTCATGAGTATTGGTATCTGGGAAGATCAATGGATAGAATATGTAATAGGATTAACACATGGAGGCATCAGGCTTAAGCCATCAGATGTAACTCTTCTCTGGATGCATAACTCGAAGACTGGTATGGTTACTGCTAATATGGCTTATGATCTCATTGCATCATCTACCCTGCCTCTCATCCAACACAAACTACACTCATTGGATGCAACTGAATTTGGGAGGTATCTGGGAAGATCAATGGATAGAATATGTAAAAGGATTAACACATGGAGGCATCAGGCTTAAGCCATCAGATGTAACTCTTCTCTGGATGCATAACTTGAAGACTGGTATGGTTACTGCTAATATGGCTTATGATCTCATTGCATCATCTACCCTGCCTCTCATGCAACACAAACTACACTCATAGATCTGGTATTTCAACATCCCCCAGAAAATTAAATGCTTTGTGTGGCTTGTTATTGAAAACAAAGTTAATACCTGGGATAATTTGGTAAAAAAAGTTGGACTAGACCCAACATATGTTGCCTCTACAAATGCGATGAAGAATCAGTCAGACACCTCTTTGTTGATTATGCATTTGCACGCAAGACCATAAAATTTCTTCCTAGGAACTTTAATTGCTCGTTGATATGGACTGGAATTTCAGTACTGGAAAATATTGAAAATTGGCTCAATGGAAATGGTAATCTACTCTATCTTCCTTTCTTTTTCATCTGGAACCTGTCGAAAACTCATAATTTCTCTATCTTCAAGGATACAAAACATGATTTGAACAGTCTAGGTCATATTATTATGCAACAATTCAATGCATATCATGTGTCTCATAGCAGAAAATCTAGAATCAGGAACATTGGCAGTGCTCCTGTCCTCACATACCCTACAGGGTTATTTGATGGTGCTGTTGCAAATCAGACTAGGGGTGTGGGTATATACTTACTTATCAGTCAGACACATTATTTGTACATAATATTGGGTTGTGGTAAGAGCACCAACACAAGAGCAGAGCTTTTGGCCCTTTGGGCTCTTCTCTTCTTCACAAAATAAATTGGGCTCCCAATGCTGCATATATATGGAGACTCATCAGTCAATATCAACTGGACAAAGGGAATTTCTACTTTCACTACTCTATATTTGGAGGCTTGGTGTGAGAACATCAAAGAACTTTCAACAATTTTCACATCTATTGACTACCAACATGTCTATAGAGAATATAATGAGAGGGCAGATATCTTATCCAAGGAAGTGCTCCAATTGGAAACATGGCTACTATCCTTCACGAAATATTATAAAGGATTAGTCATTGGGGAAGATTCAATCCAGCTATTTTAGAAGAGCTTATGCTCCTTTTGGCCTACTCCAATAAACCTCTTTTGTTTCTTTGAGTATGGTACTTTCACTTTCTTGTTTGGTGTATCTTATAGATACCTTTGATTAACACTCTTGTGTGTTTGACTTTAGTCACTTCCCCAAGCCCTTCCTTGGATAAAATTTCTGGGCTCTCATTATCTTCACTTTGGACAACTTTGGATAGTCACCCCCCTTCTAGAACGGATAGATGGAAGAGTGACTCTTACGCCTCAGATGACTCCTATAGTACCCACTGAATTTGTGTTGGACTGCTCTTGTTAGTTTATGTATTGTTATTTAGACTCTTCTTATGAATGATATTTATATCATGATGATGTAACTTGTTACCTTTGATTCACTATGAATAACAAGGAACGATTATTTTTCTTTTGGTAAAAGAGATCCAACAATGGCTGCTCAGCTGTTGTCGCATTAAGGCCTGCATTAAAGTCTTAGGAAATCCTGCATTAAATCTTGGCCATATAATTAGGCAATCAATAACCGATCAATAACCACATACTTTATTGTTTTAAGAGCTATGCACAATAACACAAGGCTTGGCGTAGGCTCAGGGTCAAAAGAGGTGATCCAAGTGCCGAAGCTATGCACAAGTGACAAAGCTATGCACAAGGCTAGGCGTAGGATCACAGGCTCGAAAGAGGTGATCCAAGTGCCAAATCATAGGGGCCAATCCACCATTCTAGATTAAATAAGGGAATGACTATTGAAGCATATTTACTACAGGGTAGCATAAGTGTGAATGAAATTCCTAGTTTGTGAGGGAACATTACCATAAATCTATATGAAAAGATGCATTTTGGGACTAGAGACACCTTTCATTCATTATCTTATGGCTTCATCCACTTTACACTAAATCCATCAACCGTGTGTACCCTTAGTTCAGTAGATTTATCTTGCAACCTTTATTTTGGTTCCACGATAAAATTAAAAAAAGAGAGACTAGCTATCCTCCAACCCATATACCATCCCATCCTGTAACATGTTTTTCAAAGCTTCTCCCCCACCATTCCTTCATAGGAAAATTTATTTTCCGAATATCTATAGGGAGTGGATATTTGGTACAAGTTCATTTGATGGAAAACGATTTTAAGAGGTTGAATCGTCGAGGTACTGAACAGGCATGCTAGCAGTGGGTACCGGCCTGTGGTATGACTAGGTAAACCCGACGGGGTACTAAATAGGCCCGACTAAAAGAGGGGAATCTTCTTGGAGATTGTTAAAAATAAAAAGAGAAAGAAAAAGAGTCTAAAAAAAAGAATAAAAAAATATGAAAATGACTCTGTAATAATAAAGGTTTTTGTGGCTCTACTGGAAGAAGGTATGCATGATTGATCTAAAGAAACTGAACTCCATCAATTTGCCATTTGAGAATGTTTGTAAGTTGCAATTAAGACCCTGCTGTCTAATTCATACTATACCTAGGATATCATTATCCTAGAAGTGGGACCCATAAACTTAGGAGTCTAATGAACTTGAAACGAAAACTCTATCCATAATTACTTGAATAATGATAAGACTTTGAGAAGTAGCAGAGATGATCAGTTTCCTATAGGATTTATAGAATTTCCACACCCTCATGTTTTCTATCTAAGGAATGTCCCCTATCATAGGTTATATGTGGTCTTCGTGAGCATAACCAATGAATTTGCGTGTATTAAGGAATCTGCCTTAGTATGATATTACCTGCTGAGTGTTATTGATCAAGAGTGTTAACATAAGAGAACAAAACCCAGTCTTAATTCATTCATGGCACGTGGACGTGTCATACCTTCGGTCTGGGGGAGAGAGAGTCTAAGTTTATATGGTCTTCATAAGCATGAATTATTACTAGTGGGTGGAATTGTATGTATTAAGAAAATCTTAAATAATATGAAGTCGTTTTGGTCATCTCATAACATAACATTTATTTTATAAGTTCTAGTTTTTATGTAGTAATAAAGTTGTCTTAGTTTTGCTAAAGATTTCCTATAAAATATTAATGATCAAACATTGTTTTTGAATAAATGAAAGACCCCTTCCAATTCATTCATGGCACACGGACGTGCCATACCTTTGGTCCAGGGGAATGTTGGGCTATAGATTTGTCTTTTATAATGATGTTATTTACATTAATTTATCATCCCATCTACCATGATTTAACAAATCTATGTTCAACAAGGCTATATTTTACTTTGTTTTATTAATTAAATATCGTAAATGTAAAGTGAGCCTAAGTCTGTTATTTTTAATGTATTAAACGCAATATTGTACAAATGAGAGATGTTTGACATTCCATCTTGTCTTGAGTTCTGCATTGAGTTTCATAATATGTTTCTTAGTGGTTTAAATGGATTGACTTACTTTGTTAGCAAATTGATCTATTTTTGTCCTCACTAAAACCTGTCATACATGCATAGACAAATTAAAATCATAATATTAATCATAAGCTTTTGCATTTGAATAATTATAACTAAAGTATTATTGCAATTATTATTTATAAATAAAAGTTAAATAATAAAATAATATTTTTAATCAAAACGTTTATAATAATAATAAAAAATAATAATCTATTTTTAAGGTCACCGCCAAGCGAGACACCAAATTGGTGTATGAGACCCCCTTGTTTGTGGGACAAGGGACCCCCCTCTGCGCAGCAATTTAACTGCTAAAGTCTACAGAGGTGTACATACACTACCCCCCTCTGGATTTGAACCCGTGACCTCCTAAGAGGAAACACATGCTCTTAACCATTAGGCCCACTCTATATAAACATATTGGATAAAAATGGATTCTTAATTCTTAAACAAATTACCATTTTATGTTTCTTTATTCTTAAACAAATTACCATTTTATATAAATATAAGTCTTTTAACATTTACGAACCATATGGTGGAAAGTCCTCACATCTTTAATTTTAATACATATGAATGCTTTAATTGTATGCAGGTGCCTTATCTTGGATCACGTGGTGATATCATGCAAGGTAGATCACATAAAGATTGAAGGAGAGAACGTTTAACAAAGAATGGATCAATATAAGCAACATAAATGTATGATAATTCAGCTACTAGAAATCAAGCACCCATCATTCAATTTGGAAAACAACTCAGCAAAAAATCCACTCAGAATCCGGATTAATGGATAGATTTCAGTTATAGGTCATTCAGATGCTCATCTAGATGCCCATTCTGACCACGTGTTTTTAACGGACAACAGATTTTTGGGCTAGATTTTTAGGCAAACAGAGGCAAAATTGAAAATTATGGCACATGGGTTTTGTGTAGAATAGGCCCAATTCGGGCATCATGAGGAATTTTCGCAAATTTCAAAGCCATTTGGGAGAAAATCGTGGTTCTCTGAAACCAACTTTTCCAGAAATTGTGGTTGGCCGTTTTCTAAATTTAGAAACTAGTTGTAAAAGCTCATGGAATTGGGGGATTCGACTTTATCCTTCTCCACTAGGTTTTTCATGTATAAATTAGACCCTATAGGTCTCGAGATGGGTTTCTATTGTACAAATCCATTTTTGATAATATTGAATTGTTGCTTCTGGTTCAAATTCATTTTTATGAGTTGGTGACTGATTAGTTCATGAATGTGAAGCCACTGTCACCTGAGAGGGACCCTAAGCTAAGTAATTTTGTTTCTGTATTGTAATGTGTGCAAGATCGATCTCGTTCAACTGTGTTTGTCAGCTAAGTAATTTTGTTTCTGTATTTTAATTTTATTAATTTCAGTTTAGTAGATGTTCAGTTGTGTATGTGATTTTGATTAAATTCTTTTTTAGCTTGGTAGATTAGGAAGTTTTTCTTAGTTGTAGAGCTCTGCCTAGTTGTTCATTTCCCTTTCATTTTTGATATTCATATTCTTCCTGTGCATCCTTCTTTTCATGTTTATTATTTGTTGCATTTACAATCACATTCTCGTTATCATTACAGGAGATAAATTTCGGGGGAAACGTTTGAGCAAACCGTAAGGAAGATTTGGAAACGGTTTGAAACCCACTTCCCAAATGGACCCATTTACCCCTATCCATGAGCAGTTTCCGAAAATTCTTAACAGATAGAGAGAAAACTATTTCCGAACAGACCTCTGCGTTTTGCCCATTTTCATTTGATTTCATTCTTGTGTATATTCGTGATTTGCTTCTTTGTAATTAACATAGTTTTATTTGCAATTTGTTTATGCAATTCAGTTACTGTAGGTGTTCATGTCATTTTTTTCATATAGGATAGATTATATTTCAATTTTATGCTGTTAATGTAGTTTCTTTGCATGAGTCAAGTGACCGGTTGCGCACAAGTTTGTTTCAATTTCCTTTCCAAGTCTTTCTAGTTTATTGTGTAGTCTTATGATTGATAGAATAAATTACTTTGACATTGCAGAATCAAGTTACAGTAGGTTTAAGTTTTATTTACTTCTATTTTGTCATAAATTCGTTTAGTTGTATTTCAATCTGTTTAGTGATGAAATGAATACTGATTTCTTTTTAAGTTATGCATTAGTTTAAGTTACTTGGCTGTTGAATTTGATCACTAAAGTAGGTTTAATTCGTGTTCCTTTGCATTTTTTTATCATGTGCATGAATCAACTGATCTCAAAATCATTTAGATTAACTATTTCTTGAAATTTTAGTGTTTTCTATGTGCAGATTGTCATTTAGACAGCATGTTCTGCCTGTCATTCAGACCCATGTTCCAATCTGTTATCCAGCCTTTCATTCAGCCGTTAGCATTTTTAATATGAATTAAGACTGTTTCTTTAGCTCTTTGATTATTTTCGACTGTGGTAGTTAGATAATGGTTATGTTTGTCTTTAGGACTATAGGTTAGATTTCTTAAAGTATTTATTAAGTTTTGTTCCCATCTTTCACCTCCTTTTACTTTAATATGTTTTGTATTTTGGTTTCTTTTGGTTTCTTAGTATTAAACATTTCAAGTTCATAGATCAGTTGTTGATTAGGTTAGATTTGTTAAACTAGTTTGCTTACATTAGTTTATGATTCATCGCAAAGTATTTGTTTACACTTGGTCCTTAGATTAGTGTTTCAATCTGCTTTATACGATTGCATAGAGTTCGATAACTACAGTATGATAGTTGGTTACTTTGCTCTTTAAAAAATATAGAGTAGTTTTGCTCATAGAATAGATAGATTGGTTGCTCTTTTCACTTTTAGGATAATTTCCTGTTTTATAGTAATTAATTTCATATTTTTTTCGTAATTAATTTGTTTTCATAGTTAATCGCATGGTTAAGTAGATTCACATCCCTACATAAGCATATAGTTCATGCATCCATGAGATAGTTTAGTTGATTTGTTGCTTGTTTTGAATAGTTAAATTTACTTTCATTAGATTAGATTGCTTTCAGACCAAGTGACCGCTTACCTAGATTGGTTGTTACAATTCATTTCATAGAATAGATTAGCATAATAGTAGATTAGATTTGAATTCCAGTTGTTAAATAGTTTCCCTGCTTTCATAAGAATATATTGGATTCCTGCATTTAACTCATGATAGTTATGCATGTAGTTTAACATCATGTAGTTGCATGATTAGTGCATTTGCATATCTAGTTAGCTTAGGTTAGTTCAAGCCTTCAATCCTGCACATATGGTGTTTGCATATCATAAGCTACCTTCCCGGGTTGACAAATTAAGTGTTGAATTAGATAGCATATATTTTACCCAACATTTTGGCGCTGTTACCGGGGAGGTGCTAAAGGGATTGGAGTCTAGGTAGATAGGGGAATTTAGGTTTCCTTTACATTACACAACAAGAGGGAGGGGAGAAGGGTAAGATGAGAGGTAAGAACATGTGCATCCACTATAGTTGGGTGCCCCAAAGCCTTGTTGTTCATTTTTCGCACAAGTGTGTTTACTTTCCGCAAGTTAATTTCATGTAGGTGTTTTAGTGTGCTGTGTTTGATTAGTAGATAGTTTCTCAAAAACACATAAATTTTTTGGGTACTGTAAGAACCCTAGGGACAAGCCTTGTTTTAAGCAGGACCTACCAACCAACAAATTGGACTCAAAGGTGTTTATTAGCATGAGAGAACTCTCTCAAATCCTAGTAGTAGCTGGGAATGATTCTCACCAGGTAAAAACCATCTTGACAGCATTTGAGAGCTTATCAACCTCTCCTGAAATAACATACAAATCAAAATCCCAAGAACTACAAAAAGATGTTCTTTGAGAGACTGCAAAAGAAGTTGATACATTGGGGATTACATCCGAAGGAGAGCAATCAGAAATTAAAGAGTTCTCTACATGCAAGCTAACATATCCATCATATGCTCAAACAATTGCTCAACTAGAAGAAGATGATCTGTATGACATAGTGAAGGGAGGTGAGTACCAGGGATACATCGAAAGATGGTTTCAGGAGGTAACTCGACCGCAATACGATTCCTTCATTCGACACATGTTAATGCAAAGAAAAGTAAGTTAGTTGAACTTCCACATTCAAGTAATCACTGCAACAACCTTTTCATATGTGGATAAAGGTACAATTTTCATTTTGCTTCGCTCTTGGTTTCATTGGAAAAGCTCATATACTTGAATAAACATGTTTTATTTCTTCTTAGGGTAGGGAAATATGTATATAAATAAAATGTTGCATTCTTAGTTTAGGGAATAATGCAACTTCATTTTTTGTTTTGTTTTTTCAAATAAAAGAACTAAGAAGAAGATAATGCGAAAGACTAAACCGAAACAATTTTTCATCGTTATTTTTTTTCATACATGCATATTTTTGAATATAACAACTGCTCAAGACCAATTTTAAATACCATGGAGATTTGTCATAAGTTTAAAGTCTATCTAAAACCTAGAGGTCACTCGTACATCCTAGCCTCATTACCAGAGTGTGCTATTTAAGCATCTTTACTACAGGGTAGCATAAGGGTGAATAGAATTCCTAGTTTGTGAGGGAACACTACCATAACTCTATATGAAAAGATGCATTTTGGGATGAGAGACACCTTTCATTCATTATATTATGGATTCATCCACTTTACACTAAATCCATCAATCGTGTGTACCCTTAGTTTAGTAGATTTATCTTGCAACCTTGATTTTGGTTCCACGATAAAAATAAAAAAAGAGAGACTAGCTGTCTTCCAAACCATATACCATCCCATCCTGTAACATGGTTTTCAGAGCTTCTCCCCAAGTACTCCTTCATAGGCATATTTATTTGCCAAATATCTATAGGGAGTGGATATTTGGGACATGAGCCTCTGATGGAAAACAGGATTAACAGGTTGACCCGTTGAGGTACTGAACAGGCCTGCTGGCAGTGCGTACCGGCCTGTGGTATGACTAGGTAAACCCAACGGGGTACTGAACAGGCCCGACTGAAAGAGGGGAATCTTCCTAGGGAGGACAACTTGTTAAAAAAAGAGAGAAAGAAAACGACTCTAAAAAAAAGAAGAAAAGAATATGAAAATGACTCTGTAATAATAAAGTTTGTTGTGGGTCTACTGGAGGAAGGTATGCATGTCAATTGATTTAAAGAAAATGAACTCCATCAATCTGCCATTTGAGAATGTTTGTAAGTTGCACTTAAGACCCTGTTGTCTAATTCATAATATACCTAGGATATCACTATCCTAGAAGTGGGACCCATAAAATTAGGAGTCTAATGAACTTGAAATGCAAACTCTGTCCATAATTACTTGAATAACGATAAGGCTTTGAGAAGTAGTAGAGATGATCAATTTTATATAGGATTTATAGACTGTCTACACCCTCATCTTTTCTATATAAGGAATTTCCCCTATCATAGCTTATATGTGTTCTTCGTGAGCATAACCGATGAATTTGCGTGTATTAAGGAATTTGCCTTAGTGTGATATTACCTGCTGAGTGTTGTTGATCAAGAGTGTTAACATAAGAGATACAACCAAGTCTTAATTCATTCATGGAACATGGATGTGCCATACCTTCGGTCTGGGGAAGAGAGAGTCTCAGTTTATATGGTCTTCATAACCATGAATTATTACTAGTTGGAAGAATTGTATGTATTAAGAAAATCTTAAATAATATGAAGTCGTTTTGGTCATCTCATAACATAACATTTTTTTTCTAAGTTCTAGTTTTCATGCAGTAATAAAGTTGTCTTAGTTTTGCTAAAGATTTCCTATAAACTATTAATGATCAAACACTGCTTTTGAATAAATGAAAGACCCCTTCCAATTCATTCATGGCACACGGATGTGCCATACCTTTGGTCTGGGGGAATGTTGGGCTCCAGAATTGTCTTTTATAATGATGTTATTTACATTAATTTCTCATCCTATCTACCATGATTTAACACATCTATGTTCAATAAGGCTATATTTCACTTTGTTTTATTAATTAAATCTCGTAAATGTAAAGCGAGCCTAAGTATGTTATTTTTAATGTATTAAACGCAATATTGTGCAAATGATAGACATTTGACACTCCATCTGGTTCTAAGTTCTGCATTGAGTTTGATAATATGTTTCTTATTGGTTTAAATGGATTGACTTACTTTGTTAGCAAATTGATCTATCTTTGTCCTCACTAAAACCTGTCATACATGCATACACAAGTTAAAATCATAAGATTGATAATAAGCTTTTGCATTTGAATAATTATAACTAAAAGTATTATTGCAATTATTATTTATAAATAAAAGTTAAATCATAAAATAATATTTTTAATCAAAAATTTTATAAAAACATATTGAATAAAAATGGATTCTTAATTCTTAAACAAATTACCATTTTATATAAATATAAGTCTTCTAATATTCACGAACCATATGGTGGAAAGCCCTCACATCTTAATTTTTAATATATATGAATGTTTTAATTGTATGCAAATGCCTTATTTTGGACCATGTGGTGATATCATGTAAGGTAGATCGCATAAAGATTGAAGGAGAGAATGTTTAACAAAGAATGAATCAATATAAGAAACATAAATGGATGATGATTCAACCACTAGAACTCAAGCTTCCAACATTCAATTTGGAAAAAAACTCAGCAAAAGATCCGCTCAGAATCTGGATTTATGGACAAATTTCAGTTACAGGTCATTCAGATGCTCATCCAGATGCCCATTTTGACCACGTGTTTTTAACAGAGAATAGATTTTCGGGCAAACAGAGGTGAAATTTAAAATTTTGGCACATGGGTTTTGTGCAGAATAGGCCCATTTCAGGCATGATGAGGAATTTTCATTAAATTCAAATCCATTTGGGAGAAAATCGTGGCTCTTTGAAACCAACTTTTCCAAAAATTGTGGTTGGCCGTTTTCTAAATTTAGAAACTAGATGTAACAACTCAGGAAATTGGGGGATTCGACTTTATCCTTCTCCACTGGGTTGTTCATGTATAAATTAGACCCTAGAGGTCTGGAGATGGGTTTCTATTGTACAAATCCATTTTTGATAATATTGAATTGCTGCTTCTGGTTCAAATTTGTTTTTATGTGTTGGTGACCGATTAGTTCGTGAATGTGAAGCCATTGTCACCTGAGAGGGCCCCTTAGTGATAAGTGTGCATTTTTGTGTGTGCAAGATCGATCTCGTTCAATTGTGTTTGTGTTTCTCAACTAAGTAATTTTGTTTATGTATTTTAATTTTATTAATTTCAGTTTAGTAGATGTTCAGTTGTGTGTATGCTTTTGATTAAATTCATTTTAGCTTGGTAGATTAGGAAGTTTTCCTTAGTTCTAGAGCTCTGCCTAGTTGCTCATTTCCCTTTCATTTCTTGGATATTCATACTCTTCCTGTGCATCCTTCTTTTCACGTTATTATTTGTTTCATTTACAATCACATTCCCGTTATCATTCCAGGGGATAAATTTTGGGGGCAACGTTTGAGCAAACCGCAAGGAATTTTTGGAAACGGTTTGAAACCCACTTCCCAAATGGACCCATTTACGCTTAGCTGCGGGAAGTTTTTGAAAATGCATAACAGATAGGGAGAAAACTGTTTCTGAACATACCTCTTCATATTGTCCATTTGCATTTGATTTCATTCTTGTGTATTTTCGTGATTTCCTTCTTTGTAATTAACATAGTTTTATTTGCAATTTGTTTATGCAATTCAGTTACTATAGGTGTTCATGTCATTTTTTTCATATAAAATAGATGATATTTCAATGTTATGCTATTAATGTAGTTTCTTTTCATGATTCAAGTGACCGGTTGCGCATAAGTCTGTTTCAATTTCCTTTCCAAGTCTTTCTAGTTTATAGTGTAGTCTTATTATTGATAGAATAGATTGCTTTGACATTGCAGGATCAAGTTATAGTAGGTTTAAGTTTTATTTACTTCTGTTTTGTCATATGGTCATTTAGTTGTATTTCAGTCTGTTTAGTGATGTAATGAATACTGATTTATTTTTAAGTTATAAATTAGTTTAAGTTACTTTACTGTTGAATTTGATCACTAAATTAGGTTTAATTCTGGTTCCTTTACATTTTGTTATCATGTGCATGAATCAACTGATCTCAAAATCATTTAGATTAACTATTTCTTGAAATTTTAGTGTTTTCTGTGTGCAGACTGTCATTCGGATAGCCTGTTCCACCTATCATTCAGACCTATGTTTTAGTATGTTATCCAACCTTTCATTCGTCCCTTAGCGTTTTTAATATGATTTAAGCCTGTTTCTTAAGCTCTTTGATTATGTTTCGACTGTGGTAGTTAGATAATGGTTATGTTTGTCTTTAGGACTATAGGTTAGATTTCTTAACGTATTTATTAAGTTTTGTTCGTATCTTTCTCCTCCTTTTACCTTAATATGTTTTGTATTTTGGTTTCTTTTGGTATCTTAGTATTAAACATTTCAAGTTCATAGATCAGTTGTTGATTAGGTTAGATTTGTTAAACTAGTTTGCTTACATTAGTTTATGATTCATCGCAAAGTATATGTTTACACTTTGTCCTTAGATTAGTCTTTCAATCTGCTTTATACGATTGCATAGAGTTCGATAACTAGAGTAGGATAGTTGGTTAGTTTTCTCTTTTGAAAATATAGAGTAGTTTTGCTCATAGAATAGATAGATTAGCTGCTCTTTTCACTTGTAGCATAATTTCATGTTTTATAGTAATTAATTTCATATTTGCTTTTGTAGTTAATTGCATGGTTAAGTAGATTCACATCCCTACACAAGCATATAGTTCATGCATCCATGAGATAGTTTAGTTGATTTGTTGCTTGTTTTGAATAGTTAAATTTACATTCATTAGATTAGATTGCTTTTAGACCAAGTGACCGCTTTCCTAGATTAGTTGTTGCAATTTCATTTCATAGAATAGATTAGCATAACAGTAGATTAGATTTGAATTCCAGTTGTTAAATAGGTTCCCTGCTTTCATAAGAATAGATTGAATTCTTGCATTTAACTCATGATATTCATGCATGTAGTTTAACATTATGTAGTTGCATGATTAGTGCATTTGCATATCTAGTTACCTTAGGTTAGTTCAATCCTTGAATCCTGCACATATGGTGTTTGCATCTCATAAGCTACCTTCCCGGGTTGACAAATTAAGTGTTGAATTAGATAGCATATATTTTACCCAACATTTTGGTGTTGTTTCCGGGGAGGTGCTAAAGGGATTGGAGTCTAGGTAGATAGGGGTAGTTAGGTTTCCATTACCTTACACAACAAAAGGAATGGGAGAATGGTAAGACGAGAGGTAAGAACCTGCGCATCCACTATAGTGGGGTGCCCCAAAGCCTTTTTGTTCCTTTTTCACACAAGTTGTTTACTTTCCACAAGTTAATTTCATGTAGGTGTTTTAGTGTGCTGTGTTTTATTAGTAGATAGTTTCTCAAAAACACATAATTTTTTTGGGTACTGTAAGAACCCCAAGGACTAATCCTTATGTGAAGCAGGGCCTACCAACCAACAAAATGGACTCAAAGGTGCTTATTAGCATGAGAGAGCTCTTTCAATTCACAGCAGCAGCTGGGAATGAGTCTCACTAGGTAAAAACCATCTTGACAGCAGTTGAAAGCTTATCAACCTCTCCCAAAATAACAGATGAACCAAAATCCCAAGAACTACAAAAATATGTTCTTTGCGAGACTGCAAAAGAAGCTGATACATTGGGGATTACATCCAAAGGAGATCAATCAGAAATTAAAGAGTTCTCTACATGCAAGTTAACAAATCCATCATATGCTAAAACAACTGCTCAACTAGAAGAAGAGGATCTGTATGACATAGTGAAGGGAGGTGAGTACCGAGGCTACATCGAAAGATGGTTTTAGGAGGTAACTTGACCGCAATACGATTCCTTCATTCAACACATGTTAATGCAAAGAAAAGCAAGTTGGTTGAGCTTCCACATTCAGGTAATCAACACAACAACCTTTTCATATGTGGATAAAGGTACAATTCTGATTTTGCTTCGCACTTGGTTTCATTGGAAAAGCTCATATACTTGAATAAACATGTTTTATTTCTTCTTAGGGTAGGGAAATATGTATATAAACAAAATGTTGCATTCTTAATTTAGGGAATAATGCAATTTCGTTTTTTGTTTTATTTTTTCAAATAAAAGAACTAAGAATAAGATAATGCCAAAGACTAAACCGAAACAATTTTTCATCGTTATTTCTTTTCATACATGCATATTTATGAATATAACAACTGCTGAAGACCAGTTTCAAATACCATGGAGATTTGTCATAAGTTTAAAGTCTATCTAAAACCTAGAGGTCACTCGTACATCCTAGCCTCATTATCAGAGTGTGCTATTTAAGCATCTTTACTATAGGGTAGCATGAGAGTGAATGAAATTCCTAGTTTGTGAGGGAACACTACGATAACTCTATATGAAAAGACATATTTTGGGTCTAGAGACACCTTTCATTCATTATATTATGGCTTCATCCACTTTACACTAAATCCATCAACTGTGTGTACCCTTAGTTTAGTAGATTTCTCTTGCAACCTTTATTTTGGTTCCACGATAAAAATAAAAAAGGTTCCATGATAAAAATAAAAAAAGAGAGACTAGCTGTCCTCCAACCCATATACCATCCCATCCTATAAAATTGTTTTCAGAGCTTCTCCCCCACCACTCCTTCATAGAAAAAATTATTTTCCGAATATCTATAGGGAGTGGATATTTGGGACACGAGCCTCTGATGGAAAATGAGATTAAGAGGTTGACCCACCGGGGTACTGAACAGGCCTGCTGGCAGCGGGTACCATCCTGTGGTATGACTAGGTAAACTTGATGGGGTATTGAATAGACCCAACTGAAAGAGGGGAATCTTCCTGGGGAGGACAAATTGTTAAAAAAAAGAAAAAAAAAGAAAAAGTGTCTAAAAAAAATAAAAAAAGAAGAAGAAAAAAATATGAAAATGACTCTGTAATAATAAAGGTTGTTGTGGGTCTACTGGAGGAAGGTATGCATGATTGATCTAAAGAAAATGAACTCCATCAATCTTCCATTTAAGAATGTTTGTAAGTTTCACTTAAGACCCTTTTGTCTAATTCATACTATACCTAGGATATCACTATCCCAGAAGTGGGACCCATAAACTTAGGAGTCTAATGAACTTGAAATGCAAACTCTGTCCATAATTACTTGAATAATGATAAGACTTTGAGAAGTAGCAGAGATGATTAGTTTCCTATAGGCTTTATATACTGTCTACACCCTCATCTTTTCTATCTAAGGAATGTCCCCTATCATAGCTTATATGTGGTCTTCGTAAGCATAACTGATGAATTTGCGTGTATTAAGGAGTCTGCCTTAGTATGATATTACCTGCCTAGTGTTGTTGATCAAGAGTGTTAACATTAGAGAACACAACCCAGTCTTAATTCATTCATGGCATGCGGACGTGCCATACCTTCGGTCTGGGGGAGAGAGAGTCTCAGTTTATATGGTCTTCATAAGCATTAATTATTACTAGTCGGCGTAATTGTATGTATTAAGAAAATCTTAAATAATATGAATTTTTTTTGTCATCTCATAACATAACATTTTTTTCCAAGTTATAGTTTTCTTTCAGTAATAAAGTTTTCTTAGTTTTGCTAAAGATTTCCTATAAACTATTAATGATCAAACACTGTTTTTGAATAAATGAAAGGCCCCTTCCAATTCATTCATGGCACGCGGACGTGCCATACCTTTGGTCTGGGGGAATGTTGGGCTCCAAAATTGTCTTTTATATTGATATTATTTACATTAATTTCTCATCCTATCTACCATGATTTAACACATCTATGTTCAATAAGGCTATATTTTAGTTTGTTTTATTAATTAAATCTCGTAAATGTAAAGTGAGCCTAAGTATGTTATTTTTAATGTATTAAACACAATATTGTGCAAATGATAGATGTTTGACACTCTGGTCGTGAGTTTTGCATTGAGTTTGATAATATGTTTCTTAATGGTTTAAATGGATTGACTTACTTTGTTAGCAAATTGATCTATCTTTTTCCTCACTAAAACCTGTCATACATGCATACACAAATTAAAATCATAAGATTGATAATAAAATTTTGCATTTGAATAATTATAACTAAAAGTATTATTGCAATTATTATTTATAAATAAAATTTAAATCATAAAATAATATTTTTAATCAAAACTTTTATACAAACATACTGAATAAAAATAGATTCTTAATTCTTAAACAAATTACCATTTTATATAAATATAAGTCTTTTAACATTCACGAACCATATGGTAGAAATCCCTCACATCTTAAGTTTTAATATATATGAATGTTTTAATTGTATGCAGGTGCCTTATTTTGGACCACGTGGTGATATCATGCAAGGTAGATCGCATAAATATTGAAGGAGAGAACGTTTAACAAAGAATGAATCAATATAAGCAACATAAATGGATGATGATTCAGCCACTAGAACTCAAGTACCCAACATTCAATTTGGCAAAAAACTCAGCAAAAAATCCGCTCAGAATCTGGATTTATGGACAAATTTTAGTTACAGGTCATTCAGACGCTCATCCAGATGCCCATTCTGATCACGTGTTTTTAACATACAACAGATTTTCAGGCTAGATTTTTGGGCAAACAGAGGCGAAATTGAAAATTCTGGCACATGAGTTTTGTGCAAAATAGGCCCATTTCGGTCACCGTGAGGAATTTTTGCAAAATTCAAATCCATTTGGGAGAAAATCATGGTTCTCTGAAACCAACTTTTTTAGAAATTGTGGTTGGTCATTTTCTAAATTTAGAAACTAGTTGTAACAACTAAGGGAATTGGGGGATTCGACATTATCCTTCTCCACTGGTTTGTTCATGTATAAATTAGACACTAGAGGTCTGGAGATGGGTTACTATTGTACAAATCCATTTTTGATAATATTGAATTGCTGCGTTTGGTTCAAATTCGTTTTTATGCATTGGTGACCGATTAGTTCATTAATGTGAAGCCACTGTCACCTGAGAGGGCCCCTCAGCGACAAGTGTGCATTTTTTTGTGTGCAAGATCGATCTTGTTCAACTGTGTTTGTGTTTCTGAGCTAAGTAATTTTGTTTCTGTATTTTAATTTTATTAATTTAAGTTTAGTAGATGTTCAGTTGTGTGTGTGCTTTTGATTAAATTCGTTTTAGCTTGGTAGATTAGGAAGTTTTTCTTAGTTGTAGAGCTCTTCCTAGTTGGTCATTTACCTTTCATTTCTGATATTCATACTCTGTCTACATCCTTCTTTTCACGTTTATTATTTGTTGCATTTACAATCACATTCTCGTTATCATTTCATGAGATAAATTTCAGGGGAAACGTTTGAGCAAACCGTAAGTAATTTTGGGAAACGGTTTGAAACCCACTTCTCAAATGGACCCATTTACCCCTAATTGCGAACTGTTTCCAAAAATTGTTAGCATATAGGGAGAAAACTATTTCTGAACAGACCTCTACGTTTTGCCCATTTACATTTGATTTCATTCTTGTGTATTTTCGTGATTTCCTTCTTTGTAATTAACATAGTTTTATTTGCAATTTGTCTATGAAATTCAGTTACTGTAGGTGTTCATGTCATTTGTTTCATATAGCATAGATTATATTTCAATGTTATGTTGTTAATGTAGTTTCTTTTCATGAGTCAAGTGACCGGTTGCGCATAAGTGTGTTTCAATTTCCTTTCCAAGTCTTTCTAGTTTACTGTTTAGTCTTATGATTGATAGAATAGATTGCTTTGATATTGCAGGATCAAGTTACAGTAGGTTTAAGTTTTATTTACTTCTGCCTTGTCATAAATTCGTTTAGTTGTATTTTCGTCTGTTTAGTGATGCAATGAATAATGATTTATTTTTAAGTTATGAATTAGTTTAAGTTACTTTACTGTTGAATTTGATCACTAAAGTAAGTTTAATTTGTGTTCCTTTACATTTTGTTATCATGTGCATGAATCAACTGATCTCAAAATCATTTAGATTAACTATTTCCTGAAATTTTAGTGTTTTCTGTGTGCAGACTATCATTCGGACAGTCTGTTCCGCCTGTCATTCAGACTTGTGTTCCAGTTTGTTATCCAGCCTTTCATTCAACCCTTAGCATTTTTAATATGATTTAAGCCCATTTCTTTAGATCTTTGATTATGTTTCGACTGTGGTAGTTAGATAATGGTTATGTTTGTCTTTAGGACTATAGGTTAGATTGCTTAAACTATTTATTAAGTTTTGTTCCTATCTTTCACCTCCTTTTACCTTAATATGTTTTGTATTTTGGTTTCTTTTGGTTTCTTAGTATTAAACATTTCAAGTTCATAGATCGGTTGTTGATTATGATAGATTTATTAAACTAGTTTTCTTACATTAGTTTATGATTCATCGCAAAGTATTTGTTTACACTTGGTCCTTAGATCAGTGTATCAATTTGCTTTATACAATTGCAAAGATTTCGATAACTAGAGTAGAATAGTTGGTTAGCTTGCTCTTTCGAAAATATAGAGTAGTTTTGCTCATAGAATAGATAGATTAGTTTCCCTTTTCACTTGTAGCATAATTTTCTGTGTTATACTAATTAATTTCATATTTTCTTTCGTAGTTAATTGCATGGTTAAGTAGATTCACATCCCTACATAAGCATATAGTTCATGCATTCATGATATAGTTTAGTTGATTTGTTGCTTGTTTTGAATAGTTAAATTTACTTTCATTAAATTATATTGATTTCGGACCAAGTGACTGCTTTCCTAGATTAGTTGTTGCAATTTCATTTCATAGAATAGATTAGCATAACAGTAGATTAGATTTGAATTCCAGTTGTTAAATAGTTTCTCTACTTTCATAAGAATAGATTGGATTCCTGCATTTAACTCATGATAGTCATGCATGTAGTTTAACATCATGTAGTTGCATGATTAGTGCATTTGCATATCTAGTTAGC
>LPNX011051721.1:454368-482872 GCA_001517045.1 Pseudotsuga menziesii
TACCATCTCCTATTTATATTTCCTATTTATAGATAAATGTTTACTAACTTGTTGTTTTTGTTTCTTTTTCTTCAGGAGAAGTCTCAGCCTTGGGATCAAGGTTTGTTGTTTTTCTTTCTTTTTTGCTAGGAGAAATCTCATCCTAGGGATCAAGGTGTAGCCCATTGTGTTGATTAATTCTTAGCTTTCCTTATCTTCTAGAAAACCTCTTCTCTAGCTTTCCTATTGGGAAGTTATTCATAAAATAGATGTAAGATAGTAGTTTTGTCCTAGCAAGCACAGATTCATCTTTGCAAACTCCCACAACCAGAAACTCAACTGCCAAATAGATTTACCACGCAGATACATCCCCGCAAACTCCTACAACTAGAAACTCAAGTCAGCCTCCAACAACCTCAGTTTCTTGGTCCCTATTCCCAAATCCTGAGACCATCTATGAATTTCTCCAAAAATTTCTTCTCCTCCTTCATCTGCATCTCCCTACCTACATTCCCCTCAAAATCACCACCCCCCTTCCTCCCTTTTTCTTTACTATGCTTATCATTTTTATTAAATGTCTCAACTCTCTTTCCCCATCTACTGTATAAGCCACTTAAGTTTTCCATTATTTTCATCAGTTGAACAAGGTCACCTTAGTTCCCCATATACCCTATAATCCTCTTAAGTTTTCCATTATTTTAATCACTCGAACAAGGTCACCTTGGTTCTCCATCTATCCTGATTCCTATAAGCCACTTAATTTTTCCATTATTTTCATCACTCGAACAAGGTCACCAAGGTCACCTTGGTTACAGGGTCCCATGAAGAATTAATTATATTATTAAATAAAGATCCACCACCTTATTTCACATCAATTCAGACATAATATTGAATTAATAATATAATTAAATCTTAAATTTTGACATAACATTTATCATTATTCAATTAGTGTAACTTCCACATTAATTTATTTTCCAAAAGGAATGAATAATTTTATTTATTTATTTAACTATTCTATATTCAACCATCAAACCACAATTATATTTAAAATTTAATTAATGTTTATTTATTAATTAATTAATACTATTTTAAACTCAATTATCTTTTATCTAATGATGAACACAATCAATAATCAACCTTAATCACGATTTATACTTTAATTAATATTTATTTATTAGTTAAATAATCCTCTTTTAAACTTAAATGTTCTTTTATCTAGTGATGACCCCAATCAACAATCAACCTTAATCATAATTAAATCTTGATTAATATTAGTTAATTAATACTCTTTTAAGAAAGTATTATCTCTAATGAATTGATTAGATTATATTGGTCGTCTGCTACCTTCTCATAAATATTTAGACCAACATTGAAGACAAATGGGGGTTTTTGCATTAGTCAATTGAAAAAGGATCAAGGAGATAGGTTCAAACTAAGGAAGAGGATTGTGATGGCTCAGGTTCCTATGCACAATGTACTAGGATCTTTTATGTTTTGATCATCAGCTAGGCTGAATTCTATTCCAAGGCTCTTGGGCACCCCAACATATGCAAAATAAAACCTTTGCTTGTCACTTCCCGGAAACCAATGGTGGATGGATTTGGCTTGGCGAATCTTGCATAAATATAATATAATTTTAATTAACTGAATAATAAACAATTTATTCAGGTTTATAATAGATTTGGGAAGGTTAGGCTGTTGCACAAGCAAAACTAGTCACCAAGACTGCTTTAAGGGTCCACTTTTGGGATTTCCAAACACCTAAAGGGGGTCAAGAATATTTATTTTCAGTCATAGAACATATTTATCAACATGTTAATAAAATCTCAGAATAGAAATGAAAGAAACTTGTGGAGTTTATGCTAACTAGTGCAGTAAAACTAAAAACTAGTCAAATTTGCATTGAAATCTAGACAAGGTAGAATAAATATTTATGAAACTCCATCAAACTGATTCAAATATTTATAATAAATACATAAATGCACAAATACATCAAATATATTATATGGAGTTCGATAAGAATATCACAGGAATATCAGTGATATCTTTATCTTTCCCAGGCAATTACATGGAGAAAGACTAGGAATCATTGGAAATTGGGATGTCAAACTTCCCAAGCCTTACAAATGGTCTCATAATCCTGTGGATCTGATATTAAAACATGAAAATATCCACTATTAATGGTTTAAATCCATCAATCCTAGTATTAGGGATTTTCTTTTTCAAATAATTAGAGAGAATAGAAGAGGAGGAGGAAAAACTAAGAGATTCGAACTGGAGGTTTGGTCTTCCTTCTTCTTGGATTTTGAACTTGGTTGGAAATACTTCAGGACCTACAATAAACTTTCATCTACCATACTTAAGTAACCTTGGTTTTCATTTTCCAATATGTATACATTTTTTGTATTTCTCATAGCAATGCCAACTACCTTTCCTGATTTCTTATTCTTGATTTCACATTTTTCTGAGTCGAAGATGCAATTGTGTCCTTTGTCGCACGTTTGAATTACACTGAGAAGATTAGGCTTGAGGTTTTCAACTAGAAAAACATTTTCTGCTTTGATCATGCTGTTGACAACAATTGTTCCTTTGTCGATTATTTTGGAGGACAGGCTGTCTCCAAAAGTGACTTTTCCCTTATTATTTTTTAGCGTTATGAATTTTCTTGGGTCACCAGTCATATGTTTTGAACAACCACTGTCCAAGTGCCATATGTTTTGGATTTTGGTTTCACATAAGGAAATCATGGAAGTTTTTGTTTCTTCCTTTTCTCTCCAATATCTTTCTTGTTTGGTGTGCCGAGATTCGATTGCAACAATATTTCTTTTAGGAGTCTTTAGCTTACAATGTCTTGCCATATGTCCATGGTTATTACACTTATAACATTCTATGTCATATTTTTGGATTAGTGTAAAAATATTATTATTTCCCTTCGACTTATTACTTGGTGACTTCTTCTTGTATTCAGAAACCTTTCTTTAAGGATTTATGACCAAAATTGTTACAAGCAAAGAAGTGACCTTAAAAGATCTGTAGATATCTTTTTGGTATCTTGGGTGCTAGATTATTTCTATTTTTATCTTGTGAAATTAAGTCAACTTTCTTTCTTCTTTCCTTTTTAGCTGGAATCTTTAATATTTCAGCATAGCTTTTCTTACTTCCCTCTTGATTTGAGACAGGAAAAATCCCTGGCTTCTTTTCTTTAACGAAACCCAAACCATACCTATCACCTGATGGTATTTGGATACTCAGAATGTCATCTGGAATCCTTCAGCTATTCTCAAACTTTGATTTGATAGATCCTTCATCAAGCTTTCTCTTGAATTGCATGATTTCTTCTGCAAGCTTTTCAGACTCATGTATTCTTCTTTTGAGCTGTAGGTTTAGGTCCTCCTCAACCTTTTTGGCATCTAAGAGTTGAGATTCCAATTGACTAATGATAAGATTTGACTGTCGGTTCTTTTTCCTACATTTCTCAAGTTCTTCAAGGGCACTAACAAGTTCAGCTCTTAGATCTACTTCTCCTTCTACGTCTGAGTCACTATTTGAGGTTTGAGTGTCTATACCCATAAATAAAACTTTATTTTCTTCAACTTTGCTTACATATGAATCTTCATTGTCTTCCATGGTGTAAACAATTTTCTTTTTCCCATAGGTTTTTTTCTTGTTTCCTAGTTTACCCATTTTGAATTTTGAATTTTGAATTTTCCTTTTCTTCATTCTCATCTTGTTTACTGTAGGTGCATTTAGAGGCAAAATTTCCAATCCTTCCACAATTAAAACACTTTAAAGGTAACGTCCCTTTGTACTTTCCAGTCCCTCTCTCAAGTTTATTAATGAAAATGGCTTCCTCATCATTTGAGTTTTCTAGTTGATTTTTTATGGAAGCTTTAAAATCTTCCTCTTTTCTTGAAGATCCATTTTGTCATGTTCGCATTTCATACGCAGTGAGAATTCCATGTAACTCATCCATTGTTACCTTTTTAAGGTCATCTTGTTCTTCTAAGGTGGATACCTTTGGGTCATATCTCATGGTAATGTTCTTAGTACCTTTCTTACCACTTCTTTTACTTTTAATTTTTCTCGAAGGCCTCTGATCACATTAACAACTTCATTTAATCGAAGAAGATATTCCTCAAGATTCTCTTCTTCTTTCATTTTAAGGCTTTCAAATTAACCTCTACATGTTTGAAGTTTGGATTCTATGACCTTAGATTCTCCTTCATAGATAATCTTCAATTTTTCCCAAGCTTGTTTGGCATATGTGCATTGCATAACTTTAGTAAATATCAAGTTTGTTAATCCACTTAAGATTGTGTTTAGGGATTTGGAATTATCTTCATATTCACCTAGTTCAAGTGTGTCCGTAGGGTATTGGTTTCCTATATTATGTTCCTTTTCTATTGCTTCCCAAACCTTCCATCCCATGGACATTAGATGACACCTCATTCTTACACTCCAGTAAGCATAATTTTCTCTAGTAAATAGTGGAGGTTTGTTGGTGGCCAATCCTTCTAGTTGATCCATTGTGGTTTTTGGATGGGATATTCCTTCCAGTGGTTAAGCTGTTGTGAAGGAACTTGCTCTGATACCAATTGTTGGTTTATCCCATAATACTGAGAGGGGGGGGGGGGTGAATCAGTATTGTCATTTTTTACTTTAAAATAAACAAAATAAACAATCAACACAGATTTTATCGTGGAAACCTCAAAAGAGAAAACCACCAACACAAACTCATTAATAAGATGAATTTACAAAATTGTTTATCTACTGCAACAGAAAGGATGTAGATACACCCTATATTTTTTCTGCAACTATAGAATAGGATGTTACAACACCTCTATGGTTTTATTCTTTCTTTAACGGACAAGGATGCTATGACACCTTGTTCTCCAAATACGACTGGAAGGAGGCTACGACCCCCTGCAGACCTGTGGCCTGCCCTAGCACCACCCTTCCACCTTAGAATAATGCTCTCAGTCTTTTAGAATAGTTGAAAGACCATTCACTTTGGACTCTGTTAGACTTACTAACAGAGATCCTTTATTCTTTACACATTCATTCAATAAATACCTTTTACCTATTACCTACCAACATATCTCTCCATATCCGCGTTCTTTCATTTCAGATTGTGACTGTTTACTTAAAGACATACCACTTCATCATTTACTCGTTCAACCATTGCATCATTTCATCATTAAGTTTCAGCAAATGCACTGTTTCATTCTTCTCATAGCTCAGAGTTCATTTCTGTAGCCCTTTTTATCGTCTTCTAGTGTTTCCATAATCTTCTTCTCCATATACAATACAGACCGTTGATCTAATGCCCGAATCTCTCTGGTTCATTGATCTATTCTAAATATTTCCTCTTGAAATTGTATTTTTGCACCAAGTTTCTATTTCAATGATTCCCCACTGTTGATATTCATTGGGATTCTCCATGAGCATCGATCTTTAGATTGCGGGATGTAACATTTCCCAAAATCATATCTCGATTTTTCTGCAAAATTATTTCCACACTTCTTTTTCCGAATCGTTGATCTTTTTCTAGCATAACTAACTTCGGCCGTCCCATCTCTCCATATTGCGGGATACGAGATGCAAGATGCTGGATGTAACATTTCCCCAAATCATATCTGAAATTTCCACAAGCAACTTCTTTTTCCGAAACGTTGATCCATTTTTAGAGAAACTAACTTCAGTCGTCCGATCTCTTCAGATTACGGGATGTGGGTTGCAAGATATAACATTTCCCAAAATCGTATCTCGACTTTTCGCAAGCTTCTTTCTGCAACTTCTCTTCCGCACTGTCAATCTCTTTTGGTGAAACTAATCTTAGCCGTCTGAGCTTGATCTCTTGCTAAACTTCATCCTCCCGGCTATCTTTTGCAAAACTAATCCTTAGTCGTTGAATCTCGTGTGAGATGCTTCCTGACCGTCGATTTCATATCGAATTCAGATCTTACCACAACTTTGTGAATCTACATGATCTCTTTGCAGAAAACCTCTGCAACTATTTCTAACAATTTTTTCATTCATACTGCATCTCTACTTCTACTTTTTATTCCTTTGTCATTCGTGAACAAATTTGACATCAATGACAACTATATACTCAACAACAAGGAACGTGTCAAGGCTGAACTAGAAAGGATGTTGAATGCTTGCATCGTTGAACCTATGGAAGAGTCAGAATGGATCAGTCCAATGGTTGTTCAAGACAAGAAGACAAGGGAAATCCAGATTTGTGTCGACCTAAGGAAGATGAACGACACACATTAGAGGAATTTTGGGGTCTAAAATGGGCCTCCTAAGGAAAATAATAAAATAATAGTTAAAATAATAAAATAATATTGATTAATTTTGGAGGAAGAAAGAAAAAAACTACTTTTTGTGTTCGTATTTTCGACATATCTCCCTATGTTTTTACTCAAATTTCGATCGAGAGAGCTCGTTGGATGCGGAATTTGATTCCGAATCCATCGAGTACCCACAATGCATAATTTTTATGGACCCCACTACCCCAAAAATAAGAAATACCTAAAAAAACATGACAATGACATCATCATCACGTTTTTTCAGGTATTTCTTATTTTTGGGGTAGCGGGGTCCATCAAAAGTATGTAGTGTGGGTACTCGTTGGATGCGAAATCAAATTCCACATCCAACAAGCTCTCCCGATCGAAATTTGAGTAAAAACACAATGAGATATGTCAAAAATACGAACAAAAAAAGTAGTTTTTTTTAATGACAAATATGTCAATTCAACCATTATGGTTGACTTATTTTATTGAAATTCTATTGGTTCATGAATTCCAACTCACAAAAACTTATTTTGGCACATTTTCTTATAAGGCCCATTTTAGACCCCAAATTTCCTCTAATGAGTATTCATGATCTGTTCCCAACACCATTCACTGACAAAATACTGGAAGGAGTCAGAGGACAAGAGATCTACTCGTTCACATATGGATTTTTAGGTTACCATTAGATAAAAATTGCAAAGGAATATAGACACAAGACCACTTTCATAACAAAGTGGGGATGTTTTCAATACACAGTGATGTCTTTTGGCCTCAAGAATGCACCTGCGATATTCTCAAGAATAGTAGTCCCTCCATTCAAAGACTTCATTTAAACATTCCTGGAAGTATACATGGATGACTGTACTGTCTATGGGTTGGTAAAATACCACATGAAAAACCTTCGACTGATGTTGGAAGTATGTCGACAACACCATATCTCATTGAATATGAATAACTATATATTTTGTTCTCCGTTTGGGATTTTGTTGGGGCATATTGTATGTAAGGAAGGTATGGGGTATTACCGAAAGTTCATCTACCTGCACCAATGATAGTAAAACAACTCAGGGCGATGTTGGGACATATGGGGTATTACCGAAAGTTCATAAGGGGATACATAACAATCACAAAACCAATGGAAAAAATGTTGAAGAAGGATGAAAAATTCGAATGGAGCGATGAATGTCATGGAAGTCTCAATAATTTAAAGAAAAATATGGTTACAACAACGATATTTGTATTTCCGAATTGGAAAAAGCAGTTTCACATCCATGTCGATGCATCATCAGTCACATTAGGAGTAATTTTGGCGCAACTAGGAGAAGGAGCAATTGATCACCCAATATCCTTCGCAATTCGGAAGTTGTCTACTGCAGAAAGGAACTACACACCAACAAAGTGGGAAGGATTGGAGATGGTGTATGCACTGCAAAATATTTTCCACAACCTATTGTGAGGACACTTCAAAATGTTTACATATCATTCAGCACTGAAATACCTGGTCAACAACCCTATGATGGGGGGGGGATTTTGCCAATGGTTTCTACGCTTCCAATAATTTTATTTTGAGATCATTGTGAAGCTAGGAAAGTTGAATTGAGGACCTGATTATTTATCAAGGATTGAGACAGGAGAGGAACTGAGCAGCATCAAGGATGTCCTACCCGATGCGTAGGTATTTAATATAGGAATGATAGATGACCATTATGAACAAATTATCCAATTCTTGTCGACAGGAAAAGCATTGGAGGACTTCACCACTAGTCGAAAGAAGCAACTGGTCATCAGAGCTGTGAATTTTCAGCTAATCACCGGATAACTCTACAAAAAGAGTCCGGATGAAATTCTACATTGATATGTTCTACGCATGAGTAGGAGATAATATTGGCCAAAGCGCATGACTGAATTGCAAGAGGACATTATGGAGATCGTGGAACTGCTAGGAAGATACATCGAGCTAGCTTATGGTGGCCGCCAATGCACAGTGATGCCACATACTATGCTAAAAGTTGCAACACATGTCAAAGGACGAGGAATCCATCATGATGAGATGAGATGCTACTAGTACCTTAGGTCACACTACAACCATTTGATAAGTGGCGGTGGATTTTGTGGGACCCTCAATCCACCAAGAAAATGAATGGGTGTGTGATACATCATCACTGCCACAGACTACTTGACTAGATGGGAAAAAGCAACACCAGTAACAGATTGTATAACTGTGACAACAATTAGGTTCTTATTCGACAATGTAGTTACTCGGTTTGGTTGTCTTGAGATACTGATGAGCGACCAAGGAAGTCACTTTATCAATCACACAATTAGCGCAATGATGGAGGAGTTCAAGATCCAGCATAAGAAGAGTACTCTGTATCACCCACAAGCGAATGGAATATTTCAGAGATTCAACAAGGTATTGGAACATGTGCTAACCAAGGTATGCAAGGCCAATCATGATGATTGGGATTTAAAAATACCTGTGATATTATGGACCTACAAAACAACATGTAAAATACTAACGTGACATGTTAGCGCATGTGCTAAATTTGACGATTTTTACAAATGCATCCACACTAATTCCCTTGTAAAAGAGTAAGTCAGTGAAAAAATGAGGGGTAAGGGAAAAAAAATTTAATGTCTTATGACCTAGAGGTATGCAGAAAGGAGTTTTAAGTTGCTTGGGAGGCTTATTCCTAAGCCTGAATGTCAAAATGGATAAAAAATCCTTAGGTGTGACCTTGGATACAAGCCTTATGTGAAAAGCGAAATCTAAAAGGTGGGAGAGGAAAGATAAAAAGTGAGCTTTGAAAGAAGTTAAAAATCCATATTCCGCAATCTACGATCTGCTTCCTACCTTTTGGTATCAGATCAATGGCTCGGCAAGCTCCTCATAAATCAACGGTCCAGGAAAAAGGCGGAAGCGGAAAGATCAATTTTGAGCCTTGAGAAAATTGAAATTCCTCTTTCTGTGATCCACTTTCTACTATTTTGGAGAAATCGGAAAGGCGGAAGGTGGAAAGGGAGAAATTTCGGTTGAGAAAGTTAGAGAATCTGCATTCCTCTTTCCGCTAAAAGAGGAAGGAGAAAAAGACATAAATTTGGTCGTAAAAAATCTTAATGTCTACATTCCATAATCCACATTCCATGATCCATAGGATCGACGGTCCAAAAGGCTTTCACACAAATCAACGGCTAAGGATGAGTCTTGCAAAAATCGACGGTTGTAGGAGATTTTTCTAGGAAAATATGCACATTTTAAGAGAACTTTGATGTTGGTAGAAGAATCTTAAATGACGTGCTGGTCAACCGTCAGATTAAAAGGTGTTCAATATCAATGACGTGTATGTATTTTGCGATCCTAACTTGTACAAAGATATTAGATCTTTTCCATAGCGAAATATTATACAAGCTGCATACTTCAACGGTTGAGACCTGATGATATCTAAGATCTATGGTTGTTATGGATTTCGCAGTAGCAATAAACACGGGGTAATCAAGTTCCTCTATCCACAGAATCCTGTAGGACTAGCACATCTCAACAGTCATGATTTTGGGAGGAAGAAATCTATGGTAGTTGTGTATTTTGTAGCGATAACATGCACTGAAGATAAAATATTTTGGGCTGCGAAATATTGTAGACCCCGCACCTTTAAACGACGGGGATATAGGCGAATTTTTGATATATGGCTGAGGTTTATTTTGCTAACTGAATATGCAAGGAGGAATGAAACTGTTGCATGCCATTGGAGGTAATCTGAATCATCATTTTTTATCAAGTGAGCCAAAGTTCTAGGTGTCTTGTTTTCCCATTTTTTCCATCACGCACAGCCCAACATGCTTTCCCGATTTGTTGGTGATCATGGTGAATCTTCTATATCAGAATTCATTAGGATTTGATGTGTGCAGGATTGATTCCTAATTTTGGTAAACTGAACTTGGCTTTGTTTATAGGTTGTTCTTGGGAGCCCATGATGCTATAAATGTAACCTCTACGGAGGAATAAAGGGTTGGACTTTCATTTTTTTTGAAACCCTTTATGCCTAGTTTTGTATCTCTGAAATTTTCTTGGAAGTGCGAATGAGAAATATTCTTCTACATTTATGAGATTCATCACGACGTTCCATGTTCAGTTTGTGTTTCATGAGAAATTGTTTTAGATCTATGACCTGGTTGATTAGTCGGTCCTAGACACATGTTGGTTGTGTATGCTGTGGTGAATCCACTCAAAGATTTTGGAAGACGAATCCACTGGAAATATTGGTGGTCAAGAAGTTGCAAAGAATTTCAGGTTTAACTGTTAATGGTGAACAACGGTCAAACATCAAGAAGGTTGTGCATATTTCACCTGGCGAATCCACCTTCAAAGAATCCAGTCTTCAGAAATTTCTATGGCGATTATACTGGGAAAATGAGCTCATTGCAAAAACATGGGAAGACATGGTGAAAAAACAAAGTACTCAAGTGTGAATCTTCTCCAAGATATATTATCCTTTCTTGTAAATTTGTTCCTATGATTTCCAAAGCTTGTCAAAGGAATTTCCCATTATTTATTGCACTCAAAACAAGGCCATGGATTTACCTTTGTATATCCTTCTTTAAGAACTGAAAGTATCTCTTCATCTTGTACATATGATTTTGACCAAGATCCTTCAGCTAAGCCACATAAGAATGATGATCATCCCTGTAAAAGTCATGGTGCTACAATTGATACTGCATCCTTTTCTGAGTCTCTAGGTAGGGATCTCCAACCCTTGTGTTGGGTGTTATATCGACTAGATTAATACACCTAATATTTAATTATCGACCCGGGTTGGTAGGCTTAGAGTTGATGCAAAATATATGCGGAGGTAGATTCCTAAGGCGTTGTAGAAGTATTTTAACAAACAAAAGATCAAAATATCTTTCAAAATGAAAAGCTGAGTCAAACTCCTAAGAATCTAATCATTAATGTGATTGAACTGGAACAAAGCATCAAACTAGGATAATATCAGACTATTCTAATTAACAAATGAGAATATAACCACTGTTTTTTATAACGAAGTCTATTAAGTAACTTCAAGAGCTAACTATTCAAAGAAAGTGTATTTTTGGAAATACAATTACAACAACTAAATAATTTATAAACAAATAACTCCTAACTAAAAAGGATACTATCAACAACTACTTAAAAGGCTATAATGCAAAGGAAACTTAAATAAGTGAATGGAAAACTAAGTAAGAGAAACAAGTAGAAAACTTAATAAACAAAACTGAATAAGAGAAGCAAATAGAAAATTTCATAAAGAAACTGAATACTATCCTATGAGCCTCTGTTGGTAATAATACAGTAAAAAATGAAACTATTCCTAAAGATAAAACTAATAATCCTAAGTTTACATGCAAATGGATAAATTAGTCCAAAAGTATAATTATAAAACGATACACGAGTGTTAATAAAAAGGAATCAGAAACAAAACACAACCTAAATCAAAACATGTTTAAAGTGAAAGGATAGAACTTTAATAAATAAAAACAATATAGCTTTAATTCTAAATGATCAATAAAACTGTCATTTTACTATTATAATCAAAGCATATCTAAAAACCAAAGAAACAAAGCTTCAAAGAGATTCAAATTTCATTAAAAACATTAAAAACAAAACAGTAAGTTGAATAACAGACTGGACAAATGAATGAACAGATAGTCTGAATGAAAGACAGAACAGACAGTCCAAATGGCAGTCTGTATACAGAAAATTGTAGAAAAAGACCTAAATGATCTAATTATCAGTTGATTTCATGCACATGTTTATACAATGCATAAATGAAATAAATAAACCTATTTAATCATCATATTTAACAGTGAAATAAACAAATAAAAATACATGAAAATAAGAAAATCATTGCATATTAATAAACAAACTGAAATTTAAATTGTATAAACTTATAACAGAAAGAAATAACAAAACTTAATCTATTTAAATTGATAAAAACAATCTACTCTATCTTCTTATGAACAAAACTAAACAATAAGCTGGAAAAGAAATGACAGAAACAAATGGAAAACAACTATGCACGTGATCTAACTATTTAATTTTGGAAATAAAATACATTACAGAAAGCAAATGAAACAAACATTTATAGTAACTTAATGAAATAAACAAACTAGAAATCAAAACTGAATTAGCTACAAAGAAAAATAATGAAAACAACAAAAGAAAACCTCTGGTTGATGAGGGGCCCTCTCAGCAATCAAGGGTGACTCCCGGCTAGCACTTAATCAAACGGAATCATTAACAAGAACACATATATCTCTTTATTAAAATGATGGAACAGAGTTACAAAACTCTCCAAAAACGACTATTTAACAAATGAAAATGAACAACTACCACACTCATGCAGAGCTTGGTATTTATATTGTTTACAAGAGATGAGCAAGTCGACCCTTTAGTGGTCGACTGCTCTCTAAATTTAGCCAACCATAAAGGGAAATAATTGTTTACAGGCCAGGGCATGAGCATCTGCCTCCTTCAACACGAGTTTGTTCTTCTCCCGCATGATCGTGGCATACAGGCTCCTCCTTTATCGTGTTGCTGGAATGGTGTCAAGCACAGGAAGCATGCACGGTAGGTTTTCTAGAATGGAGACTCTCCATCAACCGAACGCGTGGATGATAAGAATTTTTTATGTCGAGCAGTGGTGGCATGAGGGCGATATTCTAGAACATGAGATTCTCCATCAACCGAACGCGTGGACAGCAGACCATTTGCAGAACTATTTCAACATTTAATGCCTGAAATCGGTTATGGACAGCGCGTAGGCTGATTAATGAGCTGGATGGAAAGCTGGACATCGAGCTGCGTGATGAGTTGTGCAATGAGCTGCGTAATGAGTTGGAAAGCGAGCTGGATCATGAGTTGGACAATGAGCTGCATCGTAAGCTGGATGATCAGTTGGATAGTGGTTGTGTAGATCAGGCTGAATGGTAGGCTAAATGCGTATTGTTTATATCCCAAATGATTATGAAATATGAAAACAAAGATATAAGTTATTTAATACATCAAATGTGGTTTAATAATATAAATTTTGATTTAATAAAATCATAAAAATGATATTAATAACCGAAGTTGTATAAACATCACATTTGTTCTTACCTCATGCTGAAATAACGATCTGCATGACATAAAATGTGCAAAATATAATAAAATATGCATTTAAATGTGTTATTTTAATGCCCAAAATGATAATAAAATGAGGCTCAACATTCCCCCAAACCGGAGAAATGACAGGTCCCACTGAGCAAAGAAAAAGATAAGAGATCATACTATCAAAGCGAACTTTGAAATGTGAGCCAGTAACAAGCATATGCATGAATGAATGAGTTCATAAATTTTATAATTAGTTCAACCATATTCAAAGTAAACTTCGGACAGGTTGAAAATATAACATGAAGACATAAATCGCATTTTTGATAAGATTGATCAACAAGAAAATCGGTCATTTGATAATTTGCATGCATGATTGAGTAAAAGGATAGGGTTACTAATAGTGAAATGAAAACTAAAAAACTTTTAAGGTCAAAGCATTCTCATGGAGGTAAAAACTATTTGTCAAAAAAAAATTGGTTAGCAAACTTTAATCATAAGTGTTGTAATATCACCAAGTTTTATTAGATCGTCATTTGGTATTTCATTTGGATTATCCTTCAATCCTTCATATAGTCCATATTAATTTTCTGTAAAAATATGCTCCATGCTATAAATTCCACTGATCCTTAAAAACACTTATCATTTTGTCAAAGATAAACAGTTTTGTCATAAATAATAATATATAAAAGCAGACGAATCTCCCTAATCCTCCCCCAAACCAAAGATATGGCGTGTCCTCAAGCCATACAAGAGAGAAGAATAGATTGTTCCAGATAATAAAAAGTACTAGCATGCTGTTTTATTATTTTGTAAAAAGAAAAACTAACTAGTAAATGGAAATGATGCAGATATGTATATTCATGAAAAATAGAACATTGCTTAGAAAGACCACTTGAATGTTGATAATATAATTGAAAGAATGCCATAGGAAAATACAGTCATCCATGCCTTATTTAAAGATATCTTGTCATCATAAGATATTTTAAAGTTTACCTCGGAGTGTGTGAGATTTATAGCTATAGGTCCCATTTCTAAGATAATGAAATATTAGATATATGCGGAATTAGACGGTCAGAGAAAAGTCAACTTAGAGCCATTCTAAAATGACATTATAAACAATTGGCCATGAAATAAATTTTTTTGAATTTTTTTTCATATATTATCACTATTTGATGAACTATGTGTATAGTGGTGTATTAACTAGATCTCATTTACCAGATATTGCCCCGCTGCCAGCAGGATTTTTTAGTACCCCGACGGTTTATTTTGATACCATGCAAGCATAGCCCTACTGCCAGTGAGCCTGTTCAGTACCCCGACGGGTTTGCCTTGTATAATGATATTAAATATATGGAAGTCGATTGGTACTAGAGCGTGTTAAGTCCTTCTAAACACATATTTCAATTTTGTAAAATAAACTTATAATTAATTTCATAATGGCCTTAATCATAGATCGTGTCAAAAGAGAATAACGGAAAGTTGTTCTTTAACCTAACAATCCTTCTTCTTTATAAAGTAAAGTAATGTTCCCCACAGACAAAAATTCCACTTATTTTTGAGTTATCACCAAAATACTCAAGAGACAAGTTTTGATAACAAGTATAGAATGAACTAGTAATTCATAGGTAAACATGTGAAAAATATGAAAGTGGGTTTTATCAAGCAACTGCTTGAAATAGCAGATCAGAAATATACATGTCTGAATCAAAATACCAAAACTATCTGAATCATAAAAGAAACGGTTAAGAATGATATACATAAAATTGTTTTTAATTATTACTATAAGCTGGAAAATTTAAAAGTACTTCCAAGAAAAGTTAAGATACCTTATAAGTGTTTTAGTGTACTTCCCATTTCTGAATAATATTCCATGAGATGCTTATAGAGATAAAATATTAAACCGCAAAACCAATTGTTAGATGATTCAATTTATTCATAAAAACATAAAAACAAAAGAGTCGCATGTAATCAATTTTATCAGAAGTGACTCTTATTTATTCAAGGAAACAAACACACATATTTACATATATATCCTATTATACTTAAAAAGAAAGAAAACAATTGTATTCAAGTGTATGAAACCTTCCAATGTAACCAAGTTCGAAGCAAAATAAAAAATATACCTTTATCCACAAACAAGAAAAATATAATAGTGATTGTCTAGATACGAAGGACCAAGCAACCTGTTTGATTTAGTAGCAATAAGCATTGAAGGAGGGGATGGTACCATGGCTTGGTTGCCTCTTGGAACCATATTTTAATGTGACTTATGTATTCTAGATTCTCTCCTTCATTTGTTATGTCACGAGGTCTTTCATTAAACCCTAGAATGCGTACAGAATCTGAGTTTGGTGATGGGGAATATTCAGGTTCTAATGTTTGTCCCTCATCAAATGAGATGCATTCTATGTTGATCTTATCTTCTTGGGGAAAATGCCAAGTAGAAACTTCATTTTCTTCCGTATTGTCTATGACTCCTATATCTACCACCTCTCTAGGTATCGTATGAATTTCTTGTAATGATGTAGGTGAGGTGGGTAAATGTTGCAGTGAAACACTGTAAGCATATTGTACTGCTTTATTGTTTTTAGAATGTGGACTGGATTGAACAGGAATGTGCATAGCGCATAGAGGAGATTTATGAGAAGGTGTTTGTGTCTGGTGCAATTGATTGGCTTGGGTGGTTGATCCTGCTTGGGAAATGGGATATTGTTGAAAATCTTGTAGAATAGGAAGTGTTGCATCATAAGAGAGAGTATCCCTATGATCATAAGATGGGACAGAAAGTATTTGTGAACAAGGTTGACAGGGGTTAACATGACTACAACAACTCAGAAGAAGGTATATTCTTACTAGTCTTGAATTTTTCTCTTAAATACCTTCTACATAATTCACAAACATCATCATATGATAACTGAAATACATCACCTGTTCCCATCAGATTTAAAATTTCTAAATATTCATTTTTATACCTTTGAGTAAAAGTTTTTTCAAGGTGTCTTTCCCTAACTGTATTAGCTTTGATATTTGAAGGTTGTATTGAAAGCATTCGACATAGTTTTCCAAAGTATCTTCTTCTCCCTGTGTTATTTCGAAGATGTCCTCATTAACGTTATAATAATCTTGGTATCTTTTCAAGAACATATGTTTCATGTCTTCCCAAGTTTGAATGAAATTCCCACCTATGCTCATGAACCATCAAAGGGCTACTCCTTTCAAAGTAAGAGGGAAAAAATTCAGACTTTGAACATTACATTCTCTACAGAGTATTTCCAATTGAAATAAAAATTCATGAGGGTCTTCATTCTCTAGTCCATGAAAATTTGGTAAAATGGATGGGGGAACGTACTGCATTTGTGCCACTCCTCCTAGATCTCTAATAGGGAATTCAAAGGTAACAACTTCTTCATCCTTCTCTCCTACCATATCTTCCCACAATATAAATAGTTTTTCATGTCTTATCTTAAGGTTCCTCTTTCAAATGTTCCTGTTAGTTTGTTAGCAAGGTGGGTGGTGCTTACAACACCACTAAGTGATTTTAATTGTAAAATAAATCCTACAATCGCATATGAGTAAATTGTACGAAATTAAATTACCTAAAGGTACACGTATATCAAATTGAACTTATGAAAAAGTAAACTATCTACGTTTGCAAAAAGAAAAGTACGCTTAAGGGAAATAAATCAAACTTTGTGTAAAGTAAACACACTTGTGCAAAAAATGTTCACAACAAGGATTTGGGGGGACCCACTAAATTGGATGCGTCAGGCTGTCACATTATGGAAATTCCGTAGTGAAGTCGTCTTTGCGTCTTACCGTCTCCCCTTCCCCTTGCTGTATAACGTAAAAGGAAACCTATCTATCCTTATCTATCTAGACTTTGTACATGAAAAACTAAACTAAAGAAAAACCTTGACTACTGCTACTGCTAGGTTTGGGGGCGCCTGTTATAACAGATGCACATGTTCTTACCTCTCGTCTTACTGCTACCCCACCACCAACCTATCACTAAACTTCATAAGCAAATTCTATTTTTTCTACCTTACAGAACAACTCCCCGGCAACAGTGCCAAAATGTTGGGTGTTATATTGACTAGATTAATACACATAATATTTAATTATTGACCGAGGTTGGTAGGCTTAGAGTTGATGCAAAATATATGCGGAGGTAGATTCCTAAGGCGTTGTAGAAGTATTTTAACAAACAAAAGATCAAAAGATATTTCAAAATGAAAAGCTGAGTCAAACTCCTAAAAATCTAATCATTAATGTGATTGGACTAGAACAAATCATCAAACTAGGATAATATCAGACTATTCTAATTAACAAATGAGAATATAACCACTGTTTTTTATAACGAAGTCTATTAAGTAACTTCAAGAGCTAACTATTCAAAGAAAGTGTATTTTTGGAAATACAATTACAACAACTAAATAATTTATAAACAAATAACTCCTAACAAAAAAGGATACTATCAACAACTACTTAAAAGGCCATAATGAAAAAGGAACTTAAATAAGTGAATGGAAAACTAAGTAAGAGAAACAAGTAGAAAACTGAATAAGAGAAGCAAATAGAAAATTTCATAAAGAAATTGAGTGCTATCCTACGAGCCTCTATTGGTAATCATACAGTAAAAAATGAAACTATTCCTAAAGATAACACTACTAATCCTAAGTTTACATGCAAATGGATAAATTAGTCCAAAAGCATAATTATAAAACAATACAAGAGTGTTAATAAAAAGGAATTAGAAACAAATAAAATAGAAATAGTTCATCATTTAGTAATCCACACAATCCATTTGGAAACTCATGCAGTCCTTTCTTCAACAAAATTTGGTTCTCTTTATTCATAAAAGAAGTAGTTCTCATACAAATAGCTTCAGCATAGATGCGCTAGAAAAGTCCCCTTCAATCTCTATTCTACCCCTATTTATAAAATTTACAAATTACCTTTTAACTACCCTAGCGTCTTAGGCTTCCTTGACTCTTTGATTTACAAAAAATTGTCTTTTAGTGACTTACATTAGGAAAATAGAAATAAACAAGACAATCTATAAAAGGTGCCACATGTACATAGGACAAAACTTAGGAGGGCCCAACTGACCCTCCAATAAATTCTTTCCATGCAGCAAATTCTGCAGCGATGGTCTTGAAGTCCATAGGCTCCAGCAATATGACTATCACTTCATGTATGGCCAACTGGGACTTTATCTCTGTTGTTTTGGGTGGATTTACCCTAAGCTGGTCTTACAGAAGGCAATTATTGACTGTGGCTTGTGCAACCAAACTCTTTACTGCTTTCTCAGTAATGCCTTTAACTCGTTGTATGCTAAGCTCATCCTCCTGCAATCTGTCCTGAAGGTATTTCAAATGTTCCTCATGGTCAGGAAACTCCTGGATTCTTTTTGGCGTAGAGGTTTGAAATCTATTATGTGTTGTGAGCACCCTCTTATAAAAATCCATACACCTCTCCCGACCCCAACAGTTAATCTTGCAACAACCTTGCTGCTGAAATCAATGAGTTCGAATTCTATCTTCAGGTTCTTAGTGGTCTTCTGTGGAAACTGCTCCGGAAAAGATGCATTGGTTTATATCCATATAAATTTTCCCTGAATAATTTTTTCAACTTCTAGTGTCTTTGTTTTGAAATCGGTTGAGATTGCCGAGATTTCTTGCAATCTTGTTTCAGCCTATTTAATCTTATAAACTTCTTTTGCAAGCTTTAGCTGGACCTGATATGTTTTCCTCCTTATCAGGAGGGCATGCTATTGGAGAGGGGTAATATCAACTTGCCATTCATTTGCTGTCTTGAGATGAGTCTCCAAAGAACTATTATGTGCATCCAACTCTGCCACTCAGGCCTTTAACTCTTCTGCTTACTTATCAGTTGCGGCCTTTTGTGCCTCTAGCTCTGAAATTTCATCCTCAATGTCTTTCTTTTCTCCATCAATGATGGTATTTGAAAGTACCAAGGCCTCCTTTTCCTATCCTAAGAATTGGTAGGCCTCTTGGAGCCTCTCGAACTGTGAAAGAGTGGCCTCATATTTTTTCTTGATTTCTCATCCTTCCCCCCTTTCTTTCATCATAGTATCCATGACTCTCACCATATTCTCCTTGTATTGGTCTACAATTTCTTTCTATCTGTCCACATTATAAGCATTTGCTTGAGCAGTTGCGACACCAATTGAGGCCATCAGTTGTAGATCTTCATCAGTGTTTTTCATGACATCTCTTTCAGTAATTGTGGTTACTTCTGGCTCGGTACCTATTGGCCAAATTTTCTGTATGACACCAACAAGGAGAAATAGTCCACACAGAGCGCTTAAAACAACCCTTGGTGTGTTTGGGATAACTAAATCTTGCGGGAACAAAGGCCCCACTGCCTTATGAGTTTTCTCTCAAAAGAGAAGGGATGTTGCATCAAAGGTGAAATGATCCACTGGTTAGGTATGAGGGCGGTAGGTGTGCTGATAACCTAACTTGATATAGATTGGAGAGGTTGAGTCTTCGATTGCGGGAGGAATGTGAGATGGTTTAATCTTAGTTGTGGGACCAATTTTGATGAACCATGTATGTGAAGAGAATTCCTATATAACTGGCGATTATAGTGGATGAGGACCCATGTAATTCGGTTGATAGATTCCTCTTTATATGGACGTCAATGATAGGGTTGGATGCAAGTACAAAAAGAGCATGGCAGAAAATGAGCAAGTAGACGAGCAAGAAAGTGAGTATGGAAAAGAAAGAGGATGAAGATAAAGCAACAGATGGTGATGGTGTAGTCACCATGAAGACACATGAAAAAAATTAATGATCCACTTTGCATGTAAATGGGCATATGGTTGTAAGACCTGGTAAGGAATGCATACCCCTGGTAACTCACTGGTAAAGTTGGGAAATAGACCTAGGTGATATGGGGTGTATGTGAGATTCCTTGGTAAAAACTTTGAGGGGGGTTGGTGATTACCCCAATTCAAATTTAAAGGGCGGATTGTTAAGGTTAACCTTGACTTGGGAATGAATCTAAGGTGATTTAGGTCTATCACATGTTTTTGGGCCTATAGTATTTGGTGGCCAATGGTATTTTTCTATGGTATTTGGTGGCCCATGGTATTACATGTAAGAAGGTATTTTTAAGGATTGAGGATGATCCATTCTAAAGTGTCCTAGAGGTGAGTGGTGGCTAGCTCACTTGGCTGGTTTAGGTCAAGGGATATAATAGATATATTATGGTGTTTTTTCCTGGTTTTGGGTTTTTCCACGTAAAAATTGTGTGTGTATATTTAATGGTTGCTTGTTTTTATGTTTTTTCTCACATATTATTATGTGATCTCATTTAAATCCTAATACCATCAATTCATGAATTCCGTTGTCTATTTTGCAAAGCTCCAAATGTCCTTGCCACTTGTTGAAGACTATCATTCCAAAGAATTCCAGGGTTCCATTGTCTTAACTGCATCCTCCCAAACATCACAACCAACTAAAATAATGTTTCATGAAGAAGGAGGTCGGGATCATACCACCACACTGGAATTTGATCACTCCCCATACAAAACTAAACATCTTTCAGACTCTCCCACCAAGCATGGAACTCCTCAATGTGGGGCTAATTCATGTTGAGTCTCTCCAAAATATTAGAATCCATGTGTAAGATAGCACTAGAACTCACATCACTGCTTCTAGAAAGACACAGGTGGTTATCCCATGTCCATCCATGTATTATGAGAACATCATATAGCAACGATAGATGCTCATGCCACTTCTCACAATTTTTTTTGATGTGTCTAATGAATCTCCATTGATGCAAGAAAGATGTTTACCCTCCATGACATACATCTCAACCATGTGTCTAGCCACCCAATCAATGGATGAAAAAAATATCCTTCTGATTGATCCATCGATTGGAAGAGTGGAAATCTCATGCTCCTCCAGTGGCACCAACGGAAAGAATACTTTCACCCAATTTTCATCCCGACATGATGTGGTTGAAATAGAAGTGTGGGTTGAAGAACTCTGAACCAAATCTCTACAATGCTCATCCGTCAAACTTGATATTGAATCACCTAAAGTGAGATCATGTACCTCCTCCAAAACTATGCAACAAAATCCTAGGGGTAACTCATAATCTCTTTGGAAACATACATGTGCTTGGTCTTCATCTTGCTTGACTTCAAACTCCTCAAGATCATGCAATTCATAATGCACCTCATGTGCATGTGTACTGGGGGTATATAATGGCTGCAAAACATATCTTTGTTGTTGCTCACATGTCAAGACAATGTCAATTATAAAAAAAATGTTATTGCAAAAATAAGAGTACTCTTTAGCTCCCAGAGTCTTCATTTCAATGATGCATTTATCCATCTAATCAATGGATGAATAAGCAATTTTATTTTCCAATCCATTTGGAAGGTGATAAATCACCTCCTTTAGATCACGATCTACCACCTATAAGGGTATCTCACGAGGTTTCCCCTTCAACGCATGCATGTTAAACAACCCTCTACTGATGCAAGCAATTCTAGTGCCTTCATGATCTTCCATTTTAGTGATATATTTATCTACCCAATCCATGAATAGATAATCACCTTTGTTTTTTGATTCAATTGGCATGTCCTTAACTATATTTCCCATAGCTAATAACTCTCCATCCATCTCCTCAAACCCAACAAGTGCTTGGACAATATCTTCTTCATCATGGCTCTTCACAAGCACCTGCAAATATGCATCTTCCTCATGTTTATCTTCCAAATGAGGTTCCTCCATAACAAACAAAATGTCTCCTACCATTTGCACGTGATCTTTTTCCATGCAATATGGACGGTATGGTACATTCAACTCCTTTCTAAGTTGATAAATTTGCAACATTGACTCTTTAAGAACTTCTTGGGTGCTCTTCAAAGAATCACATTCAGCCTCTTGTTTTTTATGGATCCTTTCATATTCTTCTTCTTCCTTATTGAGTGAACACTGGTACATTTCATCCACAATGAGGAGATGATCTCTAGAGAGATAGCAAGTTCATGTAGCTCTCCTTCATCTTGACTACTGCTTCTTTGAGTACTGTGAACTCTTCCAAAAATGCTTCTTCTTCCAACTCTCCTCTAGAAGCTTTCCAACAACATCTTGTCATGAAGGCATCGATGTCAACAAAGTTCTTCATGGATTCCATAAGCTTCTCTCTATCCTCTTTTAGTGATCCACTCAAATGATGTGGCTCATAAAGAAGATCCTCCACCAAATTCTCTCCTTCCAATGGCTGACACATAAGGTCATCTTTCTTATGGCATGGATCCACAACACATATCTCATTCCCAACACACATGTCAGCATTAGAATATTCCGCAAAATCACTTCCATGGTATGAAGTGGAGGGTAACTATGAGGGTTGCAATGAAATGTAATCTTTTAAAAAATCAGAGATTACATCATACCTTGGCATTTAATTTTCATCCTCTTCATGTGGTATGGCTATGGTGGCCTGCTCTTCCACTAAACTCTTTGGTTCACACCCAAGTGGTGGGGGCTTGTCTCCTGCTTTTTTATGAATCTCAAGTGGTGATTGTAAATCTTATTTATGTTCTTCTTTTGGATCTAACCCAAAATATGTCTCACCACCATCAACATAACCAATTTCCTTTGTAGTTTCCTGGCAATTACCCACAAAGAAGCTAGAAGTGAATTCACCTCCCACACTACCAACAACCTAATGATGGGATGTGAGGAATTCAACTATGCATGATTTTTCTTAATATTCTTCTTGGATTATGTTGGTACAAGAATGATCTTCCTCATTGGATTCCATAGTAAGAATCACATCTGCAACTTGTGATCACTCTACTTCACTTCTTCATTTGATTGGAGTAAATCTATGTGCATGCCATCACTTTTATCTCCCAATGCTTCTGCTTCATTTCCATCCTCTTCTAGGAAAATTGAGACTTCTCCATTTTCAGTGGTGCTCATATCACAACTTTTGGAAGTTATGCTTAAAGAAAAACCAAACATTCTCATAATGCTTGAAGATGCAAATGTCTTTGATGAAGCTATAACTTGGTTCCTTTTTCTTCTTCTTTTATTGAAGAAGTGGAACAACTTGGTTCCTCCCGTAATGTTTTGTTTCTCTCTATTGAATCCACATATACATCCTTGGGATCAAAACCAAATATAAAATAAAAATAATATTTGAAAGGAATGGATTTACAAATATGTTCCCCCAAGGCAAGATACTCCTGATAGTGATGAGGCATGTTTTTACTTGCTGATATCCTCCTTACTACTATATATTCTAGGATAGACATTGATGGGTCAAGCCTTCTATCATTTATGTATATTGGTTCATATAAGAATTTATCCTCCTCCCTTGACATATGAAAACCTCCATCTATGTAGAGTACCTCTTCTTATTCATACCGCTCAAGATAATCTTCAACTATTGGTACAAATCTCATGGTTGCAATTTGAGATGTGTTATGAAAAATTTATTAACTAATAGATCACTTTCCATAGGAGTATAGGAAAGAGATTCGATACCACTATAATGAACCAATCAGATCAGATTGTTCATCAACTACCTTCTCACAAAGATCCAGACCAACAATGAAGACAAAGGGGGGTTTTGCATCAGTCAATTGAACAAGGATCAATGATATAGGTTCAAACCAAGAAAAGGAAAGGGGTTGTGATGTCTCAGTTCACATGCACAATTTACTGGGACCTATTATGTTTCAATATCAGCGAGCGCGAAGTCTACTCCAAGGCTCATGGGTACCCCCAACATATGCAAACTAAAACCTTTGCTTGTCACTTTATGAAAACCAGGGGTGGATGGATTTTACTTGGGGAAGCTTGAATACCTATGATATAATTTTAATTAATAGTAATAAATAGTTTATTCAGGTTTATATATTTGAGAAGGTTATGGGGTCGCACAAGCAAAACTAGTCACTAGGACTGCTCAAAAGGGTACACTTCTGGGATTTCCAAACACCTAAAGGAGGTCACAAATCATTAGTTTCAGTCATAGAATATATTTATTAGCATGTTAATAAAATATTAGAACACAAATGAAGGAAATTTGTGGATTGATGCTAACTAGTGCAATCAAATTGAAAACTAGTCAAATTTGCATTAAAATCTAGGCAAGGTAGAATAAATCTTTATGAGACTCCATCAAAATGATTCAAATATCTATAATAAATACATAAATTCACAAATACATCAAATACAATATATGTAGGTCGACAAGAGTCTCACAAGAATTTTAGGGATAGATTTCCCAGACAATTACATGAAGAAAGACTGGGAATCATTGGAAATTAGGATGCCAAACTTCCCAGGCTCTGAAAATGGTCTCATAATCATGTGGATATGATACTAAAACCTGAAAATATCCACCATTAATGGATTAAATCCGTAAATCATAGTATTAGAGCTTTTTTTTCCAGAGAATTAGTGAGAATAGAAGAGAAGGCGGGAAAACTAAGAGATTTGAACTAAAGGCTTGGTCTTCCTTCTTGGATTTTGAATTTGGTTGTAAATACTTCAGGACCTAAAATACACTTAGTGACAACAGATGAATTCCATCATCCTCTCAATAGCAGGGGCACATCTCTTAGCTTGGACTAGGGGCACATCTACCAAGTCAAAGTAGCTCAAAGCTTCCCAATGCAAAACACAAACTGTCAAAAGATGTGATTGATGCACTTAACCTCATTTTTATAAAATTTGATTGCTTCTAGAGTTTCCTTCATGGAAATTCGAATTCTAGATGAGTTGGATTTTTTTTGGACATCACTTTTGGTATAAGGACCCACTTGCCTTCTTGAATGTGCCCTCAGTGGCTAAGATTATCCTCTATAACTTTTCTGGATGTTTCCAATCCTTATTGGGTTGCACAAATCAAGAAACTTCATTTTTTTTTCTTTCTGCTTTTCATCTTTTTAGAAATTGCGCCCTCCTTGCTATCCTAACGTTTTGTGCTTTTCTGCACTTTCCTTAATTGTACACTTTCTTGCTTTATGCACTTTCCTTCTTTGTGCACTTTCTTGAAATTGCGCCCTCCTTGCTATCCTAATGTTTCATGCTTTTTTGCACTTTCCTTATTTGTGCACTTTCTTGCTTTATGCACTTTCCTGGTTTTCACTGCTTTCTTCTTTTCCTTCTTTTCTCCAGTTTCCTTCTTTCCTACCACCTTGCTTTGTGTTGATTTCTTCAACTTTCCCTCTTTTTCAAGGTGACTTCTTTGGCCCACCTTATCTCCTCTCCCAACTCATTATTACTTTTTAATAAAATTTAAATACGCAAAATAATATTATATCGTTCTAAAGTAATTTAATACAAAATATTTTTGGCCATAATCTATTCCCTATCTAACTTAATTAATTCATAAGGTAACTTGGCCTCAAATTATTCCCTTATTATTAGTTTAATACTAGAACCCCATGGTATGGATTTGTTAGTGTTCTGACCATGGTGGTACCAAACTGGGGACATTATGCTATCAACCTCCTATCGTAATTACTTGGTGATTCATTAATTAACTTCACGTGATGCATAAATTCATAATCAATAAGTAGTCATTTATTTCTAGTTAATCATAATGTAAGTATTCACAATCATAATGAATCACTGACCAATTCAAATAGTTTAATAGTAATTCATATAAGCATATATAGATGAGTTATGTAAGCATAGCTATTGCTTACATACTTCATGTAGGTACTAGTAGTACTCAATATCACATAACACAGAATCACACAAGTTATTATCTATTAATGTAGACTTAAATCAAAATTTGCAATTCCTAACAATTTACTAACGTAAATCAATAATATATGGAAATAACACATTGTACTTATTTACCATTTAGGAGTTCAATAAGGGTTCACAACACACAAATACAATTAATTAATCTTATTTCCATAAATTCAATGGAATTCCTAACAATTTACTAACTTAAATCATTATAACTTATGGAAACAACACATTGTACTTATTTACCATTCAGGAGTTCAATTAAGGCTCGCAACACACAGATACAATTAATTAAGCTTATTTCCATAACTTCAATGGCATTCCTGACTACTTTCTTCCTCTACCTAATTCACAACTACTTTCCATATCCTACCCTTATGTTGATGCCTAGAAAAATCCTAGGTACTGATAGTAGGGATTCTCCCCAATAACCATTCCCAATTAGATTGTTTATTGTTTGGTATGGGGAATTCATCCGGTTAGCGGCCTGACTACCATAGAATTAAAAGAATTTTTTAAATCAGTTTTACCGGTTGGATCCCAGTTCATCGTTTATGTATTTTATGTATTAAGGGATGAAATGCAAGTTCCTATACTAAATGCAGGTGATTGCCAAAACAAGAAACTCCCAAGTAGTTAGCCACAAGTGAGCTACGCATGGTCTTACCTCTCACCTTACATGAAGCAATTGTTCCTCAATCACCCAAAGAAAAAAAAACTAAACTATACTACCTATCCCCAGGGGAGCAGAGATTAAAATTAATATGAGTAATGTACTGTACTATTGCATGCGGAATCCTACAGGTAGTTGTTCAAATTCTTCATACATAAATACAATAGGAATATATAAACAAAGATAGCTTTGTCATGTGAAAACATTCATTATTCATTCCATGCAGAAAATTCTCAACATAAAGTAAAATCATTTAGAAATTGCAGAAATAGTTCAACAAGTTTGAACGATCTCACAATTGTATAGCAGACTAAAATAGAAATAGTTCATCATTTAGTAATCCACACAATCCATTTGGAAACTCATGCAGTCCTTCCTCCAACAAAATTTGGTTCTCTTTATTCATAAAAGAAGTAGTTCTCATACAAATAGCTTCAGCATAGATGCGCTATAAAAGTCCCCTTCAATCTCTATTCTACCCCTATTTATAAATTTTACAAATTACCTTTTAACTACCCTAGCGTCTTAGGCTTCCTTGACTCTTCGATTTACAAAAAATTGTCTATTAGTGACTTACATTAGGAAAATAGAAATAAACAAGATAATCTATAAAAGGTGCCACATGTACACAGGACAAAACTTAGGAGGGCCCAACTGACCCTCCAATAAATTCTTTCCATGCAACAAATTCTGCAGCGATGGTCTTGAAGTCCATAGGCTCCAGCAATATGACTATCACTTCATGTATGGCCAGCTGGGACTTTATCTCTGTTGTTTTGGGTGGAGTTACCCTAAGCTGGTCTTACAAAAGGCAATTATTGACTGTGGCTTGTGCAACCAAACTCTTTACTGCTTTCTCAGTAATGCCTTTAACTCGTTGTATGCTAAGCTCATCCTCCTGCAATCTGTCCTGGAGGTATTTCAAATGTGCCTCATGGTCAGGAAACTCCTGGATTCTTTTTGGCGCAGAGGTTTGACATCTATTATGTGTTGTGAGCACCCTCTTATAAAAATCCATACACCTCTCCAAAGTTTTCCCGACCCCAACAGTTAATCTTGCAACAACCTTGCTGTTGAAATCCATGAGTTCGAATTCTATCTTCAGGTTCTTAGTGGTCTTCTGTGGCAACTGCTCCGGAAAAGCTGCATTGGTTTATATCCATGTCAGTTTTCCCTGAATAATTTTTTCAACTTCTAGTGTTTTTGTTTTGAAATCGGTTGAGATTGCCGAGATTTCTTGCAATCTTGTTTCAGCCTATTTAATCTTATAAACTTCTTTTGCAAGCTTTAGCTGGACCTGATATGTTTTCCTCCTTATCAGGAGGGCATGCTATTGGAGAGGGGTAATATCAACTTGCCATTCATTTGCTGTCTTGAGATGAGTCTCCAAAGAACTATTATGTGCATCCAACTCTGCCACTCAGGCCTTTAACTCTTCTGCTTACTTATCAGTTGTGGCCTTTTGTGCCTCTAGCTCTGAAATTTCATCCTCAATGTCTTTCTTTTCTCCATCAATGATGGTATTTGAAAGTACCAAGGCCTCCTTTTCCGATCCTAAGAACTGGTAGGCCTCTTGGAGCCTCTCGAACTGTGAAAGAGTGGCCTCATATTTTTTCTTGATTTCTCATCCTTCCCCCCTTTCTTTCATCATAGTATCCATGAC
>LPNX011051721.1:482935-510185 GCA_001517045.1 Pseudotsuga menziesii
TCTCACCATATTCTCCTTGTATTGGTCTACAATTTCTTTCTATCTGTCCACATTATAAGCATTTGCTTGAGCAACTGCGACACCAATTGAGGCCATCAGTTGTAGATCTTCATCAGTGCTTTTCATGACATCTCTTTCAGTAATTGTGGCTACTTCTGGCTCGGTACCTATTGGCCAAATTTTCTATATGACACCAACAAGGAGAAATAGTCCACACAGAGCGCTTAAAACAACCCTTGGTGTGTTTGGGATGACTAAATCTTGGGGGAACAAAGGCCCCGCTGCCTTATGAGTTTGCTCTCAAAAGAGAGTCTCACAATTTAGTGATAGAAATTCTTTAAATGAAATAAAGATCTCAAAGATGTAATCTAACATGACTAATTTAAGATGAAAATTTCAATAGTTGGAAAACATACATATTTAATGGCTATTAAAACACACAGGTTTTAAGAGCAACTAAAGTGTATCTTTCACTATAAAATAAACTAAAACCTAATTTAAAAACTAACTCTAGACCTAATCTTTTATCGATCCTATGCTATCCTCCATAGGAGGAAGAACAAAACTATGATTTAAAGTCTGAAACAAAAGAACAATTAATACTTCAATATGGCAGAAAAATCCCCAAACATTAAAGTCAACTGTGATCTTCCTACAAAAGGTGTGATCTTCCTACGAAAGGTAAAACTCCTGTAGAATGATTATGAATATAAATCAAACTGAAAAACAATTCATGTAATTTTGAATACATGCTAATAGATAATTATATTTTAGAACACAACATATATACAAGTTTCAAATAAATTGCTCATATCCAAAATTAACACGTTAATTCAAATCCATAAAATGATAACTCGTAGCACAGTATATATATGCAAGTAAAAGATAGACAAAAAAAATAAACCAGAAGGTAGATACAGCATAGATAACATAGATGTCAAAGACTTAATCAGAGCCTTCAAGCTTCTACAATAACTCTGCTCTCCAGAATAAATTCAAAGAAGACTTCAAATTAAAGCAGAAAATATTATGATACTGTTTTGAAAATGTTTCTCTTAGTTGTCCATAATTCTAACTAATAAGGGAAAACGATAAAGCTTCTGGGAAACAATTCCCTTCCTCCCCCCTCTCATGGTAGTGTCTCCTCCACTGTGCAAACAAAAACGTTACAAAATAGAAAACAGAAAAATGAAAACAAAGTTTCACTTATTCTGCCGAGACTCCTCCTCTCCTGTGTGGAATTCCTATTCCTTTTATAGACACCAGCTTAATGAGATCGCAATATGTTTGCCATTCCTTTTGTTTCATTTATTGAGTCAGTTTCATTATTTTGGTTTTCAATGCTTTCTTCAACTCCACGAAATGCGTTCACCCTTCTGCGATTCACCAATGAGTTAGTTTCAACAAAATTAATGTATCGGATCTTCACCAGTTTGACCTGCACCAAAATATAAACAGAAATTGATAAATAGATATATTAAAACCAAAATTAAACTTGTGAAAATAAACATAATAAAAGTTTTATTTAGTCCTCTAACTCTCGTCTATAATTCAACTTCGTCTACAATTGAAATAACAATTAATCCAAATTGTTAATAAAAATATAAGCGCTCTTTCAAAGAGATTCTCCTTGGTCATTTTTTGATGATCTATCATGAGCACGCAATAATTCCTAACGATTCACTTTGCTTTTACACATCCGTGTAGTCACTATTTCAGCGATTGTGATGGTCCCTTCTATGGCATGGAAGCATAATAACTTGACCGGATATATATGATCGAAATCTTTTAGAACTGAAACATTTTCCAATGAAGTAGGCTTGAAAGTTGCGTATCCTTACAACGGTTTTCATGATGTGAAATTTTATTAAATTGTTGTTGTAACAAGTGGCTACAATCTTGTCTTGTTGGCATGTTGGTGGATATCTCTTATTGTACGACCTCAATGGGAGGTTTCTGGTATTTCTGAACTGGATGTGAAATGCTAAAATACCCCTATTTTAGTGACTGCAACCATTCATTGAACTCTCCACATGACTTGGAGTTCTTTAGCCGAAATTATGGAAACCGTCAACAACGTGGCTTTTACAATCATCAAGTTCATGTCTTAAATAAATTTTAATGCTGGTGTCATCTTTACTAAAGAGCTGGCGTTGGCGATAAGAATCTGAGATCTCATGGCATCTAATTCAATAGTGTCGAGGCAATGATCTGTCATATTTCATCTAGAGCAACGGTCTCTTGCTTAAAAGCCCAACTTTTCAACGTGCACATAGAACACAATTAATAAAATAAATAAAATCTTATCAAGAATAATTTCCATTATGTTTTTAATGTTTAATTCAGTAGAAAAAATCATACGATTAATAGAAAAATCATATGATTAAAATGGACATGTGGTTTGAATGTTATTTCGTTGATTTCTCTTTAAATTGAACCAATGATTGTCTAAACAATAAATCCATTTATTTAACATCATTAATGCTTTAATTTATTGATATAGTGAAAAGCCAAATTTCACAAAGTTGTTAAGAATTGATATCAATCCAACTAAACCAAGCCAAGGTGTTGTAATCAACTCAGATAAAATAAGAGTATGCAATCGTTATTGAGAAACCAAGAAACTAGAGTCAAATAACCAAAATCACCAAATCCTTAAAGCCATTAAAACCAAGCCAAAGAACAAGCATCACAAAAAGTGAAGGATCGAAGAAAGAAAGACATGAGACCACCTTCAAATCAAACAATATAAAATAAAAGAAAACCAAAAACTAAGTATTTACAAAAATTCTAATTGGGGGGGAGGGGGATTTCTTTGTGTAAAATCAAGGGGATTTGTTGCGGTGCCAACAGTACCCACCTTCAACTTCTTTTCGGACCTCCAAACGATGGCTTTCCATTTAGGGTCGAAAACAACCTTATCCAGGGATGAAACCGCATGTTGTTTGGACAGGGTGAAGGGTACTAACCCTAACTCTGCAAGAGGGAGGTAACCTCCTGTTATTATGTCTCCTGAGGTAGAAGGGGGATCTCCTAGATTTTCCTGGGAAACATCCTGTTCCCGATTCTCCCTATCTTGGTCCTCTTGCTCTTTCCTCCTAAGTTCTTCAGCTTCATTCTCTTCCTCTACTCTTTTTTATTTTTTTTCCTGTTAGTTGATTCTTTTTTCATCCTCTCCTCTGTTTTCCTTTGCCTTTGTTATTCTTCTCTTTGTCTTTGTTCTTCTTCTTTCCTTTTCCTTTAGGCTTTCTCAGCTACTAATTTCTTTGCTTCTTCCACTAATCTTAAGGCCTCTTCTTCCTTCTTCCTGGCAGCTTCTTCTTTCAGTTTTTGCTGCTTAGTAGTGCTACTGATACCCCCTGCTGTTCTATTATTTTGTCTGAACCACTTGTTCAAAGCAGTCATATTGCATGCATTCTTAAAAATTTCTTCATCCTTGTCATAGTGATCAGAGTATTCAAAATTTACCTTTATAAGTGCACAATTTGTAGCAACCTTACCTTGAGAATCGTTCCTATGAAAAATCTTCTCACCAAAGTGGAAATTTTCTAGGTCCTTCACAAAATCCAGCGTGCTTTTTACTTTTGAAAGCTTGTAGCTGAAAACATAGAAATGAATTGGTGGGTAGACTGCCTTCTTCATGTCAAAAAGAAAATTCCTGAATCCATCCAAAAAAAGTTGTCTTACTACCTCTTTGTGAACAATGTAGTCTGTGGCATACTTAGGAAGTAATGATGGGACTCTAGTCCCTCCGTACATCCTTAGATAGGTTCCTTCTTTGGAGAAAAAATAATCTCCATATTCGCTTATAACTTCTAATGCTCCCTCAGACATACACTTGCACTCCTCAATAAAGATCAACTGGTAAAGTGGCATTAGAAGTTCCTCAGAGATAAGTTTGTAGAAGCTGTGATACTTATGAGCCCATAAAATCTGATATGTAGTGTAAATGGCTGTCTTGTCCTCATTCCAACTATAGTTCAATTTTGGGAATGGGTACTAGCACAAGATATAATCAATCAGATATGATCGCTTGTAGAATTTTGATTTTCTTTGGAGTAGTCCTCTTAGTGCAGCACCTATGCGGGAAGACAAGCTATTGGCAATAATGTCTGCCCAGTTGAAAATAGTGCCTTGCATAGTCACATGATACATTAGTGGGATCCAACCTATCTTATAGAACTTCCCATTAGCCCTACCAAAAATTATTTTGAGCATCAGAGCTACAAGTCAATAAGAAGTGCACAAAGTGACAGTTTTGTATTCACCGGAGGCTTTCTGTCGAAATGACTTTCCTGCTATCATCATCACCTTTGCGCATTCAATATAGTCTAAACTCAAACCATTTATTCAGTCATCCGTCATGTTGATTTCTGTGACTGGGATATTGCAAGCTTTGGCTATGTACACGGCGGTGAAGGAGAAAAAACCTTTTCCTTCGATGTTATACATGATCATATAATTTACGTCTGCTTTAGGTAAAATCCAGATGATCACCTCGGCACAAGGGAAAAGTTCAGTTTGCGTGGATACCTTCGTGATCTCAGACCTCAATATGTTTTCATACAGGGGTATATATCCTAATCCCGCATCCAGGACCTTCTAATTTGTGATCATGGGATATATTTGTCCCCACTTGAACTCTAGTTCCGCTTCGGTGACAGCGTTGGTGTCTTCGTAAATTACCTCTATCTTAGGCATGACTTCCAAATCTGAGTCCTCCTCAGTAGCCTTGAATCTCTTCTTTACTTTCTTTGGCATGGTGTCGTGGAGAAACTGAGGCCGTGACAAAATCACATCAAGAAACAAATTAGTGCCCCTGTGATTAAAAAAATGCAACAACACATGCATTCATACAAATAGGAAAATGCAAAACTACTGCAAAATTGCAAGCTATACAAGAATACCTAGCTAACAAATCATTTTTCTTTCAACATAAGACTACACTCATGGAGAATAATCAATATATCTTTTACTGAATCGTATTTAGCCATCGAGAAATGACCCTATGATGTAGAAAGATTTTGTATATCATCAAACACCAAACCTATGGCAATGTGACGCCTGGAAGGTAAACACTAGCTTGAACGCAGGTTCTAACTGTTGCTTTGGGAGCTCAAATCTAAATTGTCTAGTGTTCTAAAACACAATACAGAAGAATCATCAGATTCAGTTTTAAACCTTGCACAACAACTCCTCTTGTTAAACTTATTAACCGCGAGGAACAATCCAGAGGAAACAGTGGAAACTCAACAAATCTAAATTGACTTTGAGGATTTCTGAAACCACCACGTCAGCCATAAAGGGAAAAATACCTTCTGACAAAAACCCTAGGCCGAAACTCAAAGGAAAACGACAACCATCTGAGCTCGAGACCTTGCTAATCCCCTATCACCGTAAACGAATACGAACCAGGGAAGGAGTGGGCGGTGAAAAGCTCAACCTGCCTTAGTCTCATGATTAACACACCAGGGGTATGAGCTAGCCATGTCCAAGGTTTGAGCGGTAGAGACAAAAATGGCTTGGAGCAGGTGAAAATCATGGCCGGTTGCAAACTAGGTAAAAAAAAATAGGGAGGGAGGGCCAGCTAACTCAACAAACAAATCCCTATGAGGATGAGGGGCGAACTTTAAAACCATGAAGGATGCAAAACCTAACCCCGTAAACAAATAAATATCAAAACATTATTTTAGCAAACCGCATTTACCAAAGAGTTAAATGACCAAGTTGGAGGCCTACCTGGCAAAATATGAAAAGGCGTGGAGTTGGTGAAGACAATCGCAGGCTCCAACAAACAATTGACAGCTGGAATGCATCCAAATGGAGTAACATTCCGTTAAAGAAACCTCACGGGATATATATAGAAAAATCAATAAACGCGCATCAAATGCGGTCACTAGGTGAAACACAAATCACAAGTGCGAGAGAAATGTCGTTTGGCACCTAAATCTCATCGGGGAAGCCCTCTGATTCAGAATCGGTGAGAGACAAAACAATTTCCCGGCAGTATCGATTATAACATCCCAATTCTGTTGCAACTATAGGCTTGCTTCGTCAAAAACCAACCGCAAAACAACGTTGACCTGCTTCATCTTAAGGTTTCGACAACGACAGATCAACTACAATCCATAATCTCTTTTGCTCTCTTCGAAAAGAATAATCATATTCTACTGACTCTGTCGGAGAATTTTGTTGGCAATGTAGGACAAAAATCTCATCGGTAGACTCATGAAGAAGTATCTAATCGGCAATGAAAACTTAAGCCAAGCCAAGCACGTCGGAGATGAAAGGAAAGTTTAGCCGCAACTGTTGGCGAGACTTCAGTGAAATGGTCCGATGAAGAACCGTCGGCTTCAAAAGCAGAATGTAGCCGGACATATTGGCTCCAACACTCGAAAATATCTACAACTGTCGATTGGAAACTCAAACAACCTCAAACAAAGGCTGAAACCCTGGGAAAAACACAACGTGAAATTAGCTGGAAAATGTCGGGATGGAACTCATATTTTCTCCACCGTGTCAGAAAAAATCCAAAAATTCTTCCGACGCACTGTCAAAAAGGTAAGTTTTGATTTTATGCAAAAAACCTCTCAAACTCGTTCAGAATAAAAATTAAGTCATGGAAAGCAAGTTTTTAAGGGGAAAAAGAAATATGAGCAAGATCAAAAGCAAAAAACTAAGGAGGGGCCCTAAAATCATCAAAATTTTGGGGTAGTGGTTGCAGCAGCAACAATTGGCGTCTGGCTGGTGAACACAGATCTATGGAAAACTATTTTTCAAAACAAGAACTGCTGTATGGTGTTTGATTAGAGTCACCTAACTCAAGCTCCTTTCGAGATCATTTAAGAATCTAGACTTTTCCAGGAGTGTAAGATTTAGAACATTTCATTATTTGTAGTCCTCTTGGGGTATGGTAACCAAGCTTAGAAGTCTCGATAACTCTCTTGGGGCCAAAGTATGAAATTCATTTTACCTCTGTATTTGGTTGCTGCCGTATATGACACCATAGAATCATGACAGAGTTAGACAGATGGATTCGTTTGTTCCTCATTCCCATACCTTGCGCATCCTTTTGATGCTTAAGAATTTTTTCTTTTGAGTCTTCCTGGATTGATTCTTTTACTTTGGAGATTTGATTTAGGTTCTTCCATCTACAGTGTCCTTTTGTGTGAGTGATGACTTGTTTCAACTCACGGACGGAGAAGAAGCTTTTGAGTAATTCAATAATTTTACTGATTTATGTCCTCAGTAAATCCTTTTGATACATATTTTTTGTTTTTGGAATTTTGACTCTTTGTAATAAGCCTTTTGGCTTTCATTTTGTGGCATGGGATCATTTTGAATACCATACACCTGTCCATTCTGCTTCCTTTCAGTGGGTCTTTTGAGGCGAGCTTCCTAGGAAAGACATTCATGTGAAAGTGGAAGGTGCCCCAAGATAGTATTCTAGACTTCATCTACCTTGGTTATTTTACAGAGTTTAAATAAGACTTCAATATGTTCTTAAAGTAACTTCCCTTCGATAGTCAGTCAAATTAAAGAATCTTGTTTTGATTGAAAATTCACATAGACGCCTTTCAGTAAGCAGTTACTTGCCGATTAAAATATTCGACTGTTTATTTAGATTCCAATGTCCCCAAAGCACCAAAAGATGGAGCTAGCTTATTCTGGAATAAAACAACTAAACTAAAGCAAACTGTCAAAAGAAAACAGATGCTTAATTTGAACCAAAAACCAAGGAAAATAAAGTAAATCAGAAAACAACAATTAAAAAAAAAACATGAGAATAAGAAAAGAAAAGAAAAGAAAATTATTTAGGTACAAACATGTCCCTAAGGTACTAAGTGAAATAAGGTTTGAGAACCAAACCATTAATAGGCATATTCTCTTCCCACCCTTTCAAATCCTGTAACTTATAAGTCGAGGGGCCTAACTTTTCAGCAATTTGAAATGGGCCAACCCATAGGTGTTGAAACTTTGTATGTTTTTCCTTTTCATCATGCGGGTGATCCCACTTAAGAACCAAGTCTCCAAATTCAAAAATTTCCTTTCCGGACTTATGTTTATCAAACCATAATTTGACAATTTGTTGTTGGTGTTTAAATCTCTCTTTGGACTTGAGCCTAGACTCTTCAAGTTTCAACAATGTATTAATTTGAGCTTGTAGAATCCCACTACCAGATCCTCATGAAGCTTGGGCTAACTAAGAGGATGGGAGTAAAATGTTTGGGGGTAGGATAGCTTCTTTCCCATAAACTAGAGTGTAAGGAGACATGCCTAAGTAATTGTTGGGGGTGACCCTATCTTCCCATAAAGCATTACGAAGAGCTGTATGCCAACTTCTCTGATTTTGTATAACAATTTTCTTTAAAATTATGATAAGGTTTTTATTAGTTGATTCAGATAACCCATTACCTTGTGGATAATAATTCGCAGAATAATGCAATTTGATCCCCTTTTCACTAGCAAATTCAGTTAGCTTAATTGATGAAAAATAATATGCATTATCAAATACTAGTGAATTTGGAACCCCAAACCTGGTCATGATATTTTCTTGCAAGAAGTCGATGACAACGTCCTCGTTCACTTTGCGTAATAGAATTTCTTCTACCCATCTCATGAAGTAATTAATTACTGTGAGGATATACTTGTGTTGTAATGAAGAATTTGGATTAATTTCTCCAATGATGTCAATACCCCATTGTTCGAATGGCATCGAAATAATAACCAGTTGCAATGGTCTAGCCGCTTTTGCTAGTCTTCCACCGCTTCTTTGGCATATGTCACACTTTCTTACATAGGTGTGAGCATCCTTAAACAATGTGGGCCAGTAATATCCAACTCTTATAATCTTATGGGCAGTCGTATCTCCTGAAAAATGACCTCCAGCAGGACCATCATGCAATTCTTTCACAACTTTAGAGGCATCTTCTTGTTCAAGGAACCTCAGAAATACCCCATCATAGTTTTTCTGAAAATATTTCTCTCAATAATTTGGTAAGAGGCTGACTTTAGACAAAGGGCCCTTCATTGTTTAGAATTCCAGTGCTTTGGAAAATATCCTTGTCAAAGGTACTGTACTAGATCGCTGTACCAAGATTCAGGTGCTATAAAAATAGGACATATATCAATCATATGCAATTTTTCTTTATTTTCCCAATCATCATATTCATTATTTTGATCTTCAGCCATTAATTTACAAAGCCCTTGTCCTTTGATAATGGTATCCGGTTTTAATTCCAAATTGTATTCCTGTAACACTATCACCCAATTTCCTCTTCTTTCACCCAATTCCTTTTGTACAAAAAGGGTTCTAACAGTCGGATGTGGGACAATTACCTTGGTTTGGTTCTTCAGAATGTAAGGCATGAATTGCTTCATTGCTTTAAACAACACATATGCTTGCTTATTGATAGCAGGATAGTTCAACTCATCTCCTTGTAACCTAGTGCTCATGAATGATATTGGGTACTCATTTCCCAATTCTTCCCTTTGTGTAAGCACTGCTGCAAGAGAGTTATCCAAGGAAAAAGTGTATAGAACAAATATTTTTCAAAATCAGGACTTTTAAGAGAAGGTGCATGAGTCATTGCTTCTTTGATGTTGTTAAAGGCAACCTTCTCTTTCTCGGTCCATTTAAATTGTACACTCTTCTTTACCATTTGTTGCAAAGGTTTTACTATCTGTGCGAAGTCATGAACAAACCTTCGAACAAAATTTATAGTATCCATGAATGGTTGCATTGCTTTTTTGTTGTGGGGTAAGGGAATATGAGATACGGCTTCTATTCTCTCTGAGTCTATGGAGATTCCTTTCATAGAAATAATGTGACCTAACAGTTTTCCCTCCAATACTGCGAAGATGCTTTTCTTAGGATTCAAATATATGCCATATTTTCTACAGCGACCAAAAATTTGTTTCAAATGAAACACATGATCTTCTCTCTTCTTACAGAAAATTGTTACATAATATAGATAAACTACCACACTGTGGCCGATTAAACCACGGAAAGAAATATCCATTTCCCTTTGGAATGTGGCTCCAACATTGATGAGCCTGGAGAGCATTCTTCTATAGGAAAATGTTCCCCACTTGGTTCGAAACGTGGTTTTCAGCCTGTCTTGCTTAGCTACCAACAATTGGTTATAGCATGAAAACCCATCTAACAAGGAGAACAATTCAAAACCTGAGACTATTTGTAGGATCTGTTCCATTGGTGGAACTGGGTAATTATGTTTATTGGAAGCCGGGTTCATATTTCAGAAATATACACACAATCTTATCTCCCCAAACTTCTTCCTCATTGGCACCAAATTTGCTACTCACTCTGACTTCCCGACTCTGAAAATGATCTTTGCATCAAGTAACTTCTTAACTTCATTTTGGATCAATGGTTCCAGTTTTGGATGCATCTTCCTTAGTGGTTGATGGAATGGTTTAACTCTCGCTTTTAGTAGGTCGAATGACATGTTGGATAATACAGGTGTCATATGTCTTCAAGTCCTTATAGGTCCACGTAAAAATGTCCTTATATTGTTGAAACAAACAGATAAATTTGCTTCTTTCTCCTAGTGAACAACATTTTCGCAAGTTTACATACTTGGGTTCAGCTTCTGTCCCAAGATTAATCAGTTCATACTGCATAGATGAACTATTTATTTTGACATTTGTAGGTTTTCTGAATTTTCTGTTTAGATCAAACAACCCTTCTAGTGCTTTTACTCCTTTCAGCATGAAATTTCCACTTTGAATATTAGCTTGATGCTCTTCATCATCAATAAATGAGTCCTTGAAAGTTTCATCATTTTTAAAAAAAATGATGATTTGCTGATCATCATCGAATACTCTCAAATTTGTGACATTGTCTGGTATAGATGGCATGAAAATCAATTCAATAGAGCATTTGCTATTAGTGGGTATTGACCTTGCAGTTGAAACAGCTAGAAAATCAACTACTGCAATTTGCAATATAGGAATTTAATTGATATTAAAAGCATTGAAATTTGTTATAAGATCCCATACTTCAGTTTGGTAACGTTTTAAGTGCGGTGACAAAAAATGAATTGTGTTTCTAATCTGTCTGACAATTATCTCAGAATCACCAAATACTTTTGAATTTTTAACTTTGAGATCAATGAATTTTTTGAAACCCTGGACTAGAGCTTGTTATTTAGCTGTGTTATTCGTGCATTCAAACTCTAGTCAACAAGAGAGAAATTGTTTGTTCTTATTAGGATAAATCAAGACACAACCTGCTCCTGATCCCTCTTAAGTTTTGGAACCATCAAAATATAACAACCAAAATATATCTTCTAAATCTACATGATTAGTGTTACTTTCTAAGTTAGAAACTAAGTTAACTATAATACAATCAATATTACCAGTCCGTGAAAAATGGAGTTCAGACTGTGTGTCTGACTCATTACTGGCTTCTTCAGCTTGATAATTTCCAGGTTCAAGTTCTATAAAATAATTTCATAGGACCAAATGTGAGAAATTTAAAGGTTCATTTTTCCCTTCCAATTGAATCACATTGTATTTCATGTGTGGTTCCCTCATCACCTTAATATGATTCTGACTGTTCTTATAGGGATTCCACAAGTGCGACCAATCAGTTGTAAAGTACCCATTCAGTTTTGTACCATTCAGTTTTGTAGACCAGTCCCTGCTTAATATCAAACCATATGCCTTTGGTATATCTACCACCATGATGTCTATAAACTGGCAGACCCTTTCATCTGCAGATAACCGAATCAGTACATTTTTCATTTCTCCTATTACCTTAACTGTAGATCTATCCAATTGAATAATCTTACAAGAAGATGGTGTGGGTTGACCATTTATGTTTTTACATACTGAAAGAGGCATGACATTAGATGAAACTCCCGAATCTACCAAACAATTACGCTCATTATGATTGAAAATCTCAAAAGATAGTAAAAAAGGCAAAGTTTGAGATTTAGACTCCCCCCCAATGCTAGCTTCATTGATTTCTTTATTTGATTGAATGTCATCTTGGGATCTATTGGGTTGTGGATCAAAATATTCCAGGAGCTTCTTTCTTTGCTGAGGTAAGTTACACAATTCAAATAAAGAAATATTCACTTTTTTTTTCTTGATTTCTTCCACTATGCCATATCCCATATCATATTCTATGGGACCCTTCTTATTTCTCTCTATTTTACTCTCCACAACCTTCATAGGTTTACTAACTGCTGTAACCTTATCTTTTGTGGTGAGTGAATCAGACTTAGGTGGTGTTTGGGTATTACTGCTAATCTTCTTTATACTTTCTTGTATCTTCTTAATCTTAGGTAGTAATAAGCTTTCATCCATTACTGGCCCCTTGCTTCTGGTTGTAACATTTACTGCTGAAAGTTGAATTTCTTCAGCAGGTTCCTATTCATCTAATCCTAGTGTAGGTGCACAGTCCCATAATACCATCATGGTTTCATGTGTTTCTTTTGGTTTAGTTGTTTTTTATTCTTTCACCTTAGGCTATGTTATTTGAGCATCTAAAATTTGATTCATAACTAGAGTCATTGAATTAATCCATTATGGGAAGCTCTTTTTAGAATGAGGTTCTTGATGAAAAGTGCATAAATGATCCATTCCTACTTCACTAAAATTCAAATCAGAAGAAGGATATACAGGTGGTTGAGATGTTTCACTCTCTTCTCTTTTCTTGAAGTAGGGTTTTAACTTTTTCTTGGATGAACTAGCTTCTTTATCATTTTCCAGATCTACAATCTTATTAGATAACTCTTGTACCATCTTAACTATGTTTTCCAATTCAATTGAATGTTCTTCCTTAGGCCTGGTTAGCAGTAGAGGTTTTTTACCACTGGTTTTGTGGTGTGTTTGTTTATGCTTTCAAGTTCACCTTCTACTTTATTTGGTTCCTCATAAGTTTCGACCAAATAAGGTTTTACTGCTCTTTTAACAAACATTGCTATACTGGGACAAAGTGTTGAAGTGTAGTATTCTATTAAAGTTTCTTCAGCAGGATTTATGGTAGCACTGAAATTGTTCAGATGAGAAGCAAACCTTTGATTAAAGTCTTGCACCTTTTCTTTATTTTCCATTATTAAAGACAACAATTCTTTCATGAGAGTGGCTATGGTTCGTTGAATACCAAACGTGCCCTTAAACACTCTACAAAAAGTAGTCCAATCTGTTATTGAGTATGCTTGTAAACTGAAATACCAAGTAGAGGCCTTGGCTTCAAATGTATGTGAAAAAAGTTTTCATACCACATCTTCGTGCTCAACATTCTGAAGTTCAAGAGCCAAGTAGAAACTTTGAAGGTGATAATCTACGGAAATGCATTTTCTGGGGTCGAACTTAGGTAATGCATTTTCAGAATTCTGAGGAAAAGCATTTAAAGGAGCTTCTAGGTTGAGTGGTGTTCTATCTCTCCAAGCCAGTGGTGGATTGGGTTGATTAGGATTTGGGGGTACATTGACAGCCATGATTCTATAAGGAGTCTATGGTGGAGACTGAACAAGTGACTGAAATGGAGACTGGAAAACTAGGGAATCTGGTCTCAACTGATCAAGTGGATGAACAATCTCTTGTATGGACAAATTTACCAAATCTTCCAAATTTCCCACCAAGATCGAGTCTTCAGTGTAAGTATGTACTTTCTTGGAAGCATGCCTTCTCGGTAATTCAGGGATTCATTTTAATCCTCCAAGCTTCTTTACATAAGACCGTGTATGTCTCCTCAAGTGGTTAACTACTTCAAAAGGAACAAGGTAAAGGCGTTCTGGAACTTCTTTGTCAGAGCCCACTCTTTCTTCTAAAATGTAAACTTCAGGAAAATTAGTTACAATGCTATCACCAATGGAATAGTTTCTCAAAAATGGATTTCCTCTTCCAGCCATGCATTGGCGACCCTCCTTCTAGCACCAAAAATGTTGATGCTTGAAAAAATCCTAGGTACCAACAATAGGGATTCTCCCCAATTAGCGTTCCCAATTAGATCGTTTATTGTTTGGTATGGGGAATCCGTCTGGTTAGCGGCTCGGCTACCATAGAATTAAAAGAATGTTTTAAATCAGTTTTACTAGTTGTGGCCCGGTTAACCGTTTATGTATTTTATGTATTAAGGAATGAAATGCAAGTTCCTATACTAAATGCAGGTGATTTCCAAAACAATAACCTCCCAAGTAGTTAGCCACAAGTGAGCTGCACAGGGTCTTACCTCTCGCCTTACATGAATCAATTGTTCCTCAATCACCCAAAGAAAAAAAACAACTAAACTATACTACCTATCCCCAAGGGAGCAAAGATTAAAATTAATATGAGTAATGTACTATACTATTGCATGTGGAATCCTACAGGTAGTTGTTCAAATTCTTCATACATAAATACAATAGGAATATATAAACAAATATAGCTCTATCATGTGAAAACATTCATTACTCATTCCATGCACAAGATTCTTAACAGAAAGTAAAATAATTTAGAAATTGCAGAAATAGTTCAACAAGTTAGAACAATCTCACAGTTGTATAGCAGACTAAAATAGAAATATTTGATCATTTAGTAATCCACACAATCCATTTGGAAACTTGTGCAATCCTTCCTCTAGCAAAATTTGGTTCTCTTTATTCATAAAAGAATTAGTTCTCATACAAATAGCTTCAACATACATGCGCTAGAAAAAGTCCCCTTCAATATCTATTCTACCCCTATTTATACATTTTACAAATGACCTTTTAGCTACCCTAGCCTCTTAGGCTTCCTTGACTCTTCGATTTACAAAAAATTGTCTTCTAGTGACTTACACTACGAAAATATAAATAAATAAGATAATCTATAAAAGGTGCCACATGTACATAGGACAAAACTTAGGTGGGCCTAGATAACCCTCCAATAAATTATTTCCATGCATCAACTTCTACAACGATGGTCTTGAAGTCCATAGGATCCAACAATCTGATTGTCACTTCATGTATGGCCAGCTGCGGATTTATCTATGCTGTTTTGGGTGGAGTTACCCTGAGCTGGTCTTCCAAAAGGAAATTATTGACTGTGGCTTATGCAACCAAACTTTTTACTGCTTTCTCAGTAATGCCTTCAACTCGTTGTATGCTAAGCTCGTCCTCCTGCAATTTGTCCTGGAGGTATTTCAAATGTTCCTCATGGTCAGGAAACTCCTGGATTCTTTTTTCCACAGAGGTTTGACATCTATTATGTGTTATGAACACCTTCTTATAAAAATCCATACACCTCTCCAATTTTTTCCCGACCCAGTAGTTAATCTTGCAGCGACCTTGAAACTGAAATCCATGAGTTCAAATTCTATCTTCAGGTTCTTAGTGGTCTTCTGTGGCAACTATTTTGGAAAAGATGCATTGGTTTCTATCCATGTCAGTTGTCCCTGAAGAATTTCTGCAACTTCTAGTGTCTTTTTTCTGAAATCAGTTGAGATCACCGAGATTTACTGTAATCTTGTTTCAGCCTGTTTAATCTTATAAACTTCTTCTGCAAAGCTTTAGCTGGACCTGGTATGTTTTCCTCTTGACCAGGAGGGCATGCTCTCGAAGAGGGGTAATATCAACTTGTCATTCATTTTCCTCCTTGAGCTGAGTCTCCAAAGAACTATTTTGTGCCTCCAACTCTGCCACGGGGGACTTCAACTCTTCTGCTTGCTTATCAGCTACGACCTTTTGTGCTTCTAGCTCTAAAATATTATCCTCAATGTCTTTCTTTTCTCCATCAATGATGGTATTTGAAAGTACCAAGGCCTCCTTTTTTAATTCTAAGGCCTGGTATGCCTCTTGGAGCCTCTGTAACTCTAAAAGAGTGGCCTCATGTCTTCTCTTCATTTCACAGCCTTCCCCCTTTATTTCATCAAAGTATCCTTGAATCTCACCATATTCTCCTTGTATTGGTCTACAATTTCTTTCAATATATCCACATTATAAGCATTTGCTTGAGCAGCTGCGACACCAATTGAGGCCATCAGTTGTAGATCTTCATCAGTGCTTTTCATGACATCTCTTTCAGTAATTGTGGTTACTTCTGGCTGGATACCCACCTTCAACTTCTTTTCGGACCTCTGAATGATTGATTTCCATTTAGGGTCGAAAACAACCTTATTGAGGCATGCAACCGCATGCTGTTTGGATGGGGTGAAGGTTACTAACTCTAAATCCACAAGAGGGAGGTAACCTCCTATTATTATGTCTCTTGAGGTAGAAGGAGGGTCTTCTAGATTGTCCTGGGAAGCGTCTTGTTCCTGATTCTCCCTATATTGGTCCTCTTTCTCTTTCCTCCTCAATTCTTCAGCTGCCTTCTCTTCCTTTTCTCTTTTTCTGTCAGTTGATTCTTTTTTCATCCTCTCCTCTGCTTTCCTTTTCTTTTGTTCGTCTTCTCTTTGTATTTGTTCTTCTTCTTCCCTTTTCCTTTGGGCCTCCTCAACTACTAATTTCTTTGCTAATTCCACTAATCTTCGGGCCTCTTCTTCCTTCTTCTTTAAGTTTCTGCTGCTAAGTAGTGCTACTGCTGTTGCCTTTGCCCCCTGCTGCTGTATTATTTTGTCTGAACCACTTATTCAAAGCAGTCATATTGCATGCATTCTTAAAAATTTCTTCATCCTTGTCATAGTGATCAGAGTATTCAAAATTTACTTTTATAAGTGCACAATGTGCAACAACCTTACTCTGAGAATCGTTCCTATGAAAACTCTTCTCACTGAAGTGGAAATTTTCTAGGTCCTTCACAAAATCCAGCTTGCTTTTTACTTTTGAAAGCTTGTAGATGACAACATAGAAATTCAATGGTGGGTAGAACACCTTCTTCATGTCAAAAATAAAATTCCCGAATCCATCTTACTGCCTTATGAACAATGTAGTCTATGGAATACTTAGGAAGTAACGATGGGGCTCTATTCCCTCTATACATCTTCAGATAGGTTCCTTCTTCGGAAAAAAAAAAAAAAATCTCCATATACACTTATAACTTCAAATGCTCCCTCAGACATACACTTGCACTCCTCAATAAAAATCAACTGGTGAAGTGGCATCAAGAGTTCCTCGCATATAAGTTTGTAGAAGCTGTGATACTTATGATCCCATAAAATATGATATGCAGTGTAAATGGGTGTCTTGGAGTCATTCCAACTACAATTAAGTTTCGGGAATGGGTACCGGCACAAGATGCAATCAATCACATATGATCCCATGTAGAATTTTGATTTTCTTTGGAGTAGTCCTCTTAGTGCAGCACCTATGCAGGAAGACAAGTTGTTGGAAACAATTTCTTCCCAATTGAAAATAGTGCCTTGCATAGTCACATGATACATTAGTGGGATCCAACCTATCTTATAGAACTTCCCATTATCCCTACCAAAATTTTTGTTGAGCATTAGAGCTACAAGTCTATAAGGGGTGCACAAACTAGCAGTTTCATATTCGCCGGAGGATTTCTGTCGAAACGACTTTCCTGCTATCATCATCAACTTTGCACATTCAATATAGTCTAAACTCAAACCATTTATCTAGTCATCCATCATGCTGATTTATGGGACTGGGATATTGCAAGCTTTGGATATGTACACGGGGGTGAAGGTGGAAAAACCTCTTCCTTCGATGTTATACATGATCATATCATTTGCGTATGCTTTAGGTAAAATCCAACCGATCACCTTGGCACCAAGGAAAATTTCAGGTCGCGTGGATACCTTCATGATCCCGGACCTCAATATGTTTTCATACAGGGGTATATATTCTAAGCCCACATCCAGGACCTTCTGATCTGTGATCATGGGATATATCTATCCCCACTTGAACTCTAGTTCCGCTCCAGTGATAGCTTTGGTGTATTCGTAAATTACCTCTATCTTAGGCATGAATTCCAAATCCGAGTCCTCCTTAGTAGCCTTGGCTTTCTCCTTTCCTTTATTTGGCATGGTGTCATGGGGAAATTGAGGCTGTGACAAAATCACATTAAGAAACAACTTAGTGTCCTTGCGATTTAAAAAAAACAACAACACATGCATTCATACAAATAGGAAAATGTGAAACTACTGCAAAATTGCAAGCTATACAAGAAATCCTAGATAACAAATCATTTTTCCTTTCAGCACAAGATTGCACTCATGGAGAATAATAAATATATCTTTTACCAAATTGTCTTTAGCCATCAAGAAATGAACCTAATATTTCTAAAGACTCTGTATATCATCAAACACCAAACCTATGGCAAGGTCAAGTGGGGTGATAAACACTAGCTCACACGCGGGTTCTAACTGTTGCTTTGGGAGCTCAACTCTAAATCTTCTACTGTTCTAAAACACGATATAGAATAATCATTAGATTCAGTTTTAAACCCTGTGCAACACCTCCTCTCGTTAACCTTATTAACTGTGAGAAACAATCTAGAGGAAATGGTGGCAACTCAACAAATCTAGGTCGACTTCAAGACTTTCTAAAAACACAACACCGACCATAAAGGGAAAAATACCTTTTGACAGAAACCATAGGCCGAAACTCAAAGGAAAACGATGACCCTTTGAGCTTGGGACCTCGCTAATTCCCTATCACCGCAAATGAATACGAACCAGGCAAGGAGTGGCTGGTGAAAAAATCGACCCGCATTAGTCTCATCGTTAACACACCAGGGGTCTGAGATAGCCATGTCCAAGTTTTGAGTGGTAGACACAAAAATGGCTTGGAGTAGGTAAAAATCATGACTAGTTTCTAACTAGGTCAAAAGAAATAGGGAGGTCGGGTGAGCTAACTCAAAACAACCAAAGCCCTACGAGGTTGAGGGAGAAACTTTAAAACCATGGAAAAAGAAAAACCTAACCCCATACACAAAGAAATCTCAAAACACTATTTTACCAGACCCTGTTTACCAAACAGTTAAATGACCAAGTTGGAGGCCTACCTGGCAAAAGATGAAAAGGATTGGATTTGGTGAAGACAATCGCAGGCTCCAACAAACAATCGACAGCTGGAATGCGTCCAAACTGAGTAAGAGTCTGTTAAACAAACCTACCAATATATATATAGAAAAATCAATAAACACGCATCAAATGCGGTCACTGGGTGAAACACAAATCACACGTGCAAGAGAAACGTCGTTTGGTGCCTAAAGCTCATCGGGGAAACCCTCTGATTCGGAATTGGTGAGAGACAAAACAATTTACCGACAATATTGGTTACAACATCCCAATTATTCTGCAACTATCGGCTTGCTTCATCAAAAACCAACTGCAAAACAACGTCGATGTGCTTCATCTTATGGTTTCAACAACGACAGATAGGCTATAAGCCATAAGCTTTGTCGCTCTCTTTGGAAAGAATAATCAGATTCTACCAACACTGTCGAATAATTTTGTTGGGAACGACTGACGAAAATCTCGTTGGCAGACTCTTGAAGAATTATCCAATTGACAATGAAAATCTAAGCCGATTCGAGCACATCGACGATGAAAGGAAAGTTTAGGCGCAACGGTCGACCAGACTTTGATGAAATGATCCGATGAAGAATCGTCGGCTTCAAAAGAAGAATTAAGCCGCACATATAGGCTCCAACACTCGAAAATATCTGGAACTGTCAGTTGGAAACTGAAACAACGTCCTTCAAATTCTGAAACCCTTGGCAAAAGACAACAAGAAATCGACCGGAATATGTCGGGTTGGAAGTTAGATTTTCTCTGCCGTGTTAGAAAAAATACAAAAATTCTTCCGACACAACGGGAAAAAGGTAAGTTTTTATTTGATTAAAAAAACCTCTCAAACTAATTCAGAAAAAAAATTAAGCCATGGAAATAAAAAATTTAAGGGGAAAAATAAATCTGAGCAAGATCAAAAGCAAAAAACTAAGGAGGGGCCAAAATCATCAAAATTTTGGGGTAGTGGTTGCAGCAAAAACACCTTCCTATGATAGACTATCCTAGAGCATTAACTATATTGACGTAAATCCAAATAGAACCTGTAAGTGTATGTGTCAACTGCATCAACCAAGATTCCCCAATAGGTACCCACTAGTCATCACCACGCACCTTGGGGAGCACGTCGTAGGACATCCCTCCCATAACTTCGGGTTTCATAGGATAAATGGTGGGTAATTCATCCACCCCTACTATGGAATGAGGGTCAATGCCTACATCGACATAGAACTATGTGGCTATGGTTTCTCTAAGGATTTGTCATCAAATAACCAATTTGGGAAGTTGAGTTTCTTGAAACCCTTCACCTTCCCACACATCATGATAATAAACCTAATAATCATACATAACAATAATGCTTCACTCGCATACCATGTATCTTTTGGAATTCATGTGCTTGATGTACTTACATCTCGTAGGACCCAACTATCACTTATCTCTTTCAAACCCGTGCTTAGTATACTAACACGAGATCATGTAATATTGTGCAATCATAGACATGTATACATATTTCATTACTAACAAACAATAATGTAATCATTTTTCTATGTACCATGCACTTAGTATCATATTCATTTATTCGACATATAACTTAAATTGGTATTCATGTACCCATCATCTCTTAAATTTTCATGCTAGAAATAGAATTAAAGTATGACCATTATTCATAGTATTAACATCACACACACACACACACATATCTTCCACACAATAGTAAATCCGTAATTCAACAGTTCCAATATACTGATGAAGATTCACAATAATAAAATAATACAAATAGGTAATGGTAGTTTAGTTGGTAATGTCAAAATATGGGATTACATGAAGGAAAGCGATGAACTATAATCTAACGAAGTCCCTTTATGGTAATAAAGCAATCTCCAAGGATGTTGTACTATAAGTTCGACACATACATCTTTGTATTAGGGTTTGTGATAAGCAAGGTTGATCACTGTGTATACTCCAAACAAGTTGGTGATCACTTCATTAATATAGTATTGTATGTTGATGACATGTTACTGATTAGAAACAACAAAGATGTCATAGAGGAGGTTGAGTCACAACTATCCTCCAAATTTGACACAAAGTGTCTCAATGTCATACTAGGAATGGAGATTAAAAGAGATCGTGCAAACACGAAAATCTAGTTGAAGAAGAGAAAATGCATTGAGACGATACTGCAAATATTTAGTATGCATGAAAGTAAGTATATTAAGGTCCCTATTCATGTAGGTTTAAGGTTATCTATATATCAGTGTCCCTAGAAAAGAGAAGAGGAAGAAGATATATCACAAGTTACATATGCTAGTGTGGCTGGTAGTTTGATGTATGCAATGGTTTGTACTAGACCAGACATTGTTCATGCAATGGGAGGTTTGAGCATATATATGTCAAAACCAGGGAACTGATAATTTGACAACTATAAAGAGGGCATTCAGATATTTTCTTGGCAACCCAAAGTATTCAATCTACTACGAAGGAATACCTGGACTAGATAAGGAAATATTAGTACAAGGATATGTTGATGTGGATTGGGATAGATATATTAATCACAAAATATCTACAAGTGGGTATATGTTTAACCTATTTGTAGGAGATATTAGTTGGATGAGCAAGAGGTAGGTAGTAGCTACACTCCCCACTACAGAATTTGTATACACGAAAAACACCCACACAAGAAAAGAAGTTGTATGGTTGCAGATATTGTGTTTATGTATTGGGTTTGTACATAAAACTATAAGGTTAGATTGCGACAACCAAAATGAAACCTTCTTGGCAAAGAACCTTGCTTTTCATTCTAAGACAAATAATATTGATGTGCAATATCGCTTTGTGAGAGACATATTTGAAGACAAGAAGGTGTTTCTGGAAAAGGTTGACACCTTAAAGAATGTTGTAGACTCATTGTGAAGTTTGTTAGTATTGAGAAGTTCTCTTGGTGTTGAGAATCTATGGGCATTAATGCCTTGAACTTGTGACCCCATCAATACATGGCCCATTGTTATGCAAAGAAAACAACAAGTTGGAAAATGTTGGGTATATGTTATATTATTTGCATGTGTGTGTGTGTATTGGTGTTTGACAGTCCCATCCATCTAGTGCTCTATTGTGTGTGTCAAGTACATGCGGTATTGGATCAAGGGGGGCACGTCAGCGCTCTCCCCCTTCTACGAAGTGGACAAGTCGAAGGTGAGTCTGATTTTTTGAGCTATTTTCAGGTTTTTCCTAAAAATGTGTAATTTAATCCTAGTTAAGGGATTGGGGTCTATTTCTTATCCCGGTTAACGGATTAGGGTTTTGATGTTGCATAATACCTACATATTGTATTGTGAGTGGTTAATAATCATAATAATATAGTGAGAAGTGAAACTCTACGTTTTTTTTCCTGATTAAGGTTTTCGACTGTTAATCTCTATGTATCATGTGTGAATGCTATGGTGTAATCTCTATTTTGCTTAAAATAATCTGTATGCTTTGCTTCTCTGCACAGGTTTAAAACTTACAATTTTGACATGAAACCCAAGGTAGGTACATAGAGAATGGAAGATAGCTTACCTCTACCATCAATACCTAATCCAACTAGATAGCATCACATATAGTAAACACATATGAAAATGGTAATTAAGAAATGCCCTTTCACCATGATATTAACAAGAGATGATATTCATGTCCACAAACAACCACAAAAAGAATGAATGGAAAATAAAACTTACTGCCATCACCACTTGACAGGAGTATAAAGCATGAGTCAATTAGGTCCTTTTATGCACACAAAAATATAGCATCAATTATTTCTAAAATGACATGCTTCACTTCAAAAGTACTAAACATAAATCAAGGGAAGAAATCCAATAACATGGAAGATAGATTACCTCTAGTAGTGCACAATATTACCAAGCTTACTCTAAGGATCCAAAGGTACCTTACATTTTGTAAGAATCATGTTCAACAAGTTAGCATATCATGATATAAGTGTAAACATGGTTATTAAAAGAATCTCCATTTGTCACAACACCCATGAGATACTATGTCTAAATTGACAAGTATGAAGATGGTGAAGAATGGAAAAAAAAGACCTTACACCCATTTACAATTTTACAATAGTATAAACACATGTTAACAATAGCTTTCTATTACAGTGTGAGCATGATGTATTTCCTTGTTTGACTTCTTGTTGAAGGAGCCTCTATTTTTGGGACAATATCTGGAGTAGTGTCCCTTATCATCACAAGTGTAGTATCGAATGTTGGAAGGATTCCTTTTGTCTTCTATTATGATGATGGTCCTCCTTATTTCTATGATTTATTATGGAGTAAACTATGCGAGCTTGATCTACAATTTCTCCCATATTCTCATCTCTTATTATGAGCAGAGCTTCTTCTTGTGTACATTCTTCACATAGTCTGCTTCTGCTTCTTTGACATTGTCTCCAATGGCTTCTAGTTTCTCCTTGATCTCAGAGATTCTTGTGAAGTAAGATTGAATTCTTTCTGACATTTTTATCTTTACATCCTTGAGATGCGTTCTCAAGTTCATATTCTTATTGATGTTCTTTCCTTAATACAAGATGGCCATTGCATCAAATGTATCATTAGGAGTCTTCAAGGATGATACATGTGAGATCCAATGGAGACGAAAATAATCATCTTGGATTTGAATAGGTCCTTCTTGTGCTTTGTCTTCATCTCCCTCTGGATATGCAACTTCTTCTCCAAGTCATGCTTCTTCAAGTATGAGAATCATTCTATACTTCCATGGTCAAGAGTTCTAAGATCCTTCAATATTGTCCCCAATATTGGTATTGTTTTCCATCATGATAATATTGAGAACCTCAAATGGAAATAGAGAGGATAGAACTTACCAATGGGGTTACTTCAACTTGATGCTTGCTTGAAATATTTTCTAGAAGACTTCTTTTGGTGGACCTAGGGTTTGACAAAGAAACCCTATTTTTCAACTTAGGTATATTTCATATCCGACTGGATAGAAATATGCGCCTCTTCAAGTAAGATGAGCAACATACTCATTTTCCCAAAACTGTGGACATAACTGCAAAATATCTGATGCCCTAGTTTTCCCTAGCAATATAGTTAGGTAAAAAATTTAAAATCCATAGAATGAGAAAACTCTTCCATAGAAATATGAACCCTCTTAAGGCGAGTTTTATAGTCCTCCTTTTTCAACTGATCGATGGAGGGAAGTTCCTGGAACAAGAAGCCTTAGTTTTCGCCAATTTCTTCTGCAAAATTTCTTGATCTTGTTTCTACTATATCTCCTAAGTTCCTGCTCTTATGGGTCCAAAAATTCATCCCAAGGCGTCATAATATGTCTTCTTTCCAACCCCGTAGGTTATAGCATAGTTGGATTCACCAAGTGGGACTTATGTGAATTTTACCAAGGTGACTTGTTTGAGGGCTGTTCAACATAGCAAACTTGTACGATTTGCCACATGTCACGGGTTCACCTTCGGGGTCTGAAACTCTAAAAAAAGAAACTACAGTCCATTCCCTATCTTTAGCATCTTGCTAAATTTCATTTGGACCCTCCTATCCTGAGATATATCAATTATCCCTAGGTCACCTGTTTGTGACTGTATTCTGGAGGAGGCTGGAACCCTAATTTGGAGGAATCATACCTTTTGAAGTATAGAGAATATGAGGCTAAAACTCTCAAAAAAGGTACATCAAGATTTCATATTCGGTCTATAAAATTTTCAGCTCCAGATCATTCTCCAATATCGAGGTAAACGACTATTTTTTACTTTCTAGGGTTTTCAAGGATGAAACCTTAATCCTCAATAGCTGTAGTTGTAGCAGTGTTTCGGCTGCACAAAGACTTCTTTCAGGGTATCTATGATACCATGTGAAGTTTTTAATGGTTATACAAGATATAATAACATTTAGGATCATAACATCATAACCATATATGAAAGGATCACTAAAAGGAAGACAAGCACAACCACACAAAAGAACACAAATATTTATCCCGAGAAAACCTCATGGGGGAGAAAACAAAAAAACATTTCTCGATATAGAATTCAACCAAGTACAGTGTAAGACCCAAAGAATAATACTCATAAGACCCTAAGAATAATCCTAGACTGCTTCCTCTCCCAGATGGACTGCTCTTTCTCTCTCTTGCGTAACTGCTTGAGTTTTCTGGCTGTCCAAATGAGGGAGGTGCCTCTCCTATTTATAATGATCAGTGTAGAAGTCTAATAACCCAATCGGGCCGACCTATCCTCCCAATTAGGGCCTACTTTCCTTGGGAGACTCAAAATTACATTTTAATAATACTTTTGTGGGTACTACTGACCCGACTTATAATGAAGGTTTTACCTCAAGACTTTAGATGATCAAGTACATCAATGACATCCCTAATCAGAGGAACCACATATCTGGAAGGGATAATAACAATAATAATACAAAATATAATATCTTCCATAGTTACATTTCTTTAACAACTAGTTACCACTTTTTGTATTGAGTTTTTTTAAGTTATATGTACAAATAACAAGGGATTTTGGAATATCTTTTAAAATGATAAGCACATTGCATGAATCATCATTGTAGTAGAAGGAATTAAAAATTATAGTAAATTGGATGCAGTTGTTGATCCTTAGGGTGAGTACTCAAGGAAGGATCACTATGATGAAGCTAGTGTTTTGAACTTTCTAATCAATGTCCTTTATAAGGGATTGGATTAGCTAGAATCCTTATTTAACAAGGACAATTGACACAGAAAGGAAAACCTGTCACAGAAGAAGTCTCTTCAAAAAGTTTAAGAAACAAAAAAATGTCGATATTAGCCGCTGAATGTGTATCTAAGTTTATGAATGTAGGGTTTTATTGTACTCACAAAGAAATGGATGATCTAGTATGACTAGACAAAGAATTTGAGGATTTTCCGCATGGATATATAATTACCTAAAGGAATATGATAAAATCATCATGCAACATGCAATGCTACTAGAGGAGGATGTTATACTATTCATACCTAAATAAAGAAAGATAAATATAAAATTCAATCCCCTTATCGAGATAGATATACAAACTTTGAGTTTGTAAGGAACAAAATATATAATAAATAAACATTAATAATCAATAGATATAGTGACAAACAAAATCAAAGACACCATCAAAAATGTCGACAATAAACAACGCCACAACAATAGGAAAAAAGAAAAATAAAACAATAACAATGACACACCCCTAGTAACCCTCCATTACATCCATGGCGCCACCAACAAAATCGCTAGGATTCTCAAGAAACGAAACATCAAGGTAACCTTCTCCCCTCCCAAATCCCTCAGGAACATGATGGAATTTGCGAAAGACCCAATCGAGAAAAAACTACTCCAAGGAGTCTACTTCGTACCTTGCTCATGCGTAAAGGTATACATCGATGAAACAGGTTGTTCAATCAAGGCGCACTTAAAAGAACACAGTGCAGACATAAACCACTGCAGGGTCAAGAACTCTTCTATCGCACAACACTTGCATGACACCGAGCACCAAATGTTTCTCGAAAAAGTGAAGGTACTTGCAGCCGTCCCTCACCATTTCAAAAGGAAAATTAGGGAAGCACTCGAAATTGAAAAACACCCCAAGAATTTAAACTGTAACGATGGCCTTAAGCTAAACGACTCCTGGAAACCTCTCATCGAAATCCTCAAAAACCGAAACAGTACCCGATAAACAAAAACTTCTTTCTTAAATTTTATTATTATTAAGAGTCTAGACATACTAAACATTAATGAAACTCAAAACCAAAAAACTATACTTTGGAAAATGAAACTATATATAAAAAACAACATTACACTAAATTATTTATCCAAATTATATTAAAAACTTAATTAAAATCACTTGAATTTAAAAATGTGGAAATTGAACCCAGTTGTTAGAACAATTACACTCACAACAATTGCCAATTACACATGCAAATTACTCACAAAGGATACTGAATAATGGAGCAGAACACTAATCTGTATTGAATAAGTGTACAATAGAGAAACCTGTTAAGTCATAGGCTGCCACAATAAATAATTACATGAGGGATTCGAATGCATGAAGATGCCATTCGAATCTAGTCAAAAGCAGGCTTGCTAAATCTAAGCAAATCCCCCATAGGTGCATAAAGCAGTTTCCAAAACTGTCTAGGAGCTCACGAATTGGCAAAATCAATTAGCCAAGCTAATAGTGGATGGAAGGACAACTCATACATGCTTTTCATGGGAGAAAATAGTGGAGGATGTGGAGGACAAAAAACAAGTTAACTTCACCTAGTCAAACTTTCCCAATTGCCTTAAAACACTGAAAAAGCAGGCAATAAAGCAAAAAAAGC
>LPNX011051721.1:519828-558480 GCA_001517045.1 Pseudotsuga menziesii
TCATCCCTGAATTCATCTCTTATCTTATCAATCATATATTTTATTATTCCTGGAATATTATAATCCGACTTGTTTGTGTTGGTTATTTCCTTAAGAAATGATTGTCATTTTAGACTTGAGAACACACTCATACTGGGGAGAGTGAATCAATAGAAGATTTTTTTTTACTTTTTCAAACATTCATCAACCATATGAAAACAATCACATATGTAGGACATGGAGCAAAATATTTATGTGGAAACCCTTTCGAGAGAAAACCACAAAAATATATTTATAATTATTTATATGCGCTGACCTACTAGAGATACCAATCCCCATTGGTACAAACCTTGGTATGTACCAACCTACTAGAGACACCAATCCACACTCGTACAAACCATGGTACGAACCAACTTTACTAGAGAAACCAATATCCACTGGTACGAATATTGGTACACATCAACCTACTATTACATATCTTTGTATATACAAATCTATTGGATGCTTTAATACCCACTCATACAAACCTTGATAGGATCCAACCTACTCTTACAAATATTTGTAGACATCAATCTACTAGAGACACTAATCCCCACTACTAAGCACCAACTTTGCAAGATACACCAACCTCTTTGTTTAAGTGGGACCAACCTTCAAGTTACAACTTATTCTTTAGACATATAAATTCTTCAAAATATATTATCCTTCACATTTCCTTCACTCAGTCTACTTACAACTTAAGTCTTCATTAGGTATGGCCAAAATTTGAATTTCCAAATGGTAATTTTACCAAATCTTGTTTTTTTGGCCTCTTCCCAAGAATGAATTTGTATAGTGTTCCAAGCATCCAATTTTGCAAATATAAGTTTTAAATATTTACATGATATACTTCTATGTTTGTTCTTAGATCCATAAAATTTTCACAGTCAGAAAATTTCCAGAGAAGAAGGTACAAAGAAAATGCCAAGTTGACCTGTTTGAAATTGATTTTAGGACCATTCGAAAGCCCTAAATTACACAACACATATATAGGAAATCATATTGAACCAAAGTATGAAACTTTTACTTGAGGTACTTATGTATTTCTTCTAAGATCCCTACAAGTTTCATAGTCTAAATATTCCCTTAGAAAAATTTATAGAAAAAATTCCAAGCTGACCTATTTAAAATTGATTTTATGACCATTCAGAAGGCCTAACTCCCATAATGTATATCTTGGAAAGTATATGGAAAAAAGTGTGAAAATTGTACTTGAGGTACCTATGTATATATTCTAAGACCCCTAAAATTTTTACAGACTAAATATTTCTAGAGAAGTTATAGGGAAAATGCTAAGATGACCTAATTGAAACTGATTTCGAGACCATTTAGAAGGCGTAACTTCCACAATGCATATATTCAAAAGTGTTGTGAAATTAAGTCTAAAAATAGTACTTGAACTACTTTTGTATGTATTCTAATATCCTTGCAAGTTTCACAATATTAAAGTTCCCATAGAAAAATATTATAGTGCATATTCTAAATTGACATGTTTAGGATTATCTAGAAATCTTGACTTTCATAAGGCATATATCATGCAATATAGGTAACTAAGGTATGGATTTTTTACCACATGTACTTCAATATCTTGCCTCTATATCATAAAATTATCATACTCTAAAATTTCCCCAAAAAATCTATAGGGACACTGATAAGATGACCTGAAACTAATTTTGCAAACCTATCCATTTCTTCAAAAGGCTACTACATTTTTTGCACACACATACATACACTTTCTCTTAATACTTTCTCTTTTTATTCTTTTTTTCATAACCCTTCATGAAGGGACATGTTTATTCAAAAATACATGACACCCATTAATTATATAATTAATTCCTTTTTTATTTCACTTTTCCAAATTCCATGGGTTTAAAACCACCATTTCACATTTTAATTTTTCAGAAGCACTCTTTTTGATATACCTGTAAACCTACATATAAATCAATATGGAGATGCTCCCCTTTTCTTGTGAAATCCTTAGCATTACATTAATAAAAACATATTCAATCCATTGCCTTAATATGACATCAATGACAACGTTAACAATTTGATATCAATGAAAATGATTCCGACAATCTCCTCCTTTGTCATTGATTGAAATGCAACATTGAAACACATAGTCCACTAGACATAGAAAGAATCCCCACCCAATCTACAATTCTACCCTTGTCTAGAACTCTCCCCCTTTGACATTAATGGAAAATAGATGCCCCCCCTAAGCTTGTTCTTCCCCTAACATAAGCACAACCTACCCAATATACATCTATATATGTTGTTATAGTAAAATATTCACCTTTTGAGTACCACAAGATGAAGCCTATGGTTTCCTTTAGATATTTGAATATTTTTTTCACTACTTGCACATGAGTTTCTTTTGGTGCAACTTGAAATTGTACAACCAATCCTACTGCTTGAATAATTTCCATCCTTGATGATATCAAATATAGTAGGTTTCTAATTATTAACTTTTACAATGTTTGATTTGATTCTAGAGATTTATCATTTTTTCTCAATTTGCAACTTGTGACCATGGGTGTGTTGATTGGTGCACAATCACCAATATTCCATTTTTAACTTCTTCAATGTTTCCTTTTTATAATTGGTTTGTAAAATGAATATGCATTTGTCAAATTAATAAATTGTCTTGATGTAGAGGGTATTATCACCATCAACACAAGATAATCGATCTTTGTATATCTACAACAAAAGTTGAACATTGTTCAATTTGTCTCAACAAATCCAAGTCAAATTAATAAGAATAAGGAGACATCACATATTTCCAACTTCAATCATCCCCCCCTGATTAATTAATAAGTATAAGCAATAGTTCTCGTCGAATATAATAGTACACAAATACTCAGTCGAAACTCCAATCAACGGTCATGTTCGGTCGATCCTTTGTCAACCACTTCTAAGGAAATCGTCAGTAAGTAAGAGGAACATTGCATGACTATACATTCAATGATACATAACAATATGAAGTATTCAAACATTTGGTCAAATGACTCCATGACCATCCATCAATCCAACCGCAATCTATGTTAGTAGCCGACACCAGGTCCACAATTCTATCTTTCATGTCTCTTCTGCAAATATTTGAAACCATGATTGCCACTCCTTCAACTTTTATGACAAGGATGATGATATGACACATTTATTTGAGCTAGTTGATAAGAGGAAGTCGGCTCAAATTGATATTCAGCTACAAGAGTAGAAAAACCCAACGTATCAACAACAATGTCATTTGTAACAACATGTTCAACTTCTAGCATGTGAGGAATAGGAAACTCAACAATCTGTTCAGTGCAATCAACAGTAGGTTTCTCTTTTGGAAAACTAGTATGAGCTCCACCTACAACAAATGAAACTTCCATGGTTGTATCAATTCCATGTGTTGGTAGGGGCGAAACACCGACATCATACCCAAGACCTCTCTTAATAAAGATTCTATTCAATTTAATAGTTGTTGTCTTCAGTTCCTTTCTTAAGGAAACTATTTTAGATTCTATCTCTTCACAGTTTTCTTCCTTATCCTTCAGCTGGATCATCATCACTTCTTTTATCCTTCTTTCTTCTTCTAATTGATCCTTTAGTTTTATGATAATATTTTTGTTTCTTCAATGATTTTTGACATTTTTTGCTTTTAAATCATGATCCTCTTCTTCATATTTATGCAACTGCATTTTTTTGTTTTGAATTGTTTTTCCTAAGCCTATTTATTTTGCCTAAGGCACACTTGATTTCTTCTTCAAGGTCCAATTCCCAATATATTTTGGAATTTTCCTGTTTTTCTGAATCCATCGTTTCTTTCTCTTCTTTCGATCAATCTTGGTTTTCATTTCCATAAAGAGAGTTTTTTCCCTATCGTTATTGACATTGCTTTCACTGCTCTCTTCAAACGAGTCACTAATCTAATATGAGTAGAGACTCTTCGTATTATTATAAGAGTTCTTATTCTTTTCATGCTTGTACTGTTTGTGGTTATTTTGATGATGTTTTACCCCTCTATTTATATTATGGTTTTCTGCTTCAACAATACTTTCATTTTTCGCATATGGGCACTTAGCAACAAAATGTCCTAGTTTTCCACAATTAAATCATTTAATAGGAAACTTACCATTGTATTTTCTAGTTCCCTTTTTGAGGTTTCTCACAAAATGTATTTTGTCTTCGTTTGACTCACAGCTGAAACACTTGACTTGTGTTATTTGTTCTTTGTTGTTTTTAAGACTTTGAAAGTTGCTTCTTTTTTTTTAATGGATTTTCTTCTTCACTCCTTATTTCATATTCAGTGAGAATCGCATGTAATTCATCCATTGTTAGTTTATCAAGATCCTTCATTTCTTTAATAGCATATACTTTTGGATTAAATTTTAAGGAGAGCGACCTTAACACCTTTTGTACAATCATTCAATATTCAAAATTATCATGAAGTCCTTTGATTGTGTTGACAATTTCAACCACACAAAGGAGATAGGATGCAAAATTCTCTTCATATTTAATTTTCAGAACCTCGAACTTTCCTCTATGAGTTTGGATCTTTTCCTTCTTAATCTTGTCATCGCCTTTATTGACATTCTGAAACTTATTCCAAATTTATTTTACAGATACACAATGCATCACTTTGACAAACTCGGATTCTAATAGACAACACAAAATGGAATTCATATATTTTGCATTATTTTCACTAAGCTTCTTCACAATCACATATGTTGGTGGTGTTGTTCGAGTTGTATAACTAGTCACTACTGATTTCCAAATATAAAACTCATGATCCATTAAATATTTTCGCATCCTTATGCTCTAGAATGCATAGTTTTTTCCATCAAACAATAGAGCCCTATTATTGGGGAAAGATTCCTTTCTTTCCATGTGTACTCCTAAGATCTACCTTCCAGTAGTTAGTTCATTTCCAAAGGAACCCAATTTGATACCAATTGTTGAGCACACATTGTCAGGTAAATTATATGCTTTTAATTTTTCATACACATTGTCAGGTAAATTATAAGATTGTGATATGCATGCATAATATATACAAGATCAAATATTTAAGTAGTCCTATCTAATTAAACTTACATAAACTTGCAACTTCAGGATTTCTGGGAAACAATGGTCCTTGTTTAGTTTCACTTCATTGCATTTGGATTTCTGTAGAAACTTGGGTATCAACAATACTGCAGTGAACTAAATTTACTTTGTTGGCACAATATTCCTTTCCAAAATTATAAATGGAAATCTATTTTGGATTGGACTGCTTTCCAATATTTCTAAAGTTTTTCAATCCGCACAACAAAAGATGAAAGACTATACTAATTCATATGTAGGCTTAAACACATTCAAATCATACTTTTTAACTAACTTGGTAGAATCATAGGTGCTAACAATATTTTTATAGATTGAATCTATTTGTCAACACAATACTTTGCTTTAGTCTTAAGATTTGATATATTGAATTGTTGTTTTAGTTACTTTGAAACTCAAAATCATAAACTCACACAACAACAGAAGTAAAAAGCAGAGAAATAAATCAATCCAAACATTCATAAGTTGTAATCTTTTTATTATAGAGATTTAGCGAATCTAGAATATTAAATCAGGTGTTTAGTCAAATCCCATGGTGGAAATGATATTCTATGCATGTAGGTCATTCATTTCCACATGTATTACGTTCGTATATAAATCATGTATGCAATACTAATCCATTTTAACAACTGATGATGAAAGCCACACAATGCACAACCTAAAAGCGAACTAGATTGAAATGAAAATAAGCTAATCCAATTCTCTTAACAAAAACAATATGCTGCACATTAAGAGGACTATTGGAATAAATATATATTAGAAAATATATAGAATAATTACCAAATCACAATAAAGACATAAAATGATTTAGACAAACCAAAATGGAGAAACAATACTTTCTATGAAGGGGGATTTCCTCCTTCGAAAGCACACCAATATAACTTCAAAGACTAAAAACTCAATGAACTAGTCATATGTGAACAGAGAAATTCTATTATTTTCTCAAAAAGAAATCGTTACAAGAAGATCGCTCCAACTTTGGTAATTCTTCACTAACTTTTCACTCCCCTCTAAAAGATACATACATTGTATTTTATATATCCTCCCTATGCAAAAATAAATAATAATCAAGATTAAATCTTAGTTTGTTTATAAAGATAATTATCAAAATTACGAGACATAATATGTTTGTTCACTTTTTTAGCAAAAAGGAGAATATTAGGGGATTCGATCCATCCATTTTCCTATCATAAATCCCTTAAACCGTAACACATCTCATCATGATCCAGTGGATCATACAAATTGTTGAATTGTAGGAACATTTTTGCACTAATTGTGCCTATGTACTCATGTGTTGACCTAAAACCCACTTTTATTGATCTAGGAAATGGTTAATTTGGTCTAATATGTCCACATAAAAATCCAAGTGGAATAATTTGATTGGTCTACTTTCAAGTATCGAAAGCTACTCAATCTACAAAAATTTGAGATTCCTATAATTAATTGTTATTTAACCTTTTATCAATTAAAAACTTATTTAAAACACCAAAGAATATGAACATGGTTAAATAACAACCTTATATGGAATGCTTGTTGTAATGGAATTATGGAGTTTTCACGAGTTCAAGAAGGAAAATGGTAGGTTTTAATAGCAAAAAAAATGATCTAGATGACACATAAAATAAAAATTGCAGGCCAAAATAATCACAATTCAAACACCCAACACACACTTATACTAAGATTATCGGGGGGTGAATTAGTATAAGAATTATTTTTACTTTTTTCAAACATTCATCAACCATAAGAAAACAATCACATATGTAGAACATGGAACATAAAATTTACGTGGAAACCCTTTTAGGAGAAAAATACAAAAAATATATTTATAATTCTTTGTAGGCACCAACCTATACAAATATTTGTAGGTTCCAACATATTGGAGACACAAATCCCCACTGGTACAAACCCTGGTAGGAACCAACATACTGTTACAAATATTTGTAGGCACCAACCTACTAGAGACACCGATCCCTACTAGCATTAACCTTGGTAGGAACCAACCTACTCTTACATATATTTGTAAGAAACAATGAATTAGAGACATCAATGCCCACTGGTACAAACCTTAGTAGGAACCAACCTACTCTTACATATACTTGAATATACCAATCTATTGGAGACACAAATCCCCACTGCTAAGCACCAACATATCAAGGGACACCAATCTCTTTGTATGATTAACAACACTAACCTTAAAGTTACAATTGTTTCTTTAGACATATAAATTATTTAAAATCTATTAACATTCACATTTCCTTCACTAAGTCTACTTACTACTTTTTTCTCTGTCATGTCTGACTAAAATGTGAATCTCCAAATGGTAACTTTTACAAAGGTTGTTGTTTAAGACTCTTCCCAAGAACAAACTTGTACAGTGTACCAAGCATCCAATTTTGAAAATATGATTTTGGAATATTTACCTAAAGTAATTATGTATGTGTTCTCGGATCCTTAAAAGTTTCACAATATGAAAAGTACAAGAGAATAGGTTATAGAGAAAACTCCAAGCTGACTTGTTTGAAATTGATTTCAAGGCCCTTCAGAATGCCTAACTTCTACATCACATATATCATAAAGTATAGTAAACCAAAGTCTTAAAATTGTACCTAAGGTAATTCTATATGTATTTTATGATTCTTGCATGTTTCACAGTTTGAAGATTCCCAGACAATTAGTTATAGAGAAAATTCCAAGTTGACTTGTTTGAAACTGATTTTAGGACCATTCAAAAGTCCTAACTTCCACAACATGTATATCATAAAGCATAGTGAACCAAATTCTGAAAATTGTGGTCAAGGTATTTTTGCACGTATTCTAAGATCTTGCAAATTTCACAACCTTAAGGTTCACAGAGAAGTAGTTATAGAGAAAATATCAATATGAACTATTTGAAATTGATTTCAAGACCATTCATAAGGCCTAATGTCCACATAGCATATCTCATAAAGTATAGATAAAAAAACTTTTGAAACTTGTACCTAAGGTACCTCTATTTTTTTTCTAAAATCCATGTAAGTTTCACAATTTGAAAGTTACCATAGAAAAACTTATAGCAAATATGCCAAACTGACATGCCAATTTGAAATTTAGGATCATCTAGAAACCCTAACTTTTATAGGTCATATCTCTGAAAGTATAGCAAACCAAGGTCTGAAATCTTTATAAAATGTACTTCGATATCTCACCTCTATATCATAAATTTTTCACAGTTTGAAACATCCCAAAATAAAGTTATAGTAAAAATGCTCATATGACCTAAAACTAATTCTGCAAGCTTATCCATTGCTTCAAAAGCTACAATTTTTTTTGCACATACACACTTTCTCTAACTACTTTCTCCTTTTATAGTTTTTCATAATCCTTCATGAAGGGAAATGTTTATTGAAAAATACATGAATCCCATTATTTAAATAATTAATTCCCTTTTTTTATTTCACTTTTCCAAATACCATGAGCTTCCAATCCTTTCCAAATATCACAGGTTTCCAAATCCATGGGTTTGAAACCACTATTTCACATTTTACTTTTTCACGTGCACCCATTTTTTAACATACTTGCAAATATATATATAAATCAGTATGGTTATGAACCCCCTTGTGTTATGCAACCAAGTCCCATAAATAACATAAAAGTAGAAGAAATAGACCAAAAGAGAGTAATCCACACCTTAATAATGAATAATAGAGATAAATAACAATCCTCTTCGAGGGAGGAACCTCCTTACACAATGCACTTGTGTACCCAAGACAAGACAATATCCAATGATGACTAAAATGAGAATATATCCTTCTTATATATAGGAGACAAAGGTGTACAATAACAACTAATAGACCCAGTAATAGACCCAAGCTGACATAAATAATATGTAATGCACCACAATATAGTGGGTAATGCGCTACACTATATTGGGTAATGTGTCATCATTAAGGGATTAACATGCCCCTCCCCTTCAAAAAGTGTTGTCCTGAATGTTGAAGTAGTTTTGGATGCTATTGTATAAAGGACTCATCTTCCCATGTTGAATCTTCCGTGGGTAAGTTCTTCCATTTAATGAGATACTCTGGAATTGATAGATTTCAAAGTTGTCTAGTTCTTATTTAAATGATTTCTTTGGGCTCCAGGATGATTTTTCCTTCCTCCTCAAGTTCTGGTAGCATCGTTTGAACTGGTAGCTGGTCACCGATTACCTTCTTCAAACAAGTGACATGGAAAACTAGGTGATATCGTGAAGATGCAGGTAGTTCCAATTGGTATGCCATACTACCAATCTTTTGTAGCACCTTGTAGGCACCGTAGTATTTAGGTGATAATTTATTATCCTTCTTGGTGTTCTTCAGGGAAATCTGTTTGTATGGTTATAGTCTTAAAAACACCCAATCCTCCACATTAAAGATTCGTTCACTGCGGTGTTGATATGCTTGTTGTTTCATTCAATTTTGTGCTAGATTTAGGTTGTCCTTTGAGAGTTGAAGAAATTGTTGTTGATGCTTCATGTGGTCTTCCACTTCTTTAACCTTAGAGGAGTCTCTTACTAAAGATGTTATGGATGGTGGATGATATCCATAAAGTGCCATAAGTGGGGTCATTTTTTATGATGTATGGAAGGAAGTGTTATACCACCATTCTGCCAAGGGTAACCACTTAACCCATTGTGTTTGTTTATCAACTGCAAAACATCAAATATACCCTTCCAAACATTTTTTTACGATATCTGTTTGTCCATCAGATTGAGGATGATAATATGAGCTATGAGACAGTTGAGTACCCAAATAATAAAATAATTTGGTCCAAACATTTCCAGTGAAAATGGGATCCATGTCACTTACTATAATATTTGGAGTACCATGTAGTTTTGGACCGTCTCCATAAAATAATTAGAGACCATGATTGTTTTGAAGGGGTGAGATAGTGCACATAAGTGTGCATATTTAGTAATTCTATTAACAACCACCGTGATGACACTCTTTCCTTTTGAATTTGGTAAACCCGTGATAAAATCCATCAAGACCTCTATTGTAATGTCCTAAGTCTGGTGTGCAAACTTGAACACTTTAATTTTGTAATTTTACTTAAACAAGTCTGAAATTTTAATTGGTTCACACAGAGCCTTCTCGGATTAGGAAAAACAAGGGTTTCTTCTGGGAAATTTTGCAGAGGACAAGAGTGATCAGTGGGAAGAAAACAAAGAGATTTCAGACATGGAATTTCTTCTCCCCTAACACATTTATATTTGGTGCCATTTAGGGTTTAGATTCTGCACTGCGGAAACCTACTACCATGCTTCTGGGCAGTCAAACAACGAAACTAAGGAGAGTAGTTTGGTATGTTTCAACCAGAGGCTTCATGAAAATTGCATAGGTTTTTTCCAGCATTAATGTAACATAAAAAAGGTATTTATACAATTTTCTGAGGTTCTGGAAATTTTAAGGTGTTTTGGGTGAATTTGGGGATTTCTGGCAATTTTAGTCAAGAGAAACCTTGCGCAAAGGAGGATCCAAAAGGGTAGTATGACCCCAAAAAAAAGGGTTCTAGATATTTATATGGGAATTTATTCCTGTTAATAATCTACAGGAACTGACAGATCTCAATTTGAGTTTACAGAACCTGTTTTACATCAGTTTTAGTAAAACTAGTTATTTTCCAATGCAAATCTAGACTAGGTTGACTTAAAATGAGTAAATATCAGCCATTTAGAATAATATTGGAATAAAAATTGCAGAGAATGTTTATGATATCATATTATATCCAATAAAATTGAAATTACTATCATCAATTAACAATAACACTCTCTTCAACATTGTGCATCATTACAATGTATTTTATTGACATAATACAAGGAAGGGAATGGAGGTTTGAACCCTTAGATATTGAAAAATATTGGACCTATTAATGAAATATGATGTATAGTAATGGATGGCTGTAGGATTCTAACAAGTCCTGAATCAAATCAGAGAGGCTACTCCATAGCTCCAATGTAACCTGCAATGAGAAGGGGAGAAGAGGGGAAGTGGAGAGAGGGAATGAGAACCTTTGGGAGCATCTCCCAAGATATTGAGGCACAACACTCAGCAAGGAAGTCTTATCTTCATAAACATCAAAATAATAAACATCCAAACTAAGAAATGGAGCTCCAATTGTCTTTAAATAAATCTGGGCGGCTTGTTGAGCAAGTCAATCACTTCTTAAGCAAGTTACCACTTGCTAAACCCTAACCCTAGCCACAAATTCTCCATCCTTGAGTAAATTAGCATGTGTAAGACAATAAACATGTTTCCCTTTCATCCACCTTAATCCAATTTGGAAACTTTTCTTTCCTTGACCCATAGTTGCTATTTTTCCTTATGACAGCTTTTATTGGCTTTCCTATTTTTATTACTGAACTCCAAAAAGGAAACTGCACCCTCCTTTGTCAATTGTTGACTCTTTTGTATTTGATTGCTTTTGTCATATTTTTGGCACTTTCCCTTTTCCTGTCTAGTTTATTTTGTCATACAGTTTCTAATTTTCCCTTGGCAAGTTGGCTTTCCCAAGTGGCCCTCCTATTAATGGAAAATTATTTTCCACCTAATTAATTGCATAATAATATTTGATGACAATTAATATACCAAATACATTCCTCCTAAGTGACATTTAAATAAACTATCCTAGGTTCATTTATTTAATGCATCTTTTGACCCCCTTGGTGCTAGGCAAGGTCAACTCTTTTGGCAATCAAAATGTGGGGATATGACAGTCCTCCCCTCCCAAGTCTACTTGTCCTCAAGTAGAAACACCAAAAAGTGCTGCAAATTTGTCCACCATGTTTCTACTACACCACTCTGATCATAGTCATTTCCCTTATACCACTTCCTTTAGGAAAATTGCTAACCCAGTTAAGGTAGCTAAGTAGAATTTCTGGATCCCACTGCCTCCTCTTTAAGGACCCAAATTTTGCTGCCACCTTTTGAATTGTGTCATTCCTAAGAATTCCAGGATCCCATGATTTTATCTGCCTCCTTCCACACATCAGTATAAACAACAAAATTTCATCATTGTAGAGGATGAAAATGAGGTTATGAAAATCATACCACCATACTAGAAGCTCATCTCTCCCCATGCCAAACTGAAATTTTTTTGAACTCTCCCACCAGACATGGAATTCCCTAATGCGGGACCAAATCATCTTGAGCCTCTCTACAGTATGAAAATCCATGTGCAAGCTAGCATTGGAACTCACGTCACTGTTGTTATGAATACACAGGAGGTTATCCCATGACCCTCCATGTATATTGAAAGCATCATATAGCAGCCATACATGCTCATTATATTGCTCATACAATTTCTTTGATGTGTCCAATGTCTCTCCATTGATGCAAGCAAGATTTTTGCCCTTCAGTGCACACATCTCAATCATGTGTCTAGCCACCCAATCAATGGATGGACAGACTTTCATGCTAAATGATTCAGGTGGGAATAATTCAGCTACTACTAATGCACTTGTAAAACCACATGGTTTGACCATCAATACCTCAACTGGAAGAGTGAAAGTATCATGCTCCTCTTGTGGCATCAACAAAAAAAATCCTTTCACCCAATTTTCATCCCCACATGATGTGGCTGAAATAGAAGTGTGGGGTGAAGAAAGTGAGCCAAATCCCTACATTACTCATCAATCAAGATAATGGATCCACAAATTCCTCTATTAGTTTTTTGAGTGACAGTGTGATCATGTGCCTCCTCCAAAATTATACAACATTTTCCTAGAGATAACTCATAATCTCTTATGAATCATGCAAGTGCTTGATCTTCATATTGCTTGACCTCAAACTCCTCAAGCACATGCAAATCGGAATGCACCTCATGTGCATGTGTATGGGAGGTATATAATAGCTGCAAAATAAGTCTTTGTTGCTGTTCACATGTCAAGACAATGTAAGTCACGACAAAAAAATTATTGTAGAAATTAAAAAAATTTCCTCCCTAGGTCTTCATTCCAAATATGCCTCTATGGAACTCAACAGATGCTCCCCTTTTCATCCAATGGCTCAGCTCTCTGCTATTGTGCAAAAATCCATCAATTGACCCACACATTGAAAGTATGTGTAGATCTGATGCCTTCTTGTCAAAAGTGGTTGCACACACATGCCTTTTCTGCTGCTTGTAAATCATAGAAAAATCAACAATATTAAAAATAAATTTCTTGCAACAAGACATAAAACTTTTACCTTTCATATTTTCCTCTTCAGTGATTCCTCTATCCAACCATCCAGTGGATGAATCAGAGATATTTATTGCTGATTTATATGATCTATAATCATCCATATCTTCTACAATAGGATCTATCTCCCATGGGGACAAATCATTATCCCCCTGTTTTGCATGCGACACAAACCAGAAAAATTTCTTCACTGTTCATTCCCCATTGGTGTTTCTCAATCCAGGACATGTGGGAAAGAACTGTGAACCTTATTTGCATGTTTGCAACCTTCAGTAATCAGACTTATGGCTGAAAATTATTGGCTGGCCTGAATTGGGTGCTCTCATCCCACTCTTCCATGGGAGAGTGACTGTCCTCAAGGAACAACTCAAGTTTCCTTGGAAAGAAATCAAGTGCTTGGTTCTCATAAACTTGTTCTGTACACTCTTTAAGCACATACCAAATAGAATGCTCCTCATGGTCCACCCACTCATGAGGTTCCTCAATGGATTTTTTCATGTCATTTACCCAAAAGGGATGACTCTCAGGAAAGATTGAGAATTCAGTCAATTCTTTCCACTCTTGTTGGAATTGTTCTATCTTCATTTATGATTCTAAGAGGGAGCTTTGAGTGTATCTCAAAGAATCTTGGGTGGCCAACAAATCACCTTTGAGCTTGTAGTTCTCTTGTTCATATATGCAAATAATTTCTTCATCATGCAGTGATGCTTCCCACAATAACTCAACAAGATCAAACATGTCATTTTTATCTAAAAGAAATTGTGATAAATTACCTTTGATTGTGGACATTGCTCTCTGGATATTCTCCATGGCTTCAAAGGAAGATTGGCCTTCCATTAAAGGATATTCCCAACACATCTTTGACACTGAAGCATGATTTTCATGGATAATTTTTAGGGCCTCTTGGATCTTTTGTTCATCCATCTTCAATGACCCTGCAAGAAGATGAGGTTCTTGTAGATGTTCCTCCTCTTCATTTTCCATCACCGAATCAATTTCATGCAGTGCACTCAAAGTTTTGAAATATGATCCATATGTTGTTGCTGCAATATATTCATATTTTAAGTCCTCAAAAACATAATTTGGGCTGCAACTTAAGTTCTTATTCATCCTTGGTGCACCAGAAAGATATTCTCTCAAAGTTTCATCTTTCATACTGCATTGATTTTTGACACCAGAATTCTGAACCTCGTCACTAGGAAGCTCAGTCATTCTGAACTCTTCACTGGAAGTGGATGCCATATAATAATTACAAAATGACACATAAAAATAATAATTTACTAACTTTCCATGTGTTATGTTCTCCTCCTTATGTGGTGGAATTATGATGGCTTGTTCACCCACCCATTTCTTTGTTTCACACCCTACTAAGATGTGCTCAATTTGTGCTTCCTTGTGAGGCTCAAGGGTTGAATGTAAATATAAATCATGTTTATATTTTGGATCAGATCCAAAATATGGCTCACCATCATCAATCTTCCCCATCTCTTCTGCACTTATCTTCAAATCAGCCACAAATAAATTTGGATTCATCTCACCTTCCACGTTACCAACAACTAGATGTTGGACTATTGGATCTTTAGTTGTGCATGGATCTTCTTCATCTCCTTATGATGGAGGATTTGGTGATTAATAATCCTCATGGATGCTGCAAATATGCTGATCTCTCTTTCGGGAAAGCCCAAATAATTTATCAAAGAAACCATGTGCAGATGGCTCTAATGAATCTTCACTTTTTGTCCTCTTTTCTTCCCCTTTAATTTGAGAAGTGGAACAACTTAGTTCCTTTCTTGATGGCTTCTTTGTATTCAGAAAACCTACATGTATTAATTTTTTTGAAAACATAGACTCTCCAACTTTATTTCCTTCATGCTGAGAGACACTACTACTCCCTTCTCCATGTTTGCTTGCCAACTACTTGGCAAGGAATTCTCTAGTCTCTTGATCTGACTGGATGATGCTTTGAGATACATATTTCAGCCCTTTCAATGTTATTTGCATAAAAATTCTTAAATCTTCTCTATCATCCAATTTTGAATGCTCTCCTTCCTCAAATGACTCAAAGTCTAAATCTTCCATGACTGGAACTAATTCCACAATTGCAACTTGAAGATATTGGTAAGCTAGTTTTCCACTGAGATTTACTTTCCACAGGATGAGCCAACGAAAGTGCTCTGATACCACTGTAATGTCCTAATTCTAGTGTGGAGACCTGAACACTTTAATTCTGTAATTTTACTTAAACAATTCTGAAATTTTAATTGGTTCACACAGAGCCTTCTAAGATTGGGAAAAACAAGGGTTTCTTCTGGGAAATTTTGCAGAGGACAAGAGTGATCAGTGGGGAGAAAAAAAATAGATTTAAGACATGGAATTTACTCTCCCCTAACACATTTATATCTGGTTCCATTTAGGTTTCATATTCCGCACCGTGGAAACCTACTACCACACTTCTTGGCAGCCAAACCGTGAAACTAAGGAGAGTACTTTGTTCTGTTTCAACCAGAGGCTTCAGGAAACTTGAAGAGGTTTGTTCCAGAATTAATGTGACATAAAAAAGGTATTTATATAGTTTTCTGAGGTTCTGGAAATTTTAAGGTGTTTTGGGTGAATTTGGGGATTTCTGGCAATTTTGGTCAAGAGAAACCCTGTGCAGAGGAGGATCCAAAAGGGTGGTATGACCCAGAAAAAAAAGGTTCTGGAGATTAATATGGGAATTTAGGCCTGTTACTGACCCACAAGAACTTACATAGCTCATTTTTAGTTTACAGAACTTGTTTTACATCAGTTTTAGTAAAACTAGTTATTTTCCAATGCAAATCTAGACTAGGTTGACTTAAAATGAGTAAATCTCAGCCATTTCGAATCATATTTGAATAAAAATTGTAGAGAATATTTATGATATCATATAACATCCAATAAAATTGGAATTAATATCATCAATTAACTATAACAATCTCTTCAACATTGTGCATCATTACAATGTATTTTATTGACATAATACAAGGAAGGGCATGGAGGTTTGAACCCTTAGATATTGAAAACTCTTGGAATTGTTAATGAAATATGATGTACAGTAATGTATGGCTTTATGCTGCTAACAAGTCCTGAATCAACTCAAAGAGGCTGCTCCATAGCTCCAATGTAACCTGCAATGAGATGGGGAGAAGAGGGGAAGAGGAGAGAGGGAATGAGAACCTTGGGGCGCATCTCCCAAGAGCCTGAGGCACAAAAATTAGAAAGGAAGCATTATCTTCATAAAAATAAACATAATAAACATTCAAACTGAGAAATGGAGCTCCAATTGTCTTTAAATAAACCTGGGTGACTTGTTGAGCAAGTCAATCACTTGTTAAGCAAGTTACCACTTGCTAAACCCTAACCCTAGACACAAATTCGCCCTCCTTGAGTAAATTAACATGTGTAAGACAATAAATATGTTTCCCGTTCATCCACCTTCATCCAATTTGGAAACGTTTCTTTCCTTGACCCATAGTTGTTATTTTTCCTTATGACATCTTTTCTTGGCTTTCCTATTTTTATGCCTGAACTCCAAAAAGGAAACTGCACCCTCCTTTGTCAATTGTTGCCAATTTTGTATTTGATTACTTTTGTCATATTTTTGGCACTTTCCCTTTTCCTGTCTGGTTGATTTTGTCATACAGTTTTTAATTTTCCCTTGGCAAGTTAGCTTGCCCAAGTGGCCCTCCTGCTAATGGAAACTTATTTTCCACCTAATTAATTGCATAATAATATTTAATGGCAATTAATATACCAAGTACATTCCTCCTACGTGACATTTAAACAAAATATCCTAGGTTAATTTATTTAATGCATATTTTGACCTTCTTGGTTCTAGGCAAGGTCAACACTTCTGGCGATCAAAATGTGGGGATATGACATTTGTCCACCTCTGACTTGGAATGGAAAGTGGTTGTAGGAGACCTGAGTTCTTAATTGTTTCCGCTTTATTTCATTGGAAAACTAGACATTTTGTCACAAATATTTGAACATTAGTTTTAAGACCGTCCCAAAAAAAATATTTCTTTACCTTGTGGTAGGTTTTTAAGAAACCTGAGTGCCCTCCTATCAGTGAGGAGTGGAATTCAAAAAGTACCTTTTTCTCTAGCTGGGAACTCTTACTAAGATATAGGTGATCCTTGTACCATATCAAGTCGTATTTCCACATAAATGCATTATAGGAATTGGGATCCTTCTCCAACTTTTGAATGAATACCATATTTATTCATCATTTTTCCATTCCTCTCTTGCTTCGGATATCCAATCTGGTTGGATGAATGAGATAACATAGATTAATGATTCAACATCCTCATCTTTCTTGGAAAGTGCATCTGTGACAACATTTTGCTTCCCCTTTTGTAGATGATTTCAAATTCATATCCTAACATATTTGTCACCCATTTTTGTTGCTCTTCCGAAGATATCCTTTGTTCCAAGAAGTATTTAAGGCTATCATGATCAATTTTAACCTTGAAATGTCTCCCCATAAGGTAGGGGAGCCATTGCTTCAAGGAATGTAGTATTTCCAACAATTCCTTCTCATAATGGTTTTTTTTAAGTTCTTTCCCTTGATTGGATGACTTGGGAAGGAAAGAGGGTGTCCTTCTTGCATCATTATATCTCCAATTCCATTTCCTGAAGCATCAACTTCCACAATAAAGGTTTTTGTGAAGTCTGGTGTAGCCAAAACAAGATATTTACACATTTCCTCTTTGATTTGTTGAAAAGCTTGAGTTTCATTTAGAGTCCAAGAAAGTGCATCTTTCTTTAGTAATGGTGTTAGAGGAGTTGATATTCTTCCAAAGTTTAGAACAAACTTGCGGTAGTACCCTGTCATACCTAAGAATACTCAAAGAAGTGTTTTTGGAATTGTCCAGTCCATCATGGCTTTAATTTTTTTAGGGTCTACCTTGACACCTTCATGAGATACAATATGACCCAAATAGTCTACCTCCTTTATCCCAAAGAAATAGTTGTAGCGTTTTGCATACAGTTCTTTCTCCTTGAGCAGTTGTAGTGCCCTATCAACATGTTGAAGATGTTTTTCCCTAGACTTTCTATAGTTTAGTATATCGTCAAAGAATACCAACATAATTTTTCTAAGGAAAGGCTTGAAAATAGAATTAATCAAACCTTGAAATGTGGAAGGCGCATCTGTGAGACCAAATGGCATGACCAAAAATTCATAGTGACCTTCATGAGTTCTGAATGCTATTTTGGTGATTTCTTCATCCTTCATTCTAATATGATGATACTTTGAACAAATATCCAACTTTGTGAAGACACCTGCTCCCTGTAATTCATCTAACAATTCATTAATGACAGGAATGAGAAAATTATCTTTAATGGTGGTCTTATTGAGCTCTCTATAATCAGTACACATACACCATGATCCACCTATTACCATTGGTGGGGAGTAAGAACTTTGGATAGGCCTAATTAATCCATCCTCTAACACATCAGCAACCATACACTCAATTTCACTCTTTTGTTTATAGGGATATCGGTAAGGCCTGATGTTAGGAGGAACACTATCTAGAATTAAGTGTATAGCATGATCAAAGTCTCGAACATGTGGAATACCTTTGGGAATATCTTCAAATACCTTGGAATACTTATTAATGATCCTTTGGAGATCTGAGGAGAGAGGGAACTTTGAGAATTTGAACATCTAATGACCATAATTATGCAACTAAAACTTGATGTCCCTTTTTCAACAACTTTGTCATACCATTAGAGATTATAACCTTGCTTGGTTTTCCTGTGATACCATTTAACTCATATTCTTTTCCTTCCCATGAAAATTTCTTGATTTTTTTTGAAAATTAAAATACATTGTCCTCAATTATTGTAACGATTGGAAATCTAATACAACATTAGCCCCACCCATTCAGATATCAATCATTGGAATATTCAATTTATATTCCTCCATAACAAGATTGATATTATGGAATTTCCCTGAGCAATTTATAATTCCTCCATCTGCAATCATAACTTGAAACTCTGGTGTTGGATATACAAATCAATGAATAACTTTGGCTAATTTATAGTGAATGAAATTATGAGTACTACCAGAATCAATTAACACTGTTACCTTCTTCTTTTTTATGTATCCTTCTATCTTGAGAGTTTGAGGAGTGCCAATTATAGCCAATGCATGACAATATATGGTGAGGGGAATTTCTTCTGAAGTATCCTTTTCTATTTCTTTTGAAGTCACCTCTTCTTGAGATGCTTCGTCTTCTTTTGGTTCTTCCTCTTCACAATCTGTGTAGAATAATTTCTTCTCACTGCACTTATGCCCCTTACTATACTTGCTGTCACAATTAAAGCATAATCATTTTTCTATTCTTTCATCTAGTTGTTTGGGTGTCAACCTTTGTGGTGGTTTAGAAGAAGGAACATTAATTTCTCTTTATGTGTTGGAGAAAGTATTTCTAGTAGTCATTGCCATATTTTTACTTTCAACCTTCCTTGCCATCATGAAATCCTTCTCTAGGGATGATGGTTCAAAGAGATGCACCTCATGTTGAATGTTATGTTTCAAGGTTCCAATAAATAGATCTAACAAATTATCTTCTGAAATATTCTTCACTTTGAGACTTAGCTACTGAAATTGCTTGATGTGCTCAATAACTAGAACTTTTTGCTTGAGATTTACCAACTTGATATAGAAGGTGTTATTATTTATATCCCCATAATGTGCATTCAATTATTCTGTGAATATATACCAAGAGATAATAGAGTCCTTTTTATGGTCACAAAGACAATGGTACCATACAAATTTATCAGGTTCTAAATATAAGGATGCAATAGTTACCTTTTGCAAAGTGGGAACCTGGTGTAGATCAAAGAATTGCTCCATCTAAAAAATCCACTTGATTGCATCCTTACCATCAAAATTTCTCATGTCAATCTTGGGAAAAAATTAGTTCCTTGGACCTGAATTAGACCCATGATGTTGTAGTGAATCATCAACTTTTGACTCCAAATTCCTAATCTATAATTGATTTTTAATTTTCTCCATACATGACTGGAATAAGTACTATTTTTCCTCCTTATCCTCTTGTTGAGTAGATACATGATGAATACAACTATTTTTTATATCCTTCATCAATTCCTTCGAGTCTTGAATATATTATTTTCTATCCATCCCTTTGAGATCCTATTTACTAGCCATCTTCTTTTTTGATTTATCTAAGTCATCATTTTTCACATTTCCTTTAATCATATCTTCCAACTTGGACACTCTAAAAGATATGCATTCCATTTCATCGTATGTCGGGGATGAATACTCTGGGGGTTTGAGTGGAGCGTGATTATTTCCACTTCCTTTTGGTGGCATTTTGAACCATAAATATATGTCACACCCTAGGGCTTACCGCAAATAGATCATTCTACTCAAATCTACTCAAATGCAAAATGGTGTACCTTTTTCAAACCCCGATCAGAAGACTATTTTAAGTTCAACTTGTAACTGAGATAAAGTTCGAATTTCGACTCCTCTAGGTATGAAATTTCTGCCTATGGTACCCTGATGTGTCCTATTTCCAGTGCCTTGGGTATGACCTAATTTGTATGTTCCAACAAAGAGTTATTGAAAATACCCCAAAGCTTCTTATTTTTGGCAAATCCAAAAAAGAGAACTTGCAATGTATTCCACGTGTCCAATATTTTGTTTATGTAGCTGAAACTTATACCATAGATACCCTAGTCTATCTTGTTTTGGATTCAACTAGTATCACTCAATTTGGATCTCGGACGCCTCAGATATGACCTTTTTCCCTAAAACACTTGTTTTATACTAGGTTTTGGAATAGTCAAAAACCCTATATTCCTCTGTAATTATCTTCGAAAATGTAATGAATCAGGATATGAATTTCAGATTGGAGATATTTTGGCATGTTTGAGAAGTGGGTTTTTAATCTAGATCTCTGATTCCTTTTATAAAAAAATTTGGAGTGAAAATTCCAATATGACTTGTTTTGTAAAATCTAGTCAGAAGGAAAGAGCTCTAATACCAAATGTTATGTAACCAAGTCCCAGAAATAACATAAAATAGAAAAAATAGAACAAAATATATTAATACATGCCTTAATAATGAATAAAATAGATAAATAACAATCATATTTGAGGGAGGAACCTCCTTACACAATGTACTTGTGTACCCAAGACAAGACAATATCCAATGATGACTAAAATGAGAATATCTCCTTCCTATATATAGGAGAAAAAGGTGTACAATAACAACTAATAGACCCACTAATAAACCCAATCCAACATAAATAATATGTAATTCATTGCAATATAGGTATTAATGTGTTACACTATATGGGGTAATGTGTCATCATTAAGGGCTTAACACCTTGCTTGTGAATGCCTTAGAATAACATTAATACCAACATGTTCAATGTAATGCCTTAATATGACATCAAAGACAATATTTTCAACAAGTCGTTAGATGTAGGATTATATTACCTATAGGATATTGATAATAGGTTTCCAACCTCATGGTAGTGCAAAAAATGAATGGAAAGATTTGGTTGTGTGTATTTTGGACACTTAAACCAAGTATCTCTTAAACATAATTATCCACTTCCTTATATGTTGTTACAACAAGTGATTGATTCATAAAAAAAATTGTAAGTAAGAAGACAATATATTATATGAAAATCAGAGAAATACATCAAGCTTATATCAAAACAACATTCCATACCCACATTCTAACCTTTTATCAACCACAACAACCCCCTTACAATCACCAAAAATCAAAATTACCCCTCCCCTCTAGGGAAAACAAGGATTTTACTAATATTAGTATCATAATTGGAACTGAAATATAAACAACTAAATGGAAAAATGATCTTAACATAAATGTCGCTATATAGATTGCTAACAAGTATGAAATAAAAAAAGAGAACCATTCAAAGATTGGAGCTAACATTCAAGGAACCTGACAACCATTTGATTAAATATCCAAATTTACATTATGCACTCCTACAAAAAAACCACCCTCAACAACTGTCCTTGGTAGAAAAAGAATCCCAAATGATTTGTAATAACATATATCTTCTTGTGCATAAGTCTAGAATCTGCACAACACTCTATACATAAGTGTATTGAAATTTCATCACCTTGGTTCTTCACCTCACATTACAGTAGGATTCACCGCACAATGTACTTCTTGATCCAAAACATTGAAACATCCCATTAATACAATGTTAGTCGAGCACGGGTCGAACCTAGGTCAATAATCCAATCCTCTGATCTCGATAATTAATCCATAATCTTCGCTACCTCCAAGTCAGCCTAAAACTCCCTCTCAACTTCTTCAATCTCATCCCAAATATCCTGAGGAATTGATGCCTTGTACATCCACACGGCTTGGGTAGCTCGAATCTTCTCACGATTGGCTCACTTCATACTTGCACCACTGTTTCCTTGACCCTCATCATGCAATTCCATCAGTACAGACCAGTCTGAGACCAAGTTATATGAAAACTTTGATTCGACCACCTTCCATAGGGAGCATGCTTCATGTGACAGTCTTATGTTTTCCCCACCCTCATCCTTATACTAGGAGGAAGAATTCCTAACATTAGAACAATTACAATATATTATGTCACTACCAAGTTTATGCCATGCGATAATTTTTCATAACCAAGGATCAGTGACCTTCAATGATGATGAAAATACCCCGAACATACCACCTTTGCTTCATCCCTAATCGCTCCTCACCATTAAGATTCATAACTATGTCTGTACTTCCCTCCTAGTTATCATCCCACTCCTAAATCCACATGCTGATCTAGTTATTATTCCATTCCTGCATCATGATATCATAGCCTCCAGACATGCGCTCTCCTATGAACACAACGTACCTTAGCACATGCTCCTCTTGCTATTGGATACCACCCACATCCTAAGAGTGATTAATTCATCACTAATTCTTATGTTGGATGGTTTATTAGGATATTAGGTTTGAATGGTTAAGGGAAATTTCAATAAGACCAATTACAACCCCATTGGGAAACTATGTGTATATGTGGATGTCATTTAAGTTGATGAATGTTAGGGAAATATTCCAACAAGCCATGAACCATGCCTTCCATGACTTGATAAAACAAATTATTGTTGATTACCAATATGACCTCATTGTCTACTCCAAGGTTAGGAAGCAACACCTAATGCACCCAAGGGAAGTATTCATGAGGTATTGGAGGTATGTCATATCTTTAAATCCAAAGAAGTGTATGTTTTTTGTCTCTAAAGGAAAATGATTGGTGCATATAATTAGTAAAATAGGGATATGCGTCGATCCTAAAAGGGTTAGAGATATAAGTGAGTTGAAGCCTCCCGTGGATAAAAAGGGTGTCTAGTACTTTTTTGGTAAGATACAATTTGTTTGTAGGTTTATTCCTAACCATGCATCCATCATGCATCCCATCAATTTCCTATTGAGGAAGAATGCAATATTTGAATGGGTCCATGAGGTTGAAGAAACCTTTACAAATATCAAGACTATGATCACCAATTCGTCAATATTAGTCACTTCTAAATTATATCAACATTTTATATTGTACTTTTCACATCTAAAGAGACCATTTCCACAATCCTTACCAAAAATAACCCAGAGGGGAAGGAAATTCCAGAATCATTCATGAAAAAAGTAATTACAATACTATGGGTCGAGGTATTATCCAATTGGAAAACAAGCATATTCCCCAGTGAAAGAAATGGGTTACTTTGGAGTGTACATCCTTTTGTACCAAATAGTATATTAGATACCCATGCCCTAGGTTAAAATGATGCTACATTATCCATTAAAAGAAGGAACATGGAGTAGCTAATTGCCTAAATTACATGAGTATGATATGGAGATAAAACCATTGAAAGTCATTCGGCAGAAGTCCCTCTACAATTTTATTGTAGGTGTGGAGGTTGTGGTCATCAACCCATATGAATATCAATTCATAGATCTTCCCATAACGTGAATGGAGTGGTACAAATGCATAGTTTTTCACTTGAAATATGAGCAATTTTGAATAGAGATTTTATCTAAAGAGTCGAGGGATTTAAAAATGGATACCCAATAAATGTTGATTTTTGGGGCACTTTTTAGGATAAATTTCAATAGTATGTTGTTAAGGGGTTTGGAACCACTAAAAGCCAATGAAATCTTGACATATATGGATGAAGGATTTTGTGGGAAACACTAATCTATTGGTGACATCACATAGGGTGATCAAGGCATGTTTTTATTGGCCAAGATTGTTTCCACACTCCTATATAAAAGTATGAAGTTTTATGGATTCTCAAAAACTCTCAATATGCATGAAAAGAGCCACTATATATTAAAAAATATGGGCTTTGAGACCCATTTTGCAATGTGGGGATTATACATAATTATCATGATAAACCCAAAATAAGTGACGAACATTCATATATTCTCATATGTATTGATTTTTTTATGAAATGGCCCAAGGCTATATTCCTTAAAGTCACAAATTCACCCAAATCAAATATTTTGGAGGAAAAATTACAATTATATTCAAGGCACTTCATAAATTCATCATAAATATTAGATCAATATTTGTAGATCAAAACTCATTGTCTTTTTTGGAAAATACATAATCATTATGGGTCAATCTTGAAATTACTACCCTCAAGAAAATGGGTTTGCAAAATCCACCAACAAGACTTTAACCCAAGTAATAAGGAATATTTTATTGGCTAATAAAAGGAATTGGCATACAAAGTTGTTGTGATCCTAATGGGTTAGCATAATAAACCCCAAGGAAAGTATATGACAGTTCCTATTTTCATTAGTATATAGGAAAGACACCATCCCATCAATCACTTGTAATTAAATACAATATCTTTGATAACATATTTGTGGACGAGGAAGGGTCAACTCATTGTAGACTCGACGCTATCAAGTTTTACAACAAAATCAAGCATGGTTGGCTATACAAAAGAAACACGATGCGGTTACAAGGCATTTCAATTAGAAGACATCCATGAAGAATTTTTAGAAAGGACTATTGGTGATCTCTAGAAAAAATAAAAAGAGAAACCCCCAATATAATCCAAATTTGATTCACCATGGGTTGGCCCCTATTAGATCAATAAATAATGTGGGTTAAAATCCCATATACTCAAAAGGATTGATGCATTTTCTGAGAATTTTCCCATGAATGGACATCATCTCAAGCATTTATTCTTCTAGTTTTCTCTTAGTCATGCAAACTTTGTACCATATATCATCATTGTTTCATTTAACCCATCCTTTTTTTTTTGTTATTCGACTTTTTTTACTCCATTTTTCATATGAAAGGTGATATGGATTATCTACCATCAACTATGATTCATTATCCCTTAATTGGATCCAAATGTTAATGATTTTTTGTTGTAACTCCATTTCATATGTTTTTGGCCCTGTACTCTACATGAGAATTGTGTACTGTAGGGTTCTTTGTGACCTATACCCATGTTTCAAAATCATTGATCCACCCCTACATCCCTGGATGGAGGATTCTAAGTGCAAGATGTTTTCCCTTTTGATCATCATGTCTAAATTCAGCATGCACATTTAACTTCCCACATGTAGGAATGTGGAGTGCAAAGAAAACTAATATTTGTTGAATCCTTTGATTCCACATTATTCACTCTACATGTGGAGTCCATAGAGTGGGTGTCCTTTAATATTGATGTCCATATCTCCAAATCACTTTCTAACCTTCCACATGCAGAAAGTGGGGAAATTTTACCTTTGATCTTACTTTCATTTTAACTTATGACTTGGTTGGTGCTATCATCATGTTGCATTTAAATTTCACTAACCTGTATTTAGATATGTAATAATGTTAAAGTTAGTACAACTACGAGACCCATTCTCAACAAAGATGGTACCCTAGTCATTTAACTAGGGCAGAGTAAGACCCTACAAGGTACCCTAGGGCCTCCAGTAGTCTCCCGAGGTTCTTGGTCTGGGAACAAGAAGGTTTGTGCCATGGAAAACCCCTAGAATGTGGCTAGGGCACCTATGTGCCTCTATGGTGTTTTGGTTTGGGACCAGGGATGCAATGTCCAAGTAGATCCTACAGGTAGAGGCAGAGACATATTCTGGTCTGGGACCAGGGACACAATGTCTAAGTAGGTCATGCAGGTAGTTGATCAACTTTCAGTATGTGGCTGAAGCTCAGGTTAGTACTAAGAACCATTATTCGAGAGAATGGAGGACCCAATCAGGGTCTAGGGGTTGATCAACATGATTCAATACGAGACTAAAACTCAGTTTAGAGCTGAAATCCATTCTTTAAGAATATAAGATAATGATGTGTGATGCCCCCTCTCCTAATTGATTATTTCTAGGTCTCTTCTCAAGGAATTGGCCACCCCTTGACCATGTCCATAACACCTAACCCTTAGGATCAGTGTTGAGTATTGTACCATTCATTTGGATCTTTCTCTTATACAATGATGACAAAATATATGAAACAATGTACCTTGAGAGAGAGAAAAGTTTACTGGTTTTGTTGGTCCTATAAAGGAGTCATTTGTCCACCTTTTATGGTTCACCTTATCCTGTGGGTATGTGGGTTGTTGTGACCCTCTTGGTTGACACTTGGTCCTTTACCTTGCTTGGTCCTAGCACTCTTACCTGTGTGTACCTTTGATTATGATGACTCCTACTTTATGGATTTTATCCTAAGTGTATTTACCTTATGGTTTTATTAAAGGACCATTGGAACATTTATTGTTATGGTTACTTTATGTTTTAAAAAGGACCTTTGACCCTCTATGGTTTTATTATGAAACTTTTGCATGGTTTAATTTTTGGACCTTTTATCTTATGACCTTATTATAAAACCGTTAACATTTATGGTTTTATATTTGAACCTTTGAACCATTAACATTTATGGTTTATATTTGAACCTTTGGACCATTTACTTACTTTATGGTTTTAGTATTTGGACCTTTGTTATTTTTACTTTTAACTTTTTGTTATTATTGGACCACTTATTATTTTGGACCTTTATAAACGTTTTAGCCCAATACCTTATAAAAATACATTGGAACTTATCCAATCATCATCTGATCCTGTCTAGCGTGACCGAGTTTCTCTCCACTAGCATTTCATGAATAATGTTCTTCTTACTCATCCTGATCTCGCTTCCAATCCCTCCTCATGTTTGATTCTTTAGCACCGACAATCTTCCCATGTCTGCATTTGTGATCCTCACTGACACGTGGAAACCTCCTGCATGTATTACCTTGACACTCAACTGCTGCTATTTCTCCATGTGAAGTCCACACATTTCTTCTGCTCTGCGCGTAACTGGGATAGCTCCCTGATTCGTGGACACCTCCCACATGTATTACTTTGATACTCAACTGATGTTATTTCTCCCTGTGCATTTTGAGCATCTATCCTGCTCCGTGCATGAGTGGGATAGCTCCATGATTCATGGAAGCCTCCCATGTGTCTTACCTTGACACTCAACCACTGTTATTTCTCCTTGCGTGTTTCATGTATCTCTTATGCTCCGCGTGTGATTGGGATAGCTACCGGACTGATGTAGCTTCACGTGAGACCTGTCTTCTGCGTGATCTCTCCACAACCCTCTACTGTGACTGAGGGATCCTACAGCATGACTAATTTGTCTGGATCCTCCATCGTGACTGTGTACTCCACCAATGCATTTTTTCTCTTACATGTGGTCTCTATCCTATCTTGGTTGTGTACACACCAGTGTGACCTCATACCCGTCATGCGGTGTGACTTCATTCCTGATCAACCTGATCTACTTTCATCTTGAATGTGTAAGTCACAATCATCAGCGTGACTGTGTGTCAGTATGACTGGAATGCTAATTTGATTGAAGAATCTAAGTTCTGTTTACTTCTACCTGAACTCTCTCTCTCAAGGTACTCAATTTGTTTACCCAGATTGAATTGTCCCTGCAGTGACAAGATCAACCTTAAAAGTTTCTGAGTATAAGGTTGATTCAAATAATGGTTATGATTCTTTAGTGTTGTTATCTCCTGTACATTTTTTTTTTGTACATGGAAATTGGTGAAACATATGAATGACCAACTTTAATGTAGTGACCAACAGAGCATTAAAGTTAGACTAACTTTAACAAAGTGACCAACAGAGTAATAAAAGAGTTGAAAATTATGTTTAATTTATTGCAGATCAAATTTATTGAAATAAGTAATATCTGATTCTAACATTGTGTTGTTTATGCATTGAAGTATAAGTATTCCTGTTAAATATAAACCTAACCTTAAATTTCAATAGAATATGTACATTGAGTAACAACACATCCCCTTAACTAGGGAATTTAGTGTGGGACCATAACAGGCCCTTTCTCTTACAAAGTTTTGTTGTCCTCAAGGATGGAAATGAGCAAATTCTTATGGATAGTAGTTGGTTCCCATGTGGCTTCTTTGGGATGTGTATATTTCCATTATCGATACTTCATAGATAATGTCTCGGCAGTGACAACACTCTCTCTCATCTAAAATGGCCTTTGGATGCAACCAAATGGAACCTTCATCATCCAATTCAAGGAAGATGGTTTAAACTCTATAATTTGGCCCAACCACTTTTTCCAAGCATAACAAGTGAAATACTTGGTGGATCTTAGAGTGGATTGGAAGATCCAACTTGTAAGAAATTGGACAATGTTTGAATATGGTATAGGCTCCATAAATCTTAGATCATCAATTTTGGTGTTTCTTCTCATTGAATGAAATTTTCTTATAGGATTGGAGATAAAGGAATAATTGATCCTTTTTCCAAAGCGTTGCTCAGATAGATATTGATCAACATGTTATGCCATCATTTTTTGGGTCAATAGTTCCCACTTTATATATTAATTGTTGGCAAGGGGATGAGTTGCACAAGATGCGACAAAGAAGATATCGACAAGTGTAAAAGTTGACTGTGCATGAGAAAGTTACCAACGTGATTCCTACATCCCTCCATCAAACATCTCAGGTGAGACTGCATCTGCTCCGTAGGTGTTGCTGGATAGGGTAAAACCTGTTCGGGACAATGTTTAGGGAGATTGCGTTGAAGAGTGTTGACAGACCTGTGTAGTAAACCCCTGTCGACTGAAGTGTGTCAACAAATGGTTTCATTGCTGGGACCATAGTCCAAGGAAGAAGAGGACATGTTTTGGCACTCGAAGAAGCCAGAGATCCAAGATTGGTTTGATCAGAAGGCCCGAGAGTTTGCAGCTGAAGAAAACCAAAACTCTAGAATGTCACCAGAAGAGTGATTGGGAAGATATATCTACTCTGATATTCACGAAATTTTGTTTTCTGGATTTCCAATAATATTGTACGAGTGGTTGACACAACTTGCCTTCCAAAAAAAGGTACTTCCAAGGAGGTGAACCTAATTATTGGACCCCTGAATTGATCCAGTGGTTGAAAAGGGTAAACAACAAGTTGTCAAGAGCTGTTGAAGTGTGGATCGACATCATTTTGGAAGGATATATCATTGAGTTTGTTGTCGACACATTCAAATACTGTAGCGACGTAGAGAGGGAATTATTCTAGGGGCTAAGAGGGAGGTTCCTATTGTCCTTGCAATTGTGGATTAAGATGTTTATCTGTGAAAAATGAATACTAAAGATGAACTCCAATGAGTAAAACTATGGTGTGTGGAGGTTACGGGTACCGCGAAGACAAGGGTTGGATGGAATGATATGAGGTAGATGGATGGTAGTTATGACAAGACTGTGAGGGAAGTCAAGGAAGAGTGTGGTCTTCTGCGAAGTGGGGTGAGGTTCTAGCAAGAGAAAAGGCAGAGGACTGAGGAGAGTTTTGGTGCGACCAGAAAAAAAATCTACGAGAAGAGACCAAAAGGGAATAAGCGACCCTACAGTGACGAAGGAAATGAATAGGCTATGCTCGAGCTCGAGGAAGGACCGACCTAAAGAAACAACGTACCTACACCTATGTGCACTGTGCCAAATTTAGGAAGAAACACCAAATCATGGCAAGACTTCCCTGTGTGTCACCACAGGAGTAATAATAGCGGATCAACGAATACCAGAAGAAGACCAAGAATGGTGGGTGTCAATGTAAAACTACCCTTGTTCCATGGGAGGGGAACTGAAGAACCTGAGCAATATTGGTTTCCTTGAGAAGCAGTATGGACTGTAGAACAAGTCCAAGACGAAGATATTAAGAAGGGACAACTAGAGAAAACTTTTTGAGGTCGAGCATTGGATTGGTATATGAACTTTGTACAAGTACCTATTGGACATCAACAGAAGACACTCACGCAAATTAGGAATGGACTAATTGAGGAATTCAAAAATCCTAAATCCGAGTCACAATACATTACTGAGTTGAAGGAAATAAACCAATATTCGAATGATTCGATATGGGATTTTTATCAACAATTTAAGACACTGATGGTTAAGGTTAGCTTCGGGATGATAAACATGAAACACAAGCAATGGTTCATCATAACTTTAGTGCCACATGTCTGAATTCGATTAATGCAACAGAATATTGCCTCACAGACCGAGGCTCTAGAAATTTCTATGAAGTTGGAAGCTTCACTAGTTGGTGAAACGGGGGTTGGTATGAACCAAATCCAATTGCAATTGGAAAATATTAATATTTAGTTGTAGGATATCAAGAAGGGGAAATAAGTCCATGAAGAATGTGGTGCAATCGATGTCACAATGAAGGACATCATAAGGATCAATGTCCGTACTTTCATGAATACTTGCATGCTGAAGCCCTTAATCCACTGAGTCAAGGAATTCTGTCATGGTGTTGGATCTGTCAGACTAGAGGACATCTGTTTGAGGAATGTGTATACCTTCAGAAGGTTGTGCTGAAGCTAGAAAATTGGTTTTGCAACTTCTGTTGATCGGTTGGACATGAAGAAAAGGATTGCAGAGCATACAACCTTCTCTAATAAAGAATGATGGATCTGTATTTTATGAAAGGAGAAGAACATTGACCGATGGAAATACCACAACCGTAGCAGCAACCATAGTTCACACAATAGCAACCATAGTTTTATTCATCATAACTATAGTACAACCAAATGTAGTATAATCAGCAACAACTACAGTATACTCAGCCACATTATACTCAACTACAATACATTAAAACACAACCTAACCAGCAACAATAGTTTAACCAACCACAGTATTAACCACAAGGAGGATTCCACAGAGGTCACAATGGAGGCTTAGGTCGCGGAGGTGCTATGGGATGAGGTCGTGGACCAATGACATGGTACAATTGTGAATTTTTAGGACATTACCATAGGTATTGTTTGAACCTACAATCTTCATGTAGTTATTGCAGTTCTGCATATCACACTATTAAAGAATGCATGTAGTTGATTGCGAAGTGGAAAGCCAAGAACCAACCACAACCACAACTGAACCAGAATGTGAACTAGACTCAAAATCAGAATCAAGGACCAACTATAGGGAAAATATCGATGAAACCCAAGACTCATCTCGCAGATGTTGGAGTAATAACTTGAGGAGGAGCGACGACGGGAGATGACATACCAGTCCCAAATATCTGATTGGTGGCTCGAAATAAGGTCCGATCTGACGTCGATGTTGAGAAAGAAACTTTCTTCTACGCAAGAGACATACTAAATAGAAACACATGCAAGTTACCTATCTATAAAATTCCACCTACTTTTTATTCAACAGCTGTGTCAGGACCATCGTGGAAGGTTGGAACATTGCAAAATTTTCTAGAAAGTTGTCTATCACTAGCAAAAGATCCTGATAGATTAGCAGAGATAGTGAGCTTTTTATATCAAAAGGACAAAGGGAAATAATATCACACCATGAATTCTTTGCATAAGAAGAAAATAGGAAGGGAGATGAGAATGAACGTCTAGATCAATGACTATGATGTGGATTCATTCATCTTGGATCTAAGATCAGATGTAAACATCTTGACCAAGAAAACTTGGGAAAGGATGGGGAACCCACAATTGGTTTGGTACCCTGTACAATTGTGACTGGAAAATCAGGCTAGAGTGTCACCAATTGGACGAGTACCACACGTACTTGTCGAAGTAGAGGGAATAAATACCTATGAAGACTTTGACGTTATTGATATAGTTGACAAAAGTAGCTCATATCCCGTGCTGTTGGGGATTGGCTAGGAAAATGACAATCAGGCGGTTATTAACTTCAAGAAGAGAGTGATGAATTTTGAGAACCGTGATATGCGGATCATTGCCCCATTAGATCCTAGTGAAGGCCAAAGATACATCGAACCAGTGAAGGAGGAAGTTGCGGGAGGATGAGATAATGCATATAATATTTCTGAAGATTAGATCCATCCCATTACAGATGAGGAGCAAGGATGGAGAAGAAATAGCTCTACATCATCATAATCTGATGATGCACTAGAGAACTGACAAAACTGGTTACATGGATTATCGATCCAAAATGTGGATGAGTCACTCGGTCACTACACTGGGTCGCAACAGAAGTTGTCGAACTACCAACATACGAAGGGTTACCTAACTTGTCTAGGTTTATTGATGAATTTGATGCCAAAGTATAAGAGCCTCAACAAATGTTGGCGCTAGAGGAAGCATTGAAGGCTACTTCGGAGAGATAGTGGGCTATGCATAAGAGCTTGATCGATGGTTGGCCGATATGTCGCAGACTAATGGAAGTTCAATTTGGGGAAGCAGAACACTACCAAGGAAAGAAGTATGATGGAAGGAATGATCCAAATGATCATATAGTCGCATGTTAAACATCATGGGTATTAAGGATGAAAGAGGAATGGGTAAATGAATTTTTCCACATGTTGGAAGAAATTCTATGAAGATGGTATGTATCGGATGAACTACGAAGATAGATTACAACATGGGAATACTTGACTGTCTGCTTTAGTCATACTTTCATCTTTTCAAATACTGATCCGATGATACATAACGCACTTCAGCACATCTGTAATGTCGTGTTGGAAATAGTTCTGGTGGCATTACCAACATGATCGTAGGAGACGCTAGTAACAAAGTTGATGATAGAATGCTACAATGTGACAAGAGAGCTTGACTATGAGGATGATCCAAGAAATATCAACATTACAGAATCAGAAGGAAGTCGAGATATCACAACACCATAAATACTAGCTGACAAAATCCAATAACCACTTAACATAAGGAAGGTCAATATTGGAATGACAGAGGAACCAAAGTTCGTCAATGTAGGAGATTACTGGGAACTATGGCGAAGACCACTGATTTGTTGCATGAATTCTAGGATTTGTTTTCGTCTAAATTCACTAAGATGAAAGGGATTTTAGGAGACTTGGGAGAAATGAAAATCCATCTAAAGCCATATGCGAAACCAGTAAAGCAACATCCTTATCAATTGAACTTGTGATACAAGGAACGTGTCAAGGACGAACTAGCCAGGATGTTGGATGCTGGCATCATTGAACCTATGGAAGAGTCAGAATGGATCACTCCAATGGTTGTTCAAGACAAGAATATGGGGGAAATTTGGATCTGTGTTGACCTAAGGAATATGAATGACGCAAGTATTCATAATCCATTCCCAACACCATTCACAAACGAAGTACTAGAAGGATTCAAAGGACAAGAGATCTACTCGATCATAGATGGATTTTTCAGGTTACTATCAGATAAAAATTGCGAAGGAAGATAGACCCAAGACCACTATCATAATAGCATGGGTATGTTTTCAGTACACACTGATGCCATTTGGCCTCAAGAATGCACCTACGATCTTCTCAAGAATAGTAGTCGTTGCGTTCAAAGAATTCATCAAAAATTCCTGGTAGTATACATGGATGACTGGACTGTCTATGGGTTGGTAAAAGACCACATCACAAACCTTCGACTAATGTTGGAAATATGTCGACAACACCAGATCTCATTGAATCCGAAGAAGTGTATATTTTGTGCTCCGTTTGGGATTTTGTTGGGGCATATTGTATGTAAGTATATTTTGTGCTTCGTTTGGGATTTTGTTGGGACATATTGTATGTAAGGAAGGTATGTTGGTCGATCCCACCAAGATCATAGTAATTGTCGATCTACCTACACCAACGACAGTAGGTGTTGTTGATTTGATATAATTGATATAATATGTTATATTTAGAAGGATTTGATATATATAGTGTTTATGTGTAGGTGTTGGATTACGATTGCCGATCATTCTGCATCTGGTAATGGGGATGAATGGAAAGAATATGTAAGGCTAATGATTACTCCATGTGGCAAGTTGAAAAGAAAGAGAAGATTTTGTTCATTAGATGAATGTTTTCATGAGGGTAGGCCATAAATTTGGTCACTCACCAAGCTTAGGCTGGGGTGTGCACAATCAGAACTCGGTTTAATTCCCCAGAAACCATTAATCCCTCAACATGGTCGACTGGGGTATCAATCACTATACCAGTCCGCACCATGAAAGGGGTATTTGAAAGGTATGCAGATTTCATGGAACCCTTAATATGCCCGTATCAATGAGAATGCACAAGTAAAATAAAAAAATTAAAGGGAGGTAATAAAGTGTGTTTTGAAAGGAAACGAAAATTATTTTTATTAATCTTAAGCAAATAAATTAATCATAATTTGTAAAATACAATTAGGATTAACTTGTGCAACGAAAAATATATTGAAATTATTAAATTAAGGCTAAAATAACTCCAGGGACACACCCACTCAATTAAGAGAAAAAAAGAAATCAAAGGATTATCCACAATCTTTTGGATTTTTACTACGTTAAGATTTTGAAATCAAAGTTTCGAGCAGAAACTCTACTCATATTCAAGGAAGCAGAAACAACAAGAATTCTAAGAAGAAACCATCATGAGAAAATAGGTTTAGATGCAAAGATCATGAGGTTATTTATAATGTTAAAAATAATTGTTAATCATGAAGTCAAAAGTTGTTTGATTTTATAATGTTAAAAGTTAGTTTTTCTAAAGGTAAGAGAGTAAAAAATGTTTTTTTTATTAAAATAACTGAAATTTAGGATTTTATTACAACTAGCTTAAATTTAGGATTTATAAAATTGAATTAATTAATTAATAAAAATGACTTAAATTTAGGATTTAGAAAATTGAATTGAAATTGAAATGAATATAATAAAAACATGGATGAGGTACTTCTGTAATGAAAAAATAAAATAAAAGAATAGATATAAAGAATAAAAAAAAATTAAGCTTAAAGGAAATGAAAATTAAAAAGAAAAGTTCTAAATAGTTAAAAGAAGAATACTAAAAAGAATTTTTTATAAAATAATTAAAAATATTATTTAAAAAAAATTAATTAATTAGAAATTTTTTACAAACAAATAACTTATAATATTAATAAAATTGAAAAATCAATTCAAATTAGTAATAAATTTTTTTACTCATAATTTAATTACCATAAAAAATAGAGATTGAAAAAATAATTAGAATTAATATATATGAAATTTGATTAAAAATTTAATCACAAAAGAAAATAAAATTAATAATAAAGATGAGAAAGATTAAAATATTTCTTGAGAGATGGATTACTAAATAAATGAAAAGGTCAAAGATGAAAAGACGAAGAGGAGAGGATATCCAAAGAAGGAAAAAAGAAGGCAACGAAAGGAAAAAGTAAAATAATGAGATGAAGTTTTTTTTTAGGAAGTTTTATGATTGATTGGGAAATTTTCATTAGGGTAGAGATTTTGTGGATAATAGGAGCCCAATATTGACTAATTTTTAGCCCATCCTCTTTGTTGATGTTATTGAGGTTCTTTCTTAAGATTATAAAATCAAACAAATTTTGACTTTCTTACCCTAAGAAAAATTAACGGCTATTTTTAACATTATAAATAGCTTCTTGATATTTGCATTTGAACATATTTTCTCATGATGGTTTCTTCATAGAATTCTTGTTGTTTCGGCTTCCCTGAAGATGAGCAGAGGTTTTTGCTAGAAACCTCGGTTTAAAAATATTAATGCAGTAAAAATCCAAAAGACCATGGATAATTTAGATCACTGTGAAAGCCTGAATCGGGATTGAGAAAATATAGAAAAATAGGTGAGAGTAAATCTAATTAAATAATTGGGAAAATAGGAAATTGTAAGCAAATTGACACTTGGTGAGTGAATAATAAAAGAAAAAATAATTAATAATAATTTGTAATTATGCATGGGTGATATGCATGGCATGTTCGGAAGGTTATAAAGAGAAGGGGAGATAGCTTGAGTCTCTAATCTATTTTACCCTATTGTAGCACATCATAGATTATATTGAGTTTACATGGTGACTATTAGAGGTTTTTGGTTCATCATTATACGAACAAGGTTGGGAACCTCTTGGTAGCAATATGCGTATGTTGGACATGCTAGAAATATCTTACATTCATCCAAATTGTGGATCGAAGGTCCCAAGGGAAGAAGAATACTTTTGGGAGTGGTAGGGCATTTTCTAGTGGATTTTGTTTGATTAGTATTCAAAAGGAGACTTGCGGCAGGACTTCAACAACCTTCGAAATTCCACGAAATAAGTAATTTCTCAAGTTAGTAGAGTTGTTTATTGATTGCTTATGCTAAGTGGTTTTCTATTAAAAAAATGAATGGAACTAGATTTTTTATTCTCATTTTTTATGCTTTGTATGTGGTTGCAAATAAATTATATATTGTGGTAAATTCAATAAAACATTTTTCTTGATAATTTTTTAGATGTGGTATTTTGAAGATATGTAATAATATTGTTGGGGTTAGTAGGGTTCTTGGAGGGTCCCTACAAATATGCAATTTATTACAAGGTTCTTTGCATAAATGTATAAAAATAATTTGAGTAGTCCCTAGGTATTTCCTTGAGTCTTTGAAGTCATCAACCAATAATAACATACATAACAGTTTCCCAAACTAGTCTAACCTCCAAGCCACTATAAACAACCTATATGGCTCCCTAGTTCCATAAAAACATGAATTTTATCTAAACCCCATGCCCAAATACCCATGAACAACGATGATAATCCATTCACAATTCAATTCTCAAAATATTCCTTCATGTCAATCATTTCCTTTCTCGACAAACTTCCTTCTCCTAGCATGACCCAAAATTTCTTCCAGAAAAAAATCCCTTGTACAATATAATTGTTCCCTTTATATATAGAAGCAATCTTTCTATATAAGATACCTCTCCTTATCCTATTCCTTATACTAAAATAATCATAACCTTATAATACACTGGGCACAAACTTCAAGGTAGAAAATAAAATCATATTGAAGTCCATCTTATCATATCGAATTCTTATCATCCAATAAAATGAGATCCTATCTCATATGAAATCACTAAAACATATTTGTAGTCCTAACACTTAAGTAATAACATAATTTATACAAATGTAACACCTAAACCATGATATTTTACTTTATGGTTCTAATGATAAAAATACAAGGATTTAATTAATTATTGTATTAATTAACACTACATAAGTAGTACTTAGTTCATTAGTGTAATCATATTATTTAAATACGATCCTCACACTAATATTTAGTTTTCCAATCCATACAAACAAAATCTGAAATGTAAAATAAATTTATAGGTATACTAGCACAATGTGTGCAAGGTGTAGGTATGTAGCTATCATACACATACCTCCTATGGATGTTAATAGTAACTCAGAACATGGAATTACAGTTGCTATGGTTAAAGAAAATAACTTGTTATGTATCTAAGTATTTAAAAAAAAATATTTTAAACATTAAATGTAATATTACTTATCTAATAGTAGGGTCACACCAATCCATTGAAACAGTGTGTTTAGACCTATAAAAGGTTTTCTCTCTTATTGTAAAAATCATCATTCAATTATTACTATTCATTGGGACTATTTCAATTTTCTGTGGGTTTCAATTACGTTCACTCCAAGTGGTATCAGAGCCTCATTTGGCTCCTTAAGATCCTCCATTTCACTCTTCTCCATCCGTGACGTCCACTAACTCCACACATCCCTCCTGCACGTCCCCACTCCCATATTCACTCCTACCTTCATTCCCCCTCGTGTACCGCTCCACGCCCACCTATATCTTCCTGCGCAACCTCGTTGTCTTCACATCCCCCCTCCTTCCTTCACGCTTTCCCCTAATCCCATCTCCCATCACCCATCTCCCCCATCTGTCGTCTCTCCCTGCTCGCGCCCTCTTGCTGCGTGCCCTCCCCATCCACCTCCGCAGCCAACGTCTAACCCTACACTCCTACGTGCTGCCAACGTATCCATCGATGCCTCTGCCCGCAACCTCCCATTAGCCTGTACACATCACCAATATATATATATATATATATA
>LPNX011051721.1:558756-606983 GCA_001517045.1 Pseudotsuga menziesii
AAGAAAAATGTCAGAGATGAATGAAATTAAAGAATGAATGGAGAAATTGGAGCTTAACCAAGTCCAATATTCTAAAAATCTTGAGGGTTTACAATCGAGGTTTGACCAAATCGAAGCAGAACTACACAAAGGACAAAAAGGATTATCAGAAAGTGTAAAAAAGGAAGTCAATGAAGCTGTATCATGGTAGATGGAGGGATTAAGAAGAGAGATATCATTAGGGTTTGAAATTGGATTAAGCAAACCCAAGAAGTATTTAGAAGAAAAATTGACCACAATAACTGGCAATGTGTCAAGGGAAGACCAACCATCCTCAAGGTCAATAAATGCAAACCATCATAAGACAATTCCTCCCCAAGGGGACATATGACAAGAAGAGACCGATCACAATCATTCCCCAAATCCTAAAAAATCATCCTGTCCTTGAAGGAAACACATAGGCGAATATCAAATGAAACCCAAGTTAGAATTGCCAAAATTTGATGGCGAAACAAAAGAGAGCGTGGCATGGATCAACAGGGCAAAAGAATTTTTCTCCATACACAATATCATATTCGACAAAGAAATGATAAAGTATGTCACGATGCATCTAGAAGGTGGGCATATAAATGGTATATGTGGTGGAAGGTTACAACACAGGAAACTATGCTCCACTAGAACATGTTTAAACACAACTTCTTTAAAAGGTTCGAATACTTAAAGGAAAAATACTTCTTTGCAAGAATCGCGAGATTGCAGTAGAAAGGTGACATTGATGAATACACCGACAAGTGGGAAGTCCTTGCAACACGTGTGTCAGAAATCACAGAAAATCAATGCCTACAAATGTATGCATACAGACTAAAACCTCGAACTCGAGCTACTAAATGCCTCAACCTTGGACAAGGCGAGAGACAAGGAAAATATCATTGAGGAAAAATAAAAAAGACATGGAACAGAAACCATGATAAAGATTGAAGGTTCGTCCAAAATACCAAAGCCGACACAAAATATCGGCCACCATAGCTAAGAAGTTACAACAAAACCAATCTAGAATCCCAACAAATGAAAGAACGAAAGTGTAAGTACTGCGGAGAGAAATGGGACCCAACACATAGGTGTTTGAAAAAAGAAACCACCAAGAACCTATATCAATGTGAAGTAGAAGAAGAAGAAAAATTAGAAAGTGATGAATCTAACATAGAAGATACCCGTGACCTCCAAAACCCTCCTTCATATATAGAAGATGAATACATGCCCAAGATATCAATTGCGACCATAAGCGGAATCCATCATCCATAAACATTAAAAATTAAGGGGCATATCAAGAATAACAATGTTGTTGTCCTAGTAGACACAGGAAGTACCCATATTTTATTGATGTAAGTGTCACAAATAGGCTTAATATTTTCATATATCCAGCTCCTAACATGAAGGTAATGGTGGTAGATGGAAAGAAGATCAAAAAAGTGGGAAAATGCCACAAAGTTAAGCTACAAATGCAAAACTATAACCTTGAGTCAGAATTTTATGCAATACACTTAGGAGTAGTTGATGCAGTATTAGGAATTCAGTGGATTCAAACACTAGGTACCTACTCATCCAACCACCAAGAACGCTTTATAAATTTTAGGTGGAAAGGAGAAAAATACAAGTTGTATGGGCTCCAACCCCCTCGCACACAAATTGTATCATATCACAAAATGGAGAAGCTAATTCAAAAGGGAGCACTAGCATATGTAGTACAATGCCAAGAGATGGAATTATTAACTTCATAAGGGGTTAAACTGGGTCAACCAAAGATCCAAGCACTAATCCAAAAGTACAAAAAGGTATTTGAAGATCTCCCCATGGAGTTACCACCAGAAAGGAAGATCGAGCATGTCATCGAAATCAATTCTAATCAAGCCCTGCCAATGTTAAGCCCTATAGGTATCCACACCATCATAATGCATAGATTGAAAGATTAATCCGTGATTTTCTTAACTCTGGAGTGATCAAAGAAAGTTGGAATCCTAATGTTGCACCAGTAGTACTAGTATGAAACAAGGATTGGTCATTTAGACTATGCATCAACTATGGAGGAATAAACAAGATAACTATTAAAGACAAATTTTCCATTCCCTTCATCGATGAAATGTTGGATGAGCTTCATGGCTCAAGGTACTTCTCGAAACTAGATTTGATATTGGGGTATTATCAAATCAAAGTAAGGCTAGAGGCTGTGTCAAAAATAACCTTATGGACCCATGAAGGACATTATGCATTTAAGGTAATGCCTTTTGGGCTAACTAACACTCCAATGACATTTCAAGCAACAATGAATAACTTATTTCAGCCATTCCTAAGGAAGTTTGTACTATTGTTTTTCGATGACATCCTCATAGACATGGAAGGACCATCTCATACATTTGGAACAAGTACTCTCTATTTTAAAATCAAATCAGTTCTACGTCAAGATGTCCAAATACACGTTCGTTAAGGAAGAAGTGAACTATCTTGGTCATGTGATATCTAAAGAAGGAGTCAAGGTAGATCTAGAAAAAATAAAATCAATCATAGAATGGCCCAAACCCACTAACAAGTCCAAGTTAAGGGGATTCCTTTGGCTAACTAGATACTACAGAAGATTCATCCAAAATTATGCGCACATAACCACACTCTTATCCAACCTTCTAAAAAAGAATGCATTCCAGTGGAAGGAAGAAGCAGATAAGTGTTTTGAAGCTTTGAAAGAAACAATGTCCTCCACACATGTACTAGCTACCCCAGAATTTTCCAAACCATTTGCAATAGAATGTGACGCTTCAGGTTATGGGTTGGGAGCATTACTAATGCAAGATGAACACCTGATATCCTTCGAGAGTAGGAAACTAAACAAGCGAGAAAAATTGAAGTCTACATACGATAAGGAAATGTTGGCCATTATGCAAGCATTAGAAAAGTAGATAAAATACCTCATAGGGAGAAAATTCATGATCCGCACAGACCACAATAGTATTCAATACCTACCTCAACAGAAAACATTGTCCACAAAACAACATAAGTGGATAGAAAAAATCGTTTCTTTCGACATGGAAATAATACACAAAAAGGGGAAGGAAAATGTAGTCACAGATGCACTTTCTAGAAAATATGAGGATATTACCTCTTACTCCATTTCAGTCTCAATTCCAGAATGGCTAAATGAAATACGAAGAAAATATGCTAAGGACCCAAAAATAAGCACTATAATTAACAATTCCAATCATGATCCCAAGTTTGAATGGAAAAATGATATCCTTTGGTCTAAAGGGAGGATTTATTTAAACTCTAACTCTAAATTCAAGTCTAAAGTAATGAGGGAATCCCATGATTCACCAACCGCAAGACACATGGGATTATTCAAATCTTACTATAACGCAAGAAGAACATTTTTCTGGAAGGGGATGCAAAAATATATCCATTATTATGTGGCAGAATGTGACAAATCTGAACGGAACAAAAGCGAAAATATTTTAACCCCAGGGTTACTTCACCCCCTACACATTCCCAACCAGAAATGGGAAGAGATATAAAAGGAATTCATCGATGGGTTACCTCCATCGGAAGGAAAGGACAAAAGATTTTTAGTGGTTGATCAATTAACCAAATTTGCACACTTCATGGCAATAAAAATGACAGACACAACAAAACAAATTGTAGATATATTTTGCAAGAATATCTACAGATTACATGGCTTCCCAAAATTCATTGTCAGCGACAAAGATGCAAAATTTAATGGAAAATTTTGGAGGGAATTTTTCAAACAAGTGGGAACGCCACTCAATATGAGCTCGGCTTACCATCCCCCAAAATATGGTCAAATTGAAGTCATAAACAAATGCATAGAATCCTATCTACGTTGTTTCATAACATATAAGAAAAACCACTGGTCTCAATGGTTACACCTAGCAGAATGGTGGTACAACTCAACGTACCACACCTCCATAAAAATGACCCCCTTCCAAGATTTATATGGGTATGAACCTCCAAATTGGAAAGAGTTGGTTCTAAGCAACACTAATGTCCTAGAAGTAAGGAACCAACTAGAGAAAAATAAAAAAACGATTAAATTACTCAAGGATAACTTAGTCACAACACAAAACCGTATGAGGAAACAAGAAGATCAATGTAGAACAGAGAGAGAATTTGAAGTAGGAGATTGGGTGTTCGTAAGACTCCAACCCTATAAACATGTATCTCTTGAACAAGGAGGAAAAAATAAGTTGGCCCCAAAATTTTATGGACCATACCAGATCACCAAGAAGATTAGTCAAGTTGCATATGGATTACACTTACCTAATAAAAGTTGTATGCATAATGTCTTCCATGTATCATGTCTCAAAAAATGTTGGGACAACATCAAATGGTGCAAACAATACTTCCTATGTTAGATGACGAAGGAAGGGTAATTGTGGAACTAGAGGCAATCATTGCAACCAAAGAAATAATACTTTGTTCTCGAACACTCAAGGAATATCTCATTAGGTGGAATTTTTTTCCCGATGAAGATGTGTCATGGGAGACATAACAATTTCGTCAACAATATCCGTCTTTACCCTTGCTTTAAGGACAAATCATTCTAAAAGACGACGACAATGTTATGTATCTAAGTATTTAAGAACAAGTATTTTAAATATTAAATGTAATATTACTTAGCTAATTGTAGGGTCACACCATTCCATTGAAATTGTGTGTTTAGACCTATAAAATGTCTTCTCTCTTATTGTAAAAATCAACATTCAATTATTACTATTCATTGTGGCTATTTCAAGTTTTTATGGGTTTCGATTACATTCACTCCATATTTTTTTTATTGGATAGTAATTGATTTCCTATATTTGAGTAATTGAATCATAATTTTACATATAATTGCACCGAGAGGCGCTCTACAACCCAGTATGGGGGAGATCTTGTAACGTGATGTAATGTTACTAACGTTTGTAACATGTTGGCAAAAAATAATAGTGATAGTGAATATTATGGGAGAGATATTGTAACGTGATGTAACTTTAGTAAAGTTTGTAACATGTCGGCAAAAAATAAAAGTGATAGTGAATATTATGGGAGAGATTTTGTAACACAAAATAAAAAAATAATATCACTTTAGTAGCCTTATTTTTATTAATAAAAAATAAATTTTCTAATAGGCCAAAATAAATGTCGACCACAAAAACAATATAATAGGGGGGAGATGTTGTAATCTTCCTACCTAACAAAACAATAAAAAAGTAAAAATTTAATTATCCGTAAAAAAAATATGTGGTAAAAAAGAAACACAAAATTGAATTATCCACAAAAAAATGTTGGCCTTGCACATGGNTCAGCCATAAATAATATTAAATATTAATAATAATAAAATTATATGTGGACCATTGAATAAAAAGGTGTGTCTTTTGGTTTGAATCAAATCAATGGATACCTAGGAAGAGGTTTGCACCTCGAGAGATTTGATCCATCTCGACGCTTGATAGAGCCTAGGATTTGGATCTACGCTGGTTATAAATATGATGGTAAATCCTTAAGACACACTTGAGATACATAAGTTATCATCAAAGAAATAATTGATTATTGTGCAAGTAATAGAGGTAGACCATGACTAGCATAATTTGCTAGAAAAAGTTTATTCTTAGTAATTGCAATTATCTTAGTAATAGAAATGTTCTAGGAGTTCCTTACTTTCATTAGAAGTTATGGATGAAGTTTGTTGAAGAGGGGTTATATGAAGTGCCCCATTTTTCTTAGATATTATATGATTATGGTAAGTTATCAATTCAAGGCATTTGATCACAAATTCACTGGATTGATGATAAGACTTGGAATATTTATGTTGTGTGATAATAACTGTACTATTTTGCTTATGTTAGAAATAAAGGATCACAATTGATGATGACTAACAATTGAAGAAATGTTGCATGAAAATAACAATATACATTGCGATGACTGTCATATGATTTGATAAGTTCTTCCAAGTGTGACATGGAAACCATAGGTGTGAATAAATGCAAGGTGGTGTAAAGGTTGAATAGTCGGCTCTCGATTGAGCCCAAATATAATATCAAGTGATACAATGTGATAAATTGATATTTGATTAATTTGCATAAACTGTTTGATGCACGTAGATTTTGCGTGTGCGAGAACAAGATCATGATTTCTAATTAGTCTACACATGGGTAATAGGGTTGTATGGGGGAATGCACTCCATAAATAGCGTAGGTTTCCATGCATTAGTTTGAAAAGTGAGAGAGGAGTTTACTCATCAGATGCATGTTATTGTGATGGAAGGACATAGATTTGGTCACTCACGAGGTTTTGAATGAGGGGTGTGCAATAAGGTGTCGATATTATTCCTTAGTGACCATTACTCTCTCAACAAGATATGGGTTGGCTGAGTTAACATGGTATCAATCACCATATTACATCCCCACTATAGAAAACAATATATTTGAAAGTCACTTGTACAATCATGTCACCCCTCATGAAGCCTTGATAAGGTCTATTTGAAGAGCATGCGTACGACCATGGCACCCTTGTTAAAACTTTGGTGAATTCTATTTGAAGAGAGTCTAGGTCACCCTTGATAGAAAGTTGGAGAATACATTTGAAGGGAATGTGTACAATCAGGACACCTTTAATAGAACCTTGGTAAAATTAAATTAAGATATATACTTCATACATGAGAAAAATAATTTAAAAAATGATAAAAAATAAATTAATAAAAACGATGTGCATGCTAAGAATAAATATTAAATTAATTATGTGCAAGACACAAAGAAATAATAATTTTGAATTTAAAATAAGAAGATGTGCATAACAAGGAAGACAATTAGTTAAACATAAGATCATAAACTAAAAGACACCCTTAATTAAAGAGAGTTAAATAAGAAAATAAATTAAAGGAATATTAAGAATCAATTGCACACACACATATGAAAGAAAACTCAAGTGCATATATACACCTAGGAAAAGAAAACTCAAATGCACAGATGCATGGACATGCAAAAAAAACCTAACTCTATAAAAGAAATGCATGCAGATGAGTGAGGAGGACCTTTTGTATCTTTATCTTTTATATTTTTCCTCCTACGTGATGGGAGAATATTGTTACAATGATTGTTGGAGATTTTGGTACTTAGAAGCCGATAAGTTTGGGAGGCTTAAAAATGGAATTCTCCACTTCCAATCGTGTTGATATTGTGCTTCTTCCATACAATCCCATTACAACTCGAGTGTCCCTAGGTATAAGGTCCGATTTTTTATTTTTTATTTTTTTCATAAATAAATATTCATATATTATTATGACATGCACATTTAAATTTGTTTTAACGTGATCTAAAACTCTTACAATTTAATTTAGCACATATATGTTAGGACCCCTTAATCCTATAAGATGCAAGAATGGAATCTTCTAAATCATTTTTAAAGTATCCTTAATTTAGTCCTTCTATTTATGACAATATGTAAATTACCATCTTCATATGTGTGTTACAATACATTTTTCAATAAACATATATATTATGGAACCTTCCGAAACATATAACATGCACCTATATAAATTACTATTCCTTCAATATCTATAACATTATAAGATGCCATTCTTTTCAATAATTATAAACATATGAAATTATGATCATATATAATTTCAAATACAATTCATATTCAATTCTTATGGAATATTTGAAATGCAATTCTACGATGCCCATATCATATTGAAATACAATCATTCTCATTATATAGAAGCATAATTCTTTTCAATTTTGCCAATACGTATAAAAATATACATCCCTTCAATGATTATTAGAACATTTAAAATGCTAATATAAAACACATAATTCTTTTGATTCTTATGGAATATCTAAAATGCACTTCTTCAATGTAATCTATCATATTTGTAGTACAATCCCTTTCATTGTATATAAATATAATCCTTTTTAACCACATTAAATATGTAAATGGCAATTTCACAATACTTATAAAATATACATCTCTTCAAAATTATAAACATATAAAATGTTAATATATGACTTACATGTTTTTTTTATTCTTATAAAATATCTAAATACAATTCTTCAATGTAACCTATCATATTTGTAATACAATCCATTCTCCCAATATGTATAAAATATAGTTTTTTTTAATAAATATAAACATATAAAATACTAATATAAAACATATAATTCATATATATGTATATATTTTATAAATAAAAAAAACTTTTATTCATTGAATAAACGTGAATTGCTCTAACAAGCTTACATAAAGTTCAACCACTCTGGCTACTATAAAAAATGAGTTCTTTTTTTGTCGTCAAAATGACTTTCTTCTATTGTCTCTTTTGCTCTGTCCTTTTGTTCTAACATTTTGCTGATACACCTGTTTATATGAAAGCCCATTTTATATTTCTTCAATTTCCATCATCCCTGGATGAAAAGCGAGAGCCTATTTGGAAAGTGTATCTACTTCTACATTCAGTTCTCTATATATGTGTGCAAAGACTATCCTCCCAAACTGATCCTTCAAGATCTGTATTTCAGTGAGTAGATATTGGAGATGAGGTGCTCGAATGTTGTTTCTACCATTTTCCCAATCTATAACCATTTTCGAATCACCATATATATGAATATTTTGAATTTGTCTGTTTTTTGCTATTTTCAAAACTGCCCATAATGCTACAAACTCTTCCTTGTTGTTAGTTGCTTGATCGAGGGCATATTTGATGCAAAGTTTTTTTTTTTTTGCTGAAAAAATGGATGACTGCTTTAGCACCTCCAACGGGAGCCTCTCCTTGAATTGCTCCATAAAAAATATCCTAAGGCGTATCCCTGTTTATGATAGGTGTTATAATAGTTCTTATCTTGACTGGAGCTAAGCTGAGTTTGTGCTCCTGTGTCTTATTCATTTGCAAAGTGATAGTAAGGTCAGGGGATACCCACATATTCTTGAAAACGGTTCTGTTTCGTGCCTCCCAAATGCCGTACACAAAAAGAATTGGGAAAACCTCAAAAAAACCTATTGCTTCATCCTGCCACCATGCTTGTGTGCGTTGTTCCAGCGTTGCAACAGAGCTTTCATGTGTTCCACTATTTTAAATCTTATATGTCACAACTTCCCATACACTTCCTCATATGGACACAAAATGAACATGTGTAAGTTCATTTCTTCGCTCATCTTGCACAATAAACAAATTCTCGAGCCCTCAAAACTTTTCTTATTCAAAATTTCCCAGGTTAATAATTTGTTGGATAACACCAGCCACATTGTGATAATAGTCTTAAGTGGAATTTGAATTTGCCATAACCTGCTCCACCACCATTTTTTCTATGATTTTGCAGGTTCTCCGATTGCTACTTCATATCCACGCTTTGCTGTATATTTCCCTGTTTTTGTGTTTTTGTTCCAAATGATTTTTTCTGGTTCCGAGCTCAGGTGTATAAAATTGGAGACTAGTATGTTGATGTATCTATTCCATTCTATAACATGTGCGCTAGTTAAACCGCAATCCTGCAAAGTTTTCCATCTTCTCCTGCCTCTTGAAGTAGAATGAGAGTGTGCATCAGCTAAAGAAGTTATTCTCCATGACCTTAAATGATGAACTAACTGTGGTGTCAATCTCTAGCTTTCTCCTGCACTAGCCCACGGATCTTTCCCTAGTCTTACTTGTTCTCCATCTCCTATCCTCTAGGCAATCCAATTTCTAGTTAGAGGAAAATCCAATATCAACGCTTTCCATCCAATTGAACCATGCTCATGTGATTTGACTAGATTCCTAATCCATTCAATTAGACTTGATCCTGAGTAGTATTTAGAAAACATGATCCTTCCCCAAAGAGAGACCTTTTGGAGTCATTATCCAACCCACACACCTATTTGGTCAATTTTGGCCTAATTAACCACTATCCTAAGTTTATTGACTTGAATTGGAATCAGCATAAGCACACCAACACACTCATGATGTCAACATCAACACACCCACACCCTCCTTCAATCAAGGAGGCCATCTAAGCCTTCTCCTTCAATCAGGGAGGCTAACTAGGTTTCCTGCTTCAATCAGGGAGTAATTCTGGGGTGATCTGAGTGTTATAAGTGCACACATTAGTTAACTGAATGTTGTTTCACCTAACAATAAGTTAAGCTGAGTTGGAAAGGCACATCCCTCATGTCATTGTCTATTTTGGGCTGATTTGGGTGAACTGGAGTGAGTTAATGCACCTTTAACAACTTCTGGTTACTAGTTTTAGTTCAGTTCACTTCATCGGACCTGACTTGAGTTAGTGATGCGCCCCCACCTACTGATTGACATGCAGTTGAGTTCTATTTAGTTAGAATCAATTATTTATTGCACTTTGATTCAGTCAGGACTTATTTAGAGTCAATCATGGCTAGATTAGTGGTTAACTAGTGTGTTCAGTGTGGCTAACGGACAATTAATCTACACCCATCCTTGCAATTCGAATGACCTCTAGTGAATTTGAATTGTATTGAATTCATGCAAGTTTGTATGACATTGTATCATTAATGTTATTCACTATTTGATAATATACAACTGCAACCTCCTATTGCAGTATTGTTATGTCAGTTTCATGTGTAAATTGTCTTGAATCTCTTGTAAGATTGTGCTTAGTATCAATATTGATGTGACTGAATTTAATATGGTATCAAAGCCATGATGGGACGAAGATCTTCTTCAAAAACATGATTTTTGATGGATCTAGCATGCAAATTTGAGCAAAAAGATAAAAAATTCCATCACTGCACCAGAAGCTGAAGGTTTACCACATAAGTCCTAGGCAAAGGAATTGTTGATCAAGCTTGCTTGATCAACTAAACTGGGTGTGATGAAAACCTAAAAAGTGTAGGTTGTTCGACCTTACGGTGCCCTTTTTGTTTTGTTTGCAGGTGTTTACAGGTCCTTCACTACATTCACTACATCAACTTCATGGCCTATTCTTTGAATCCTCTCAGTCCTTTCAAATACCACCAATGGAAGTAGGACATTGAGATTCAACTCCGTTCATAAGGGCTCTACAGAGTCACAATCAACATAGAAGCAGAGCCAACAAATGTTGTTGAGAAGGAAAAAACTGGAATAAGCTGGATGAAGCTTATGGTTTCTTGTGTCTGTCTATTTCCCTAATCTTCTCTTCCACATCATGGGATTGAAGACTCTGAAGGATATTTTGGATAAGCTTGCTTCCTTGTTTGATAAGCAAGATGATATAAGGATCTATCAGCTAGAGAATGAGTTGATTTCCCTAAATCCAGGCAACTACAGAACTATGAATGATTTCTTCACAAAATTCAAGCACTTGGTGCTCCAGTTAAAGCAGTGTAAGGTTGAGAAGGATGATGATCAGCTCATCCTAGGTATCCTCTCAAAACTTGGTTCAGATTATTCAGTTTTTGTTTCCACATTCTATACTGGGAAGCTAACAATCCCAAATTGGAAAATGCCTACTCTCAATGCCTTCATTGAGTCCCTCACAAATGAGCATGACAAGCTTGTGCAGATGGGGATCATTAGATCCTCAAAAGATCAAGCACTATTTTCTTCTAGGCCCAAATATTTAAAGGGTAAAGGAAAACAGAAGAATCAAAAGAAGTTTGATTCTCCGAAACCAAAAGAGAAGAACCAATAGCAAGAAGAGCCTTTTGACTCAAAGAAACACAAGAACAAAGGAAACCAAGGCAAAGAGAAAGTCAAGTGTTCCTATTGCGGGAAGGGATTTCACCCTGAACATGCTTGAATGAATAAAAATCTTGATGAGATGACTCTTCTCCTCGAGAGGAACAATATCAATCTTTTGGAAAGTGTTTAGAAGAGAGATAATCAAGATCGGGATACCCAGCAAGAAAGAGGACATGCCCTCATGGAAAGTACCTCGAATCCCAAAGCTCTCCTCATAGACTCTGGATCTTTGAATCACATGATGGAAAGCAAAGAATCCTTCTCATCCCTGGACACTAACAAAAGCATTCCCATCCACATGGGATATTATTCTCAGATCATTTTGAAAGGCAAAGGTAGTGTAAAACTTGAGCATGGAAGCTTTTTTTATGTTCTGTATGTACCCTCCTTGGCCTCCAATATGTTGAGTGTTTATAAAATGATACACACTGGAGTGCCAAATGGAGTTACTTTGATCCCGAATGATGTTAAAATCTCCAAGATTTCATCTGGGAAGCTCGTTGCAACAGGCATTAGAGAGAATTTGAGGTCAAAAATGGGCCTCCTAAGAGATGTACTACAAAAATATAAGATATGTTAAAATATTATGAGTTAGGGGTTTTATGGGGTAGGTATATATGACAACTCACCTCCTACACTACTTTTTATGCACAATATAAATAACCATAGTTGAGTTACTTTTCTAAATTGACTATAAATAAAATTAATAAAATAACTCTACAATGATGTGACTAAGATTCATTGTAATATCCCAAAAATTTATTGTCCTTTAGCATTTATTTGTCTTGAACTTGTAAATAAAATTAAACAAAAATGAATTTAATTTATATGCATAACTAAAATATTTTTTTCATATAAATATCATTCATGAATTTAATTTATTTTAAAAGTACAAGATTGTATATATATCAAACTAATATATATATATATTAGTTTGACATTATGATATTAAATACAGTTGAGTGAATATATAATTTAAAATTAATAAACATGAAAATGACAATATATCATTTTATAAAATAATGTGAAAAGACATTTTTATGAATTATGAGTACTTTACTTGGAAATGACAATAATATTATTTAATGAGAAAGTGAATTGTGAGTACTTTACTTGAAAATAACAATAATATTATTTTATGAGAAAATGTGAAATGACTTTTATTATGAGTACTTCACTTTATGACTTAAAAGTACTTGTACCACTACCTTGGTTAACTATGGGTTTTCATCCACCATAGAAAATGTGACAAATAAGCATTCTTAACTCATGCAATGCCACCTCAACCATGGGGGATGATGTCATCTACTAGAATGTAATTGGTTGATTTTTATAGTACATTTTGGTCCTTTTGAGGCCCATTTTTGACCTCAAATTCTCTCTAATGCATAGCAAACCATCATGCTAAGGGCTATGAGTTTTCCAGTTTGTGACGGGTGCAAATCCCACCGCTCTTCTAACTCATGGGAATGAGGTCAGTAGGATATGGAATGATATATTTGGTCATTTGAACTTCAAATACTTGCATAAACTTCAGAAAATTTCCATGGTTGAAGGCCTCCCATCCATCAAAACTTCCAGTGGAATTTGCAAATGTTGTATTGTCGGCAAACACCCCGAGCACAAGTTTGATCGGGGAAAGGCAAGTCGTGCAAAAATGATTTTGGGGTTGATTATTTATGATATCAACAGACCCATTCCTACAACATTCATGAGTGGTTCATGGTATGTGCCTACATTCATTGATGATTTCTCTATATGCACTTGGGTTTTCTTCCTAAAGAAAAAATATGAAGTTTTGGAAAGATTCACTGAGTTCAAAGCATCTGTTGAGAATGCATTTGGGAGGAAGATAAAGTATCTCATATATGATAATGGAGGATAGTATATCAAGTCTGAATTTCCAAAAATATGTGCTGGCAGTGGGATCCAAATCCAGCACTCCATTCCCTACACACCCCAGCAAAATGGTGTAGCGGAAAGGAAAAACCGAGCCCCCAAAGAGATGACTACCTGCATGTTGGAATCCAAAGGTTTAACTGCAAACATATGGGCCGAGGCCATGAATGTTTCTAAACAAATTCATAACATATCCTCTCACCCTTTTGTGAAAGGAAAGACTCCTTTCGAAGCCTATTTTGGACACAAGCCGGATGTGTCAAATTTCAAGGTTTTTGGGTCCACTGCATGGGCTCGAATTCCGCTTGAAAAGAGGAAATATTTGCAACTACAAAGTATTGAATTTTTTTTCATTGGATATCAAAAAGAATATAAGGTATTCATACTTCTGAATATCAGAAACAAACAGATATTCATTGAGAGAAGTATGCGTTTTGAAGAACCTCTCCAAGAGGTAGAACTAGTTGAAGAAAAATCTGTTGAAATTCCCTCCTGTTTTGCTGACCATTTGGGTGATGAAAATGGGAGCAAAGGCTCTGATTTTTTAGATATGATATCTGATATCAGTTGGAAAAATATATCAGGTTGAAAATCATATTCTAATGTGCAAACTTATCTCCCAACTTGGGCCAAAAAGACACTCTCTTCCCTTGGGACAAACATTGGAAATCCTGCTGAACCAAGAAGAACCCGGTCTGATTTTCAAAGAGAAGGTATTGCTATCTCTTGTCATGATTCATTGATTTCCAATACCTATTATTTAATGATTGGGTCATATCCTAAATCCTACTACCATGCTTGGAAATATTCGAGATGGCAAGCTATTATGGACGAAGAGTTTAATTCTCTTCGAAAAATGAAACTTGGGAGCTAGTTTCCCTTCCACCTGGGAGGAAATTAGTTGAATGCAAGTGGGTATATTGGAAAAAGGTTGCTGAATATGGAAAAAATTGAAATTGCAAGGCATGTCTGGTTTCAAAAGGTTTCTCCCAGGTCCAAGGGGTGGACTATCATGAGACCTTTGCATTGATAGAAAAGATGGACGCCATAAGACTAGTTTTGGCCATCGCCGCATCCAAGCACTGGGAGGTGCATCACATGGATGTTAAGAGTGATTTTATTCATGGAGACATGAATGAGGAGATATACATGAAGCAGTCCGAGGGCTATACATAATATCATTTCTTGGTATGTAAGTTGCAGAAATCATTATATGGGTTGAAACAGGCCCCAAGATCTTGGTATGCCAAAATGGATGCCTTTTTGCTCTCACAAAACTTCCAGAGATGAAAATATGATGCTAATGTATATTTGCAGAAGTATGATGGTAATATTCTGATAATAGTATTATATGTTGATTATATTTTGATAACAGGAAGCACACTTGCTTTGATTGCTTTCATAAAAATTGCTCTTCATGATGCTACGATTTGGGCCTACTGAAAAAGTTCCTTGGGATTGAAATATCTCAAGAATATGATGGGATAATGGTAAATCAGTCAAATTATATTGAATACCATTTAATTAAGTTTAACATGGCTGATTACAAGGATTCCCCATTTCCTTTCCTCTCAAGAATCAGTCTCGAAGAGGGAAAATCCACTCCACCCATGGATTCCACTATTTACCGCCAGTTGATCGGAATCTTGCTATACTTGACACATTCAATGCCTGATATTTGTTATGCCATGAAAACTGTATAAATATATATGCAACAGCCTCATGAGATCCATTGGAAGGCAACCAAGAGGATCCCTCAGTACATTCAGGGCACTAGATCCTATGACATTCACTATGCTGCAGATTCTGAGCTAGAGTTGGTCGGTTTTACAGATTCAGATTAGGAAAGGGATTCTATAGATCAGAAGTCCACTTATAGTTATGTCTTTGTGTTTGGTGGTGAGCCCATTTGTTGGTCTAGCAAAAATCAGTCTGCCATTGCATTGTCTTCAACAGAGGCTGAGTACAGGGGAGCAGTGAATGCTTGCATCCAAGATTTTTGGTTGCAAGGCATTCTTTCAAAGTTTGAGATTGGCAGTGCTTTTCCATAGTCATATTTTTTGACAAACAAATTTCTATCAAGATCTACATGGTTCCAGTTCAGCGGTAGAGGACCAAACATGTTGAGATTCACATGCACTACATCAGGGAGTTGGTGCATGACAGGACCATTGTTCTACAATACCTCCCTACAGATGAGAAGATTGCAGATATCTTCACCAATAAATTTACTGAGAAAAAATTAACTTACCTCCATTCACTATTGGGGGTGAGTTCATCAAGGTGATCAATTACTTCTTCAGTGTTAAGCTTGAGGGGGGGTTTTTCCCACTGGGTTTTCCCTCTTTCCTCACTTAGCATTTTATTTGAGCATTTTAGAGTTACTTTTTTGTACAGGGTGACCTATGGCCTTTGTTTCTAGGGCCCTATAATTTTATGCATTTTATTTTACTCCACATGAGTATAGCTTAAGAGGGGTGTTGGAGCCATTATACAACCCACACACCTATTTAGTCAATTTTGGCCTAATTAACCACTATCCTAAGTTTATTGACTCAAATTGGCCTCAACACACCATCACACTCATGATATCAGCATCAGCACACCCACACCCTCCTTCAATTAGGGATGCCAACTAAGCCTTCTCCTTCAATCAGGGAGGCTAACTAGGCCTCCTCCTTCAACCAAGGAGTAATTCTGGGGTGATTTGAGTGTCATAAGTGCATCAATTAGTTAAATGAATGTTGTTTCACCTAAAAATCAGTTAAGTTGAGTTGGAAAGGAACCTCCCTCATGTCATTGTCTATTTTGGGCTGATTTGGGTGAGCTGGAGTGAGTTAATGTGCCTCCAACAACTTCTGGGGACTAGTTTCAATTCAGTTCACTTCATCGGAGCTGACTTGAGTTAGTGATGTGCCCCCACCTACTGATTGACATGCAGTTGAGTTCTATTCAGTTAGACTCAATCATTTATTGTACTCTGATTCAGTTAGGACTCAGTTAGAGTCAATCATGGTTAGATTAATGGTTAACCGGTGTGTCCAGTGTGGATAACGAACAGTTAAGCTACACCCATCCATGCAATTCGAATGACCTCTAGTGAATTCAAATTGTCTTGAATTCATGCAAGTTTGTGTGAAATTGTATCATTGATTTGATTCATTATTTGATAATATACAACTGCAACATCCTATTGTAGTAATCTTATGTCAGTTTCATGTGTGAATTGTCTTGAATCTCTTGTAAGATTGTGTGTCACGTCCCCGGTTTCGACCCCGTATGCATGATGTATATAATGTAATTAATCATGGTGAGGAGCTCAAGGTAAAAGCCCCACCATCAATTTGGTTGTGTATGTTCGGCAATGGGGATATTTGCCGATGGTTTGTCGTGCTATCCGGCACCTTATAATTTGACATCATGTAATTACGCACATCAATTAAACTAAAACCACAACCAGCTACGGCAGTGCAACGTTGAATGAAAAGGGCATGGTTCCAAAGGATAAGGGGTGGGGGGATGTCAAACCTTGGTTAAGGGGAAAAACCCATGTTTTATTGCCTTGTTGTTTTTCCACCTTTGTTATTTGTCACCCTTTTTGTCTCATCCAACCTTGTCAACCTCTTTAATGCTCAGCTGGTGGTTGAGGAGTTATGGCTGAGGGCATTCATTGCTGAAGTGGTGGTGGTTGTGGGAGGCTGTTAGCCTTACCCAATTGCCCACTCCACCCACGTTGCCCATTCTTCACCCTCACGCACTCCTCCCTGGTCAGTTTGCACTGTCACCACGATTTTGGTCTGTTGGCTTCTCACGCATAGGCTCTGGGCGATTTTAGTCTCACGCAGACATTTTCTGGGGCTACACGAGTTACTGAAGCACCCACGCACTGTAATTCGCGTCCTTGCTGTTGTTTTGTTCATCCACGGGCAAAATTGGAGTTGTTTTCTCCTCACGCAGGGCCTCTACTGCTGGAATCCTCACGCAGAAAATTGGGTATGTCTTTCCCGTGCATTTTTCTGTTGGGTGCGAGTTTTTCCTCTCGCACAAGATGTTTGGGTCGTTTTTCCCATGTAGAGAGCCATGCTTGCTGTTTGTGTTGGGGCTGTTGTCTTCCCCATGAGTTCTATCGGCTGTGGGTTCCAATTTCGTTTTGGACCACTGTGGATTGCTAATTCGTGGGTTGAATTTCCCTGTTTTGGGACTGTGGACTGTTGTTATCCTTCATGGTGTGTTGTGGCTGCTGATATACCCTAGTTTGGGTGTTGTTGTTGAGTTGTTTTGGCCACGTTAGGGCCAAAACCTACTCTGAGTTGCCTTATAGGCTGGAGCTGTGTCTCACCTTTCATTTGGGACTGTCATCGGTCATTTTGCTTCTTCACAGGGTTGTGAAGGGAATTGTTTTGCTGCTGGTATGCAGTGGTTATTCCCTTGGGCTATGCTGGCTTGGCTTGCTTGTTGACAGCCTGTGAAACCCATCTGTGATTGGTTTGTTGTTTGTGCCCCTTGGCTATGTATAAGCCTGCAATTGTCCCTTATCCTGAAGGAATCATGCCCAGCTCGGGGGTGGCAGCGTTGCTGAGAGATAGATGAGCAAGCTGGCCTATGGTTGGGTGGAACGTTGCAGCGACGTAGCTGGTTGCGGGTGAATTCTTCATCAAGAGATAAGTGCTGCTGGCTATTCCATCTCTGCAAATTTTATATTGATGTTAAATGAATTACAATGAACATGGAGATTGCTGGAATGTGTGTGTTTGCTTCTGCTGCATGATTGAAGATAAATGCATCTGTGTATGCTTAAATCCAGCATTTTTTTTCTGTTTATGTTCATTGGGCATCTTACCCGGTTGTGTTGGTCGCGTCCTCTTCGCCGGTTGAGGGACGGGGACGTGACATTGTGATTAGTCTCAATATTGCTGTGACTGAATTTAATAAGCCCAAAATTTGGAATAATATCCACAAGGTTTTTTCACTTAGGGATGTATAGAACAAGTCTAAGTTTTTGATTTCCCAACCTCCTAATTCCTTTGGAAGAGCAATGACACTCCATTTTACCAAAGGGATTCCTTCCACTTGCTTGCTTGCTGTCCATAGAAAGGAACATTTATTTCTAATTTTTGTCAGGATCCCCTTGGGGATGTAGGCTATTGATGCCCAGTACACTGGAATTCTCTGTAAAACTTGCTTCAAGAGCACTAATATTTCTTCTCTTGAAAGAAAACGATTAGCCTAGTTAGTGACTCTACTCTCTATTTTTTTATATAGCCAGAACCAATCTTGATAAGAGTAACTATTGGGCTTTAGAAAGAATCCTAGATATTTGAAACCTACTTCAACAGGTGTGATATGAAAAGGAACTATCTCCCTTGCTCTCTGAATCTCTGAATCATATAAGCTAAGAACTCATTGTGTATTAGGTTGGATTTTACCATGTCCACTACCATTCCTGTGGATTTTTATATTTGTCTATCAGGGAAACAAAGGCCTCAATATTTTTGATAGTTCCTTCTCCAAAGACTAGTACATCATCCACAAAAAGGGTGTGAGTGACTTCTTCAATGTTTGAAACTTTTATACCTTTTATCAACCTGTTTTCTTTTTCATTGTGTATTATCCTTATTAGTGCTTATGCAACTAAAATAAAGATGAAGGGAGAAAGGGGAAATCCATTCCTTAAACCTCTTGAGGGACAAAAAAAGTTGGTTGGTGATCCATTTATTAAAAAAACAAAAGAGGTGTATTGCAGACAACCCATAATACAGTCCACTACTTCCAGAGCTACTCCAATTTTGATCAGCAGCAGCCTAACAAAAGTCCATCCTACCCGATCATAGGCTTTGGATAAATCCAGTTTTAATGCAAAGGCCCTTTGCTTTTCCTTTTTAATCATGTGTACTTCTTCTTGTTCCAGTGACACAACATCATGAATTTTCCTATTAAAAAGAAAACCAAACTGCCCTTCAGAGTTGATTTTATTTAGGATTGGTTTGATCCTTAAAGCTATGACCTTGGCTATTATTTAATATATCATGTTGCAACATGATATTGGTGTAAAATCATAAAAGGACTGAGCTTTTTGCTTCTTTGGATCTAGTATCAGAAAAGTTGAATTTAACAAACCCATGACCTTTCCTAATAATTGGGATTCTTTTACCACCTCAAGGATGTCCTTCTTCAACAGTTCATAGAATCCAAGATAAAATTCCAGAGTAAAGCCATCAGGCCCATGGATTTTTCCTTTTTGAAAGGTATGTAAAATATGCTTGATCTCTTCCTGAGAAATTTCCTTGGGAAGCTCTTTGTTCATGTCCACGGTTATCATCCTAGGGAAAATCCCTAGTACTTCCAAAATTTCTAGAATTGGGAAAACCTCTGGATCTTTGAATATGTTCTGAAAGAAGTACACCCTTGTTTCTGCTTTATCCTCAAAGGATCTTACCATGTTCCCTTGCCTATTATTGATTTCAAAAATAGTGTTTATGTCCTTCCTATGAGAGGAAAACCTATGAAAAAAATTTGTGTTCTTATCTCCTACCTCAAGCTACAAGGGACTACTCTTTAAACGAATTAGTTTCTCTTCTTTTAACAACAAGGGGTCCTTCTTGCTTTCCAGTGTTTTTAACAATTTTGTTTCCTCTATATTGAAGATTGCACTCTCATTTTTATGGAATAAAACCTCTATCCTTTTTTCCACCTCCTTTAGCTCCTCTTGAAAGAAATATTGATGTGTCATGTCCCAATATTTTGAGATTTTTTTTCCTTTGTTAGGCTTTCTATGAATTGTTGCATTGCAGAATGATTTGGAGAACTCCTTATGGGTTGCAAGGAATTCTAAATTTGAGCTCTATACTCATCCTCTTCCAACTACAAAGGGTTGAATTTGAAAGGAGATGGAGGTTTTTTATCTAGAGGTCTTTCTATTAGTGAAACTGGTCTGTGATCTGAATTCCCCCCTGTTTCTATTATGGACTTTAGAGTTAGGCCTCCATTAAGTAGGTTTTCCTCTACCATAAAATGATCCAGTATTTTGGAGATAGCATGAGCTCCTTCTCTTTTATTCCTCCATGTGGGTTCCAATTTCATAGGGGCTACATCCACCAGTCTTCGTTTTTCAAAGAAATATAAAAAGAAGGTGCTCAGAACATCTTGCCTAGCAGGCTCATCCCATACTTCTCCCATTGTAAGGGTTAAGTTTAAATCACCCCCCAAAATCACATTTGCTTGGTCCATTGCTCCTGTGTGCCCAAAATCTTCCTAAAAACATTTTTCGATTGTAAAAAGGCCCATACACATTTAGAATTATGAATTCAATTCCCGTCTCCCCATCTTTGAGTTTTGTTTCTAACACTGAATCATGTTTTGTTACCAAAATTCAATGCAATATCGAGCTCCATCAGTCAAGATACATCCCGAGTGCCCATTAGCTTCAATACTCTCCATCTCCTAGTCTTTGACAATTTCTTTAACTAAATCTTTCACTTTTGGCCCATCCATCATTGTTTCATGGAACATTAGTACCTTATGTTTTAGGTTGTTGATCAACCTTTTTAGGGAGTTTTTTTTATCTCCCCCCCAATCCCTCGTACATTGAAGGAGATAAATTGCATCAGGAACCCCTCCCTAGGGATGATACTCTAAGCGCTCTTTTAATAGTCACCTTTTTACCTTCTTTGATGTCTAAGGCTACTTGTACTTGAGACTTTGATAGCAAAGAATTTCTACCTAATCTTGGTTTCTAAAAATTGTTGAGAGCCAATCTGCCTGAGGAAAATACCTCTTCCTCTATTGAAGAACTTCTTGATCTAAGATCATAAGATATTTTAATCTCCACCTTCTTGTAATGTTTTTTTGAATTATTGACATTCAAAATTTTCTCCTTTAAAGGTGAAATGATAATTTTTTTGTGAATTCAGGGAAGATAAAGGAGTGATCTTGTTATTACCTTTTTCCTTTCGCGATGAATAAGCATTTGGAGCCTCCACATTTTCTGTATAGTAGACGGGTTGAATTTCTATCTGCTTGGGTTTCCTACCTTCGTCCTAAGCTTCCATTTCCGATTGTGCTGTCACTTTCCCTTTGTTCATGCCACCCTACACCATTCTTAGCTCATCATGTACTTCGGTTGACATTTCCAATTTTCCTTTAACCTCACCACCCTGCATTAATCCTTGCTCGTCGTGTGTTTTTACTAACCCTGTCCCTTTCCCTTTAAACTCCCTGTCCTGCATTATTCTTAGCTAGTCGTGTGATGAGTCTATGGGTGCGGGATTTTACTTTTTTACCCAGACCTTCCTATAGATGAGTTTCAAGCTGATTTCCAAATAGTCCTTTTGTAATTTCCCTACTCTTCTGCAATTAAAACATCTAAACAAGATCTTCCAATAGTCTAACCGCTTCCACCAAACACTTCCATGCATCACAATTTTAAGTTCCTCATACAACCCGTCCCTCATATCCATCTCAAGTAATACCTGAGCACACCTACGACCTAATTTCTCCTCCCAATTTTCCTCTATGGCTATGAACTTTCCTAACGTATTCCCTATGGTTTCAAAAATATTTGGTTGCTAAAACACCATAGGAAGGCTCGATAAAATGAACCAAATATGCTGAACATTGTGCGGTGATTTATATGCATTGAAATTGACAGTCCACTTTCTCAAAATCAAACCCAATGGTCCCCAGTTCCAATTCCTCTCCAGTAATTTGGTGTTGTCCTCCATGCTGCATGCTTTTACAAGGAACCAACGTCTGGGAAGAATATAGAAAAATAGTTTGTAACCTAAGACACTAAACCAATTATCCTGAATCCACCGCTCCAGCGCTGCTCTGGCTGTCACCTTGCCACAAAATCATCTAACCAGAGCATGTGTGATGTAATCTGGTATCTTCTCCAAACTAATAGCCTTGCCAACTATCATCTTCAGATTTCCTTTCCTTAGACTCACCCCTCTTCGCTTCCTTGGTATGTCTGAAGGAACCTTTGCACACAATTCCTCTTCCCTTACGTTAGGCTTATTAGTGTTGTTCGTGGGATCCGTTAGTGGAGAAACCCCCGAAAAGACTTCCTCCTGCGCCATGGTCATCGACTGTGTGGAGCGTACCTCCATGTCTGTGAAAAAAATTGATGAAACCTCGCTATCCTCTTCGTAATCAACCTCCTCATTGTACATGTTCTTTCTATTTGATCCATTAGTTCAGAACCTTTATTCGTGCACCTCATTCGACTCCTGCTAAACATTAGAAATGAAGAAGGGAAAAACTGCCACCTATTTTTTACACAAGCATTCACCTTCAATCTTCTTGTCGCAGAGTAACATTTTGGCCCCATCCTCTTATATATATATCATTTCCAAACATATAACATGCATCCATATAAAATACTATTCCCTCAATATCTATAACGTACTAAGATACAATTCTTTTCAAACATATAAAATATGTAAATGTAATCCCTTTCATTATTTAAGTAAACATAATCCTTTTCAAACATATTAAATATGTAAACGGAAATATTTCCTATAAATATGAAATGCTATACTAAATGTCTAAATTTCAATTATATTTAACAATAATAGTATGCCCCTGAATGCATTTCACCATTTCAATATAGATAACCAATTGATCTCAAAATCCAACAACTACCAAAGCCTTGCGTCAAGCGATCTGTCAGGAAAACACACAGCTGGAGGTAAGCAACGAGACAAGTTTTAACTATTCACTGCACAAGTCGGTCATGTGGAGGACATAAACAAGTTACTAGTGATATTGGTTGGTTCACCGAGTTAACAACCAACCTTCCTCTAGATTTGATCAACGATCACTGTGAGATTAACATGGGTAAACAAGTTTGGTTTAGAAGTATTATCAGTGGGCCATTCTCTACCAGCAAGATTGCGATCTTGTGGTTGGCACCGGCACTATCCTCCTCGACATAGTTTGGATACTTACGCCTTCACCTTGGTAATATCGTTAAATGTTGCATAGCTCTAGCCTCTAGGTAGGTGAGGGTCAGTTTAAGTTTTACTGGTAGTTCACTGCAACGGTGAACCTCACCTGAAGGGACCTGCGCGACTCCAAATCTATGTCAACTAAGGAGTTGGACCTTTCAACAGGGATAAGAGTGCAGTTTGAGGAGTTGTTAAGTATGGAAACATTCTCAGAATAATAACCACCTAAGCTGAGAGAGGATTCCTGCGTTTTAGTTGTCATAGAAATCACAGTTTAAATTTGCGTGATAGATGTAGTTTAAAGGTTGTCCTCTTAAGGATTCAATCCTACTTCCTGCACAAAAGACTGTTCCGTGATGACCATCCCTAGACGTTAGGGATTCAAACCCACCCCACTGGTTTTAACTAAATATTAAACTATGTATGTTGTGGAATGGATGATTTCTTTATAATATATGGATACTTGCAAGTGGACTAGGTCGAGGAGTTGGCAGGATTCAACCCCTAAGTCAAATATATTCATTTCACGGCTTGGTTCCCGTCTAAGTTTTAGAGTTAAGCAAAAGATAGCCTAAGGTGGTTCGAGTTTGACAGTCGTTTACATCGTGTGTTGCCACAATATAATTTGCATAATTATGTAAGATAGGACTTGCAACAGGAAATGTCTATTTTATCAAAACCACACAGTAGTCCATTAATTTCAAATGCACTCATTGAATAGTCTTGCCAATTGACTGCACCACAATATCCATTTAAATAGCCAATAATTCAGGAGTTACTACATTTCCTACTTGCCTATAATGATACCTAACAATATCCTGGCAAGATTATTCAATTCTGAATGACGCAGAAATTAATACATTACCTATTTATTCAATATATGACCAAACAAGATCAATATGGCTTATATAATTTTGTATTAACCCAGAAAATTATCACATTACATCTGTTCATTATAAAGCCAAAATAATATAACTGCGGTTCATATGATTGAATAATGGAGAAATTATTTCTTTACATTGTATTTCAATATAAATCAAATAATATCACTGCAGTTCACATGATTTTGAATACCCAAAATTATCTCATTACAGATTTATTCAATATAAAGCCAAAAATAATATTACTACGGTTCATATGATTCCCTAAAGATGCAACATGATTTATTATAAACGCTGCAAATTCTTACTATTCCTCAAACAAATAAACAAGAAGGAATGGTTAACGATGGTTGATCCAACTAATGGAGAAATAGATGAAGTTGTTGTTACTCCAATCCAACCAAATCCTTTGATGAAATTAGCAATTGACCCCTCAGTTGACCTTCGTACCACACTAAGAGTATTCTTCTTTCTCCTTATCCCCATAGCTATAAGGGGACATAGAGAATAACACACAAGACAAGGATTCCAAGAAATGACCTCCCGAATTCCGATCATCAAGCTAACCCCAATGCCAAACTCAAAATAGTCACACAAGTTCATAAATGGCCATTACGAATATCATCCATCATTAGGGTGCAAAATGTGTATTTCCCCTCATTTCTCTTTTCCTTTAATAGGAAAATCATTCACGACACATTTCTTTTCATGCAAAATTAACATTTTTTCTTAATGTTCTATTTTTATTATTTACCCACCACGTGTCACCTTCTTGTGAAGGTGAACATGAGTTCCAAAAATCATTCCTAGTTGTTGCCCCATCCTAGGATCTAATTCTTCAATATGTGGGTGTAAGTGGAGTTCGATTCTTGTTGACTCATTTAGAACTCCCAGTCTTACTAGGACTCTAATGTGTGATCCTTTTCATATTTTTTCTTATTTATTAAATCTTTTTTATGATGTGTGCATACACTTATCCTATAGCCTATATGAGATACATTCAAATTCTCTTTATTTTCCTTTTCTTTTGCAAATAAAAACTAAATACAATCTCTATATGCTAAATCAAGTGCATACATATTTTAATCTTATGGTTGTCATGGTGTTGCTTATCTCGGTCCTTTAAACAATCAATTCATTTCCTTTCCTTGTGTGGAGAGTGTGTTGTAGGAATTATGAGTCATTACATGAAATCTTTCCTCTACAACCTATGTGAGACTAATGTATGATGAGGAATAATATTGTTCTTATTGTGCACCCCTCAACTTCCTTGTATATCACCAAGACGTTATGGCCTACCCATACGACACATGCTACCCGAGCAAAGCTGATAGGGATTTCAGCTCTTGTATGGATTTCTATTAAGAGTTGAGAGTCAGCCACCATTCTCTTATGCGTGTTTTCCCATTCTCTATCACACAGTTATTCCCACATGAGACTCAGACAACAAATCATTATACCTTTCACTGCACACACTCAATGTGCACATCAATAACGCTACACAATATAATCAATAATCATGCTTTATTCAATCTCAACTTTATTCAACATTTATTCATCTATTGCAATTCAGTAACCAATATTCATTCTAATCCAGGGAATAATAAAAACATCATTTTATTTTCATCTTTGCATAACATAATCATTCATCCTACTTTATTCCCAATTCCATAATTTATTCAGCATTGTAGCATATTTATTAATCGCTAATCAGTTAGAAATATTTATTCTAAAAAAAGCATTTATTCTTGTTTATTTAACCGGGTCACTTTCAAATAAGTTCCCTCAAAATTCCACCAGTAAAGCTTGGTCAAAGGTGGGAATTACATACACCTCTCTAATAAAACTTTGTCATGAAGTTCAGAATAAATAAGAAAAACTCTTACGCATTTCAGTTGTGCCTTCCTAGGTGGTAGAACTGGGACTATAGCTATCCCATTGCACCTTGATCTGGTCGACCACACGACGCTTAAGTTGTCATGTTCAATGGTATAGCATATGGATTTGTTCGGTCATCATGACCTCTTCGTATGTTATCTGCAGATTGCTTAAATCAATTACATACGATGAGTCTGAAACATAATGACAAAGTATTAATACATGAAAAGCATTATGCATTGTATGTAGAGAAGATGTCAAATCAAGATTATAGGAAACCAATCCTATCCATTCCAAGATTTTTAATGGCCCTACAAACGTAGGAAATAATTTGTCTCCCTTTCAAAAACTAATAGGACTCTTCTATGATTTCACTCGTAAAAACACTCTATCTCCTATCTCATAACTTTGATCTAGCCTATGTGTATCCACATATATTTTTTGTCGATATTGTGCTTCATTTAGTCGAGCATGAATTGTCACTATTTTATCTTCCATTTGTTGAATCATATCAGGACCCAACAAAGTCCTATTCTCCAGTGGATCCCAACTCAAAGGTGTTCTACATGGCCATCTATACAAGAACTCAAAAGGTGCCATCTAAAGGGAACTTTGGTCGCTATTGTTATAAGCAAACTCTACCAGTGGAAAATGTATTCCCAACATATTTGTTGATCGTTTACATACATTCGCAGCATATCCTCTAGCACTTGATTCACTCTTTTTATCTTCCCATCCATTTCAGGATGAAAGGTGGTGCTAAAGTTGAGTTGCATTGCTAAATATTCTTGAAAGTTGGTCCAAAATATTCCAATAAATACAAATCCTTGATCTAAGACAATGTTGCTTGGTACTCCAAGAAATCGCACCACTTAATTTATAAAAACCCATGCAAAGTAAGGAGATTGATAGGTATTCTAGATTGAAATAAAATGCGCACTTTTTGTCAAAGTGTTTACCACAACAAATATCGTATCATATCTCTTCTTTTTTAAAGGTAATCCAACTATGAAATCCATTGACACAAATTCCCATTTCAACTCAATATTTGTGTGGGGTTGAATCAATCCTGTTGGGTGTTGATGCTTTTCCTTTATTAACTAACATTCCATGCATCCTGTGACAAATTTTAGGAAATCCCTCTTCATTCTATGCCAAAAAATAACTATTTCAAATCAACATACATTTTCTTTACTCTCGGATAAGCTATGTAAACTGCTTGATGAGCCTCTGATAGTATCAAGTTCTGAAGTTTGTCATTCACCAGTACATAAATGCCATTGTTATATGTTACTAAATCCATCCTCCTCAAGGGAATATCCTTCATACATGGGTATTTTCATTGATCCAGTCTCCGATTCAGTTCTTTCTTATTTATACCATGCATAATCTTTTTGTAACCCAATTATCTTTTCTCATAAGTTCATATTCATAGGAATTACTAGAAATATTCATGGTCTATGACTAACTGCATTAACCACTTTGTTCAATGTTTCTTTTACATATGATATTTCAAAATTATACTCACTTAATAGTTCAAACCACATTCAAATCACTCTGAGTAAAGATATACTGTAGTCCATGATGATCCGTCTTTAACTCAAATTTTTTTCTAACTAGATAATGTAAGCATAGTCATAAGCCATAAACAATTATTGTTAATTCCATATCATGAGTATAATAGTTCTCTTCATGCACCCTAAGACTTTGGGAAGTGTAAGTAATTACTCTTCCTTATTTCATTTGTACACATCCAATTCCTTCCTTTGATTCATCAATGCATACTAAGAAGTATTGATCCATATTTGGCACTTTTAAATTAGTGTCATTGTCAACAGCTCCTTAAGTCATTCAAATTCCTTCCACATTTGTTTGTCCAAAAAATGGTCAATTATACTTTTGGAATTCTGTTATTGGTCTTGCTATCCTTGAGAATCCTTCAAAAAACATTCTATAGAATCAAGCAATCCATGTCAAAATCACTACCTCATGTACATTTATGGGTGTTTTCCATTCCCAAATAACTTCTATATTCACAAGATCTACCACTATACCATCTCCAGATATAATGTGACCCAAATAATGAATTTCCTTCTATTAAAAGAACGAGAACTTTGACAATGCACCATAAAGTTGATTTCCCCTTAATCACTACAATACCAATCCTATATGTTCCTCATGTTCCTGTGGTTTCCTTGAATATACTAAAATGACATCCAAAATACCTATATAAACTTGTCCAATTATTAGCAGAATACACCATTCATTAAGTTCATAAACACACTAGGTGCATTTTTTAATCCAAATGGTACAACCATGAATTCAAAATGTCCAAATCGTGCCTTAAATGCAGTTTTAGGAATGTCCTCTTCCTTGATTCGTAGTTGATGGTATCTTGATCGTAAATCGATTTTCTAAAATATGGTTACACCTTTCATCTGATCAAATAAATGATTGTCAATTCTTGGTAATGGGTACTAGTTTCTTATTGTTTCCTTGTTCAATTGGCAATAGTCTATACATTGCAACCACTACTCATCTTTCTTCTTTCAAATATCGTTGGAATTCCCCACAAAGAGACACTAGGTCGTATTAATCCCAAATCCAATAACTCTTGCAATTGAATCTACAATTCCTTTAACTCTTGTACTGACATTCGATAAGAATCCCTTGCAATAGGATCGGTTCCCGATTTTAGTTCAATCATAAAATCCAATTCCTACTATGGTGGCAGTCCAGCAAATGCCTCAGGGAACACATTCATATATTCCAAAAACAAAGGATGGTTAATTATTTTGTCCTTATCCTCTTATTTTTTCATAGTGATTACAATGTATAATTTACACCCCTTTCTCATACTTTTATTTATCTGTAGTGCCGAAATTATTCGTAATAATAATTTCCTCCTCTTTTCGACTAAAACTCTTTTGTAACCTTCATCATTGTAAAATGTTAATTTCTTTCTCTTCGAATCCAATACTACTTCATGTGCCTCCAACCATTCCATTCCTAAAATAAAATCATAAGCTCTAAGTGCAGTAGCATACAATGATACTAGTCCTTGGCATGATCATTTTTCTCTTCTTTCATATAGTTGTTTGGGTTTCAACCTTTGTGGTGGTATGGAAGAAGGAGCATTAATTTCTCTGTATGTGTTGGAGAAGGCCTTTCTAGTAGTCATTGCCATATTTTTACTTTCAACCTTCCTTGCCATCATGAAAGCCTTCTATAGGGATGATGGTTCAAAGAGATGCACCTCATGTTGAATGTTATCTTTTGAGGTTCCAATAAATAGATCTAAAAATTTATCTTCTGAAATATTATTCATTCTGAGACTTAGCTGCTGAAATTGCTTGATGTGATCGATAACTGGACCTTTTTGCTTGATATTTACCAACTGTATAAAGAAGGTGTTATTATTTATATCCCCATAATGTGCATTCAATTCTTTTGTGAATATATATCAAGAGATAATAGAGTCATTTTAATGGTCACATAGCCAATGGTACAATACAAATTGATCAGGTTCTAAATATAAGGATGCAATAGTTACCTTTTGCAAAGTGGGCACGTGGTGTAGATTAAAGAATTGCTCCATTTGAAAAATCCACGTGATCGCATCCTTACCATCAAACTTTCTCATGTCAATATTGGGGATAAAGTAGTTCCTTGGACCTAAATTGAACCCATGATGTTGTAGTTAATCATCAACTTTTGAATCTAACTTCCTACTCTCCAATTGATTTTCAATTTTCTCCATATGTGTCTGGAATAAGTCCTCCTTTTCCTCCTTATCCTCTTCTCGAGTAGATACATGAGGAATACAACTATTTTTTATATCCTTCATCAATTCCTTCAAGTCTTGAATATCTTATTTTGTAGCCATCCCTTTGAGATCCTCTTTACTAGCCATCTTCTTTTCCAATTTAACTAAGTCATCAATTTTCACATTTCCTTTAATAATATCTTCCAACCAGGACACTTTAAAAGATATGTATTCCATTTCATCATATGTCAAGGATGAATCCTATGGAGTTTTGAGTGGAGTGTGATTATTTCCACTTTATTTTGAGTGGAGTGTGATTTAGTTTATTGCTCACATCTTTCGAGAGAGGTGGTCCAACATCACATGATACCCATTCAACATATCACTTAGCACTACGGAACGTTCCTACCTCAATTTGATGAAATCACAATGAATTACTTATAATTCACCTGCTTAGGGTCATACGCCGATTATTCATTTCCAACCACCAAAGCTTCCAATCATAGCTAGTAGCATAGCCAGAAGCTGGTCCATTTTCCGATCATAGTTGATTGATCATAGTAGCTAGAGGAGCAGTGCCAAGATAATTAAGAAGGAATCCCCCATAAATGAATACCCAAGAATAGATGTATCCTATCAAGCACACCTTATATGAGAGAGGGAGGGTAATGGAATTTTGAACCATAAATATATGTCACACCCTAGGGTTTGCCACAAATAGATCCTTGTACTCAAAGCTATTCAAATGCAAAATGGTGTACCTTTTTCAACCCTGATTAGAAGATTGTTTTTGGGACAACCTGTAACTGAGATAAAATTTGAATCTTGAATCCTCTAGGTTTGAAGCTTCTGCCTATGGTACCCTGATGTGTCCTATTTCCAATGCCCCAGATATGACCTAATTTGGATGTGCTAACAAAGCGTTATTGAAAATATACCAAATATTCTTATTTTTTTCCTATCCCAAAGAGAGAACTTGTAATGTATTCCACGTGTCCAATATTTTTTTTATTTAGCTGAAACCTCTACCACAAATACCCCAATACATCCTCTTTTGTATTCAACTTGTCTCACTCAATTTGGATCTCGGATGCCTCAGATATGCCCTTTTTCCCTCTAACACTTTTTTGAGACTAGGTTTTGGACTAGTAAAAAACCCTAGATTCCTCTGCAATTATCTCCAAAAATGTAATGGATCAGGATATGAATTTAGAAATGGAGATAGTTTGGAATGTTTGATAAGTGGATTTTTAACCTAGATCTCTGATTCCTTGTAGGAAAATATTTGTAACAAACATTCCAAGATGACTTGTTTTGCAGAATATAGTCCCAAGGAAAGAGCTCTGATACCAAATGTTATGTAACCAAGTCCCAGAAATAACATAAAATAGTAGAAATAGACAAAAAGAGATTACTCCACACCTTAATAATGAATAACAGAGATAAATAACAATCATCTTCGAGGGAGGAACCTCCTTACACAATGTATTTGTGTACCCAAGAAAATACAATATCCAATGATGACTAAAATGACACTATCTCCTTCTTATATATATGAGACAAAGGCGTACAATAACAACTAATAGACCCACTAATAGACCCAATCCAACATAAATAATATGTAATTCACCACAATATAGGGGGTAATGCACTACACTATATGGGGTAATGTGTCATCATTAAGGGCTTAACAACTTGCTTGTGAATGCCTTAGAATAACATTAATACCAACATGTTCAGTGTAACGCCTTAATATGACATCAATGGCAATATTTTCAACAAGTTGTTAGATGTAGGATTGTAGGACCTATAAGATATTTATAATAGGTTTCCAACCTCATGGTAGTTCAAAAAATGAATGGCAAGATTTGGTTGTGTGTATTTTGGACACTTAAACCAAGTATCTCTTAAACATAATTATCCACTTCCTTATATGTTGTTACAACAAGTGATTGATTCATAAAAAAATTGTAAGTAAGAAGACATTATATTATATGACAATTGGATAAATACATCAAGATTATATCAAAACAGCATTCCATCCCCACATTCTAACCTCTTAACAACCACAACAACCCCCTTACAATCACCAAAAATCAAAATTGCCCCTCCCCTCTAGGGAAAACAAGGATTTTACCAATCTTAGTATCATAATTGGAACTGAAATATAAACACCTAAATGGAAAAATGATCTTAACATAAATGTCTCTATACAGATTGCTAACCAGTATGAAATAATAAAAGAGAACCATTCACAAAGATTGGAACTCACATTCAAAGAAGCTGACAACGATTTGATAAAACATCCAAACTAACATTCTGCACTCCTACAACAAAACCACCCTCAACAGCTGGCCTTGGTAGAAACAGAAGCCCAAATGATTTGCAATAATGATATATCATCTTGTGCATAAGTCTCGAAACCGCACAATGCTCTATCCATAAGTGCATTGAAATTTCATCACCTTGGTTCTTCGCCTCACATTATCGTAGGAATCGCCCCACAATGTCCTTCATGATCCAACATATTGAAACATCCCATTCATACAATGTTAGTCGAGCACAGGTCAAACCTAGGTCGATAATCCAATCCTCTAATGTCGATAATTGATCCATAGTCTTTGCTACCTCCAAGTCAGCCTAAAACTCCCTCTCAACTTCTTCAATCTCATCCCAAATATCCCGTGGAATTGATTCCTTGTACATCCACACGGTTTGGGTAGCTTGAATATGCTCATGATTGGCTCACTTCAGACTTGCACCACCATTTCCTTGACCCTCATCATGCAATTCCATCGGCACAGACCATCTATGAGACCAAGTTATATGAAAACTTCAATTCAACCACCTTCCATAGGGAGCATGCTTCATGTGGTGGTATTATGTTTCCCCCACTCTCAGCCTTATACTACGAGGGATACTTACTAGCATTAGAACCACTAAAATATATTATGTCACTACAGAGTTTACACCATGCGATAATTTTTTGTAACCAAGGATGAGTGACCTCTAATGATGATGAAAATACCCTGAACATACCACCTTTGCTTCATCCCTAATTGCTCTTCACCATTAAGATTCATAAATATGTCTATACTTACCTCATAGTTATCATACTTCTCCTAAATACAAACCCTGATTTGGTAATAATTCCATTCCTGCATCATGATATCATAGCCTCCAAACATGCGTTCTCCTATGAACACAACGTGCCTCAGCACATGCTCCTCTTACTGTTGGATAACACCCACATCCGGGGAGTGATTAATTCATCACTAATTCCCATGTTGGATGGTTTATTAGGATATGTTAGGTTTGAATGGTTAAGGGAAATTTCAATAAGACCAATTACAACCCCATTGGGAAACTATGTGTATATGTGGATGTCGTTTAAGCTAATCATATGTTAGGGAAATCTTCCAACAATCCATGAACCATGCCTTCCATGACTTGATAAAACAAATTATTGTTGATTACCAATATGACCTCATTGTCTACTCCAAGGTTAGGAAGCAACACCTAATGCACCCAAGGGAAGTATTCATGAGGCGTTGGAGGTATGTCATATCTTTAAATCCAAAGAAGTGTTTGTTTGTTGTCTCTAATGGAAAATTATTAGTGCATATAATTAGTAAAATAGGGATATGCAGGGATCCTAAAAGGGTTAGAGATATAAATGAGTTGAAGCCTCCCATGAATAAAAAGGGTGTCTAGTCCTTTTTTGGTAAGATACAATTTGTTTTTAGGTTTATTCCTAACCATGCATCCATCATGAATCCCATCAGTTTCCTATTGAGGAAGCATGCAATATTTGAATGGGCCCATGAGGTTCATGAAGCCTTTACAAATATCAAGACTATTATCACGAATTCCTCAATCTTAGTCACCTCTAAATGATATCATCATTTTATATTATAATTTTCACATATGAAGAGACCGTTTCCACAATCCTTACCCAAGATAACCCATAGGGGAAGGAAATTCCAGTATCATTCATGAAAAAAGTAATTACAATACTATGGGTTCAACTATTATCCAATTAGAAAACAAGCATATTCCCCAGTGAAAGTAGTGGGTTACTTTGGAGTCTACATCCTTTTGGACCACATAGTATCTTAGATACCCATGCCCTAAGTTAAAATGATTCTACACTATCCATTAAAAGAAGGAGCATGGAGTAACTGATTTCCTAAATTACATGAGTATGCTATGGAGATAAAACCATTGAAATTCACTAGGGGGAAGTCCCTCTACAATTTTATTGTAGGTGTGGAGGTTGTGTTCATCAACCCATATGAATATCAAATCATAGATCTTCCCATAACGTGAATGGAGTGGTACAAATGCATTGTTTTTCACTTGAAATATGAGCAATTCTGAATAGATATTTTATCTAAAGAGACGAGGGATTTAAAAATGAATACCCAATAAATGCTGATTTTGGGGGCACCTTTCAGGATAAATTTCGATGGTATGTTGTTAAGGTGTTTGGGACCACTAAAATCCAACGAAATATTGAAATATATGGATGAAGGAGTTTGTGGGGACACTACTCTATTGGTGACATCACATAGGGTGATCAAGGCATGTTTTTATTGGTCAACATTGTTTTCATACTGCTACAGAAAAGTATGAAGTTGTATGGATTCTCAAAAACTCTCAAGATGGATGAAAAGAGCCACTATATATTGAAAAATATGGGCTTTGAGACCCATTTTTCAATGTGGGGGTTATACATAATTATCACGATAAACCCAAAATAAGTGATGGACATTCATATATTCACATATGTATTTATTATTTTATTCAATGGCCCAAGGCTATATTCCTTAAAGTCACAAATTCCACCCAACTGAAATATTTTGGAGGAAAACTTACAATTATATTCAAGGCACTTCATAAATTCATCATAAATAATAGATCAATATTTGTAGATCAAAACTCGTTGCCTTTTGTGGAAAATACATAAGCATTATGGGTCCATCTTCAAATTACTACCCTCAAGGAAATGGGTTTAAAAAATCCACCAGCAAGACTTTAATCCAAGTAATAAGGAATATTTTATTGTCTAATAAAAGGAATTGACATACAAAGTTGTTGTGATCCTAATGGGTTAGCATATTAAACCCCAAGGAAAGTATATGGCAATCCCCATTTTCATTAGTATATAGGAAAGACACCATCACATCAATCACTTTTAATTAAACACAATGTTTTTGACAACATATTTGGGGATGAGGAAGGGTTAACTCATTGGAGACTCGATGCTATCAAGTTTTACAAAAAAATCAAGCATGGTTGGTGATACAAAAGAAACACGATGTGGTTACAAGGAATTTCTATTAGAAGACATCCATGAAGAATTATTAGAAAGGACTGTTGGTGATTCTCTAGAAAAAAGCCAAAGAGAAACCCCCAATATAATCCAAATTTGTTTCACCATGGGTTGGAACCTATTAGATCAAGAAATATTGTCTGTTAAACTCCTATATATTCAAAATGATGGATGCATTTGCTGATAATTTTCCCATGAATGGACACCATCTCAATCATTTATTCTTCTAGTTTTGTCTTAGTCATGCAAACTTTGTAGTATAGATCATCATTGTTGCATTTAACCCATTCTTTCCTTTTTGTTCTTTGACTTTTTTGACTCCATTTTTCCTATGAAAGGTGATATGGATTCTCTACCATCAACTACAATTCATTGTCCCTTAATTGGATCCAAATGTTAATGATTTTTTGTTGTAAATCCATTTCATATGTTTTTGTCCCTGTCCTCTACATGAGAATTGTGTACTGTAGGGTTCTTTGTGACCTATGTCCATGTTTCAAAATCATCCATCCACCCCTACATCACTGGATGGAGGATGCTAGGTGCAAGATGTTTTCCCTTTTGATCATCATGTCCAAATTCAACATGTACATTTAACTTCCCACATGCAGGAATGTGGAGTGCAAAGAAAACTAATATTTGTTGAATCCTTTGATTCCACATTATTCACTCTACATGTGGAGTCCATAGAGTGGGTGCCCTCAAATATTGATGTCCATATCTCTAATTCACTTTCTAGATAGGGTTTTGTGTGACCTATGTCCATGTTTCAAAATCATCTGTCCACCCCTACATCCCTGGATGGAGGATGCTAAGTGCAAGATGTTTTCCCTTTTTATCATCCTGTCCAAATTCAACATGTACATCTAACTTCTGACATGCAAGAATGTGGAGTGAAAAGAAAACTAATATTTGTTTAATCTTTTGAATCCACATTATTCACTCTACATGTGGTGTCCATAGAGTGGGTGTACTCTAATATTGATGTCCATATCTCCAATTCACTTTCTAGCATTCCACATGTAGAATGTGGGGAAATTTTACCTTTGATCTTACTTGCATGTTCATTTATGACTTGGTTGTTGGTGTCATCATGTTGCATTTAAATTTCACTAACCCTGTATTTAGATATGTCCATAATGTTAAAGTTAGTACAACTACGAGACCGATTCTTAGAGAGGATGGTACCCTAGTCATTTAACTAGGGCATACCAAGACCCTAGAAGGTACCCTAGGCCCCCCAATAGTCTCCTGGGGTTCTTGGTCTGGGACCAAGCAGGTTGATTCCATGGAAAACCCCTATCATGTGGCTAGGGCCCCTATGTGCCTCTAGGGTATTATGGTCCGGGACCAGGGATGCGATGCCCAAGTAGATCCTGTAGCTAGAGGTAGAGACATATTCTAGTATGAGACCAAGGACACAATGTCCAAGTAGGTCCTCCAGGTAGTTGATCAACTTTCAATCTGTGACTGAAGTTCAACTTAGTACTGAGACCATTCTTTGAGAGAATGGGGGACCCAATCAGGATCCAGGGGTTGATCAACATGATTTAGTCTGAGACTGAAACTCAGTCTAGAGTTGAAAGCCATTCTTTAAGAATATAATATAATTATGTGTCATGTCCCCTCTCCTAATCGATTATTTCTAGGTTTCTTCTTAAGGGACTGGCCACCCTTTAACCATGCCCCTAGCACCTAAACCTTAGGAGAAGTGTTGAGGATTGTACCATTCATTTGTATCTTTCCCTTATACAGTGATGACAAAATATATTAAACAATGTACCTTGAGAGAGATAAAAGTTTACTGTTTTAGTTGGTCGTATAAAGGAGTCGTTTGTCCACCTTTTATGGTTCGCCTTATCCTGTGGGTATGTGGGTTGTTGTGACCCTCTTGTTTGACACTTGGTCATTTAACTTGCTTGGTCCTGGCACTCTTACTTGTGTGTACCTTTGATTATGATGACTCCTACTTTATGGATTTTATCCTAAGTGTATTTACCTTCTGGTTTTATTAAAGGACCATTGGACCATTTATTGTTATGGTTAATTTATGTTTTAAAAAGTACCTTTGACCCTCTATGGTTTTAATATGAAACTTTTGGACAGTTTACTTTTTTGACCTTTTACCTTATGAACTTATTATAAAACCGTTAACATTTATATTTTATATTTGAACCTTTGGACCATTTACTTACTTTATGGTTCTATTATTTGGACCTTTGTTATTTTAAATTTTAACTTTTTGTTATTATTGGACCACTTATTATTTTGGACCTTTGTAAATTTTTTAGCCCAATACCTTATAAAAATGGCATTGGAACTTATCCAATCATCATCTAATCCTTTCTACTAGGACCGAGTTTCTCTCCAATAGCATTTCATGAATATTGGTATGCTTACTCAGCCTGATCTCACATCTGATCCCTCTGTGTGTTTGATTCTTCAGTGTTATTGAAAATATACCAAATATTCTTATTTTTGGATGTGCCAACAAAACGTTATTGAAAATATACCAAATCTTCTTATTTTTCGCCTATCCAAAAGAGAGAACTTGTAATGTATTCCACGTGTCCCATATTTTGTTTATGTAGCTGAAAATTCTACCAAAAATACCCTAATATATCCTCTTTTGTATTCAACTTGTCTCACTCAATTTAGATCTCGGATGCCTCAGATATGCCCTTTTTCCCTATAACGCTTTTTTTAGACTAGGTTTTGGACTAGTAAAAAATCCTAAATTCCTCTGCAATTATCTCCGAAAATGTAATGGATTAGGATATGAATTTATAAATGGAGATAGTTTGGAATGTTTGAGAAGTGGGTTTTTAACCTAGATCTCTGATTCCTTGGAGAAAATATTTGTATAAAAAATTCCAAGATGACTTGTTTTGCAGAATCTAGTCCCGAGGAAAGAGCTCTGATACCAAATGTTATGTAACCAAGTCCCATAAATAGACAAAAAGATATTAATACACACCTTAATAACGAATACCAGAGATAAATAACAATCATCTTTGAGGGAGGAACCTCCTTACACAATGTATTTGCGTACCCAAGAAAAGACAATATCCAATGATGACTAAAATGACACTATCTCCTTCTTATATATAGGAGACAAAGGTGTATAATAACAACTAATAGACCCACTAATAGACCAGATTCAACATAAATAATATGTAGTTTGCCACAATATAGGGGGTAATGCGCTACACTATATGGGGTAATGTGTCATCATTAAGGGCTTAACACCTTGCTTGTGAATGCCTTAGAATAACATTAATACCAACATGTTCAATGTAATGCCTTAATATGACATCAATGACAATATTTTCAACAAGTTGTTAGATGTAGGATTATAGTACCTATAAGATATTGATAATAGGTTTCCAACCTCATGGTAGTTCAGAAAATGAATGGCGATATTTGGTTGTGTGTATTTTGGACACTTAAACCAAGTATCTCTTAAACATAATTATCCACTTCCTTATATGTTGTTACAACAAGTGATTGATTCATAAAAAAATTGTAAGTAAGAAGACATTATATTATATGACAATTGGATAAATACATCAAGATTCTATCAAAACAACATTCCATCCCCACATTCTAACCTTTTAACAACCACAACAACCCCCTTACGATCACCATAAATCAAAATTTCCCCTCCCCTCTAGGGAAAACAAGGATTTTACCAATCTTACTATCATAATTGGAATTGAAATATAAACACCTAAATGGAAAAATGATCTTAACATAAATGTTTCTATACAGACTGTTAACAAGTATGAAATAACAAAAGAGAACCATTCACAAATATTGGAACTAACATTCAAGGAACCTAACAACCATTTGATAAAACATCCAAACTAACATTTTGCACTCCTACAACAAAACCACCCTTAGCAGCTGGCCTTGGTAGAAACAAAAGCCCAAATGATTTGCAATAACATATATCTTCTTGTGCATAAGTCTCAAAACTGCACAATGCTCTATCCATAAGTGCACTGAAATTTCATCACCTTGGTTCTTCACCTCACATTACAGTAGGAGTCACCCCATAATGTCCTTCATGATCCAGCATATTGAAAAATCCCATTCATACAATGTTAGTCGAACATGTGTCAAACCTGGGTCGATAATCCAATCCTCTAATGTCGATAATTCATCCATAGTCTTTGCTACCTCCAAGTCAGCCTAAAACTCCCTCTCAACTTCTTCAATCTCATCCCAAATATCCCATGGAATTGATGCCTTGCACATCCATATGGCTTGGGTAGATCGAATCTACTCATGATTGGCTCGCTTCAGACTTGCACCACCATTTCCTTAACCCTCATCATGTAATTCCATTAGCACAGACCACTATGAGACCAAGTTATATGAAAACTTCAATTCAACCAACTTCCATAGGGAGCATGCTTCATGTGGCGGTCTTATGTTTCCCCCACTCTCATCCTTATACTGCGAGGGAGACTTCCTAACATTAGAACCATTAAAATATATTATGTCACTACAGAGTTTACACCATGAGATAATTTTTTGTAACCAAGGATGAGTGACCTCCAATGATGATGAAAATACCCTTAACATACCACCTTTGCTTCATCCCTAATCACTCTTCACCATTAAGATTCATAAATATGTATGTACTTACCTCATAGTTATCATACTTCTCCTAAATACACACCCCGATCTGGTTATAATTCCATTCCTACATCATGATATCATAACCTCCAAACATGCATTCACCTATGAACAGAACGTGCCTCAACACATGCTCCTCTTACTGTCGAATAACACCCGCATCCGGGGAGTGATTAATTCATCACTAATTCCCATGTTGAATGGTTTATTAGGATATGTTAGGCTTGAATGGTTAATGGAAATTTCAATAAGACCAATTACAACCCCATTGGGAAACTATGTGTATATGTGGATGTCGTTTAAGTTGATCATATGTTAGGGAAATCTTCCAACAAGCCATGAACCATGCCTTCCATGACTTGATAAAACAAATGATTGTTGATTACCAATACGAACTCATTGTCTACTCCAAGGTTAGGAAGCAACACCTAATGCACCGAAGGGAATTTTTCATGAGGCATTGGAGGTATGTCATATCTTTAAATCCAAAGAAGTGTTTGTTTGTTGTCTCTAATGGAAAATGATTGGTGCATATAATTAGTAAAATAGGGGTATGCGTGGATCCTAAAAGGGTTAGAGATATAAATGAGTTGAAGCCTCCCATGGATAAAAAAGGATGTCTAGTCCTTTTTGGGTGAGATACTACTTGTTTGTAGGTTTATTCCTAACCATGCATCCATCATGAATCCCGTCAGTTTTTTATTGAGGAAGAATGCAATATTTGAAAGGGCCCAGGAGGTTCATGAAGCCTTTACAAATATCAAGACTATTATCACCAATTCCTCAATATTAGTCACCTCTAAATGATATCATCATTTTATATTATAATTTTCACATCTGAAGAGACCATTTCCATAATCCTTACCCAAAATAACCCATAGGGGAAGGAAATTCCAGTATCATTCATGAAAAAAGTAATTACAATACTATGGGTTGAGGTATTATCCAATTAGAAAACAAGCATATTCCCTAGTGAAAGTAGCGGGTTACTTTGGAGTGTAAATCATTTTGGACCACATAGTATCTTAGATACCCATGCCCTAAGTTAAAATGATTCTACACTATCCATTAAAAGAAGGAGCATGGAGTAACTGATTTCCTAAATTACATGAGTATGCTATGGAGATAAAACCATTGAAAGTAACTAGGGGGAAGTCCCTCTACAATTTTATTGTAGGTGTGGAGGTTGTGTTCATCAACCCATATGAATATCAAATCATAGATCTTCCCATAACGTGAATGGAGTAGTGCAAATGTATGGTTTTTCACTTGAAACATGGGCAATTCCGAATAGATATTTTATCTAAAGAGACGAGGGATTTAAAAATGGATACCCAATAAATGCTGATTTTGGGGGCACTTTTTGTTAGATTTTTATCATTTAAGCTAGCAATACATTAGGATCTTTAACTGAGAGAATAACAAGCATGGAAATCAAACACAAGAGACAATGAACATAGTGTTTATCCTCGAGTAAACCATAAATGGTGAAAACCACGCAACTTCCTCAGATATAGAATCAACACCAAAAGTAAAGCCCCAAAACAGTAAGATGATCTCCCGACAATAGTAACCTCTTTCTTCCTTGCCCCAGTGTCTTCTTCTTCCTCAGCTATGCGCTACAACTGAGTGTGAGTGAGTGTGTGATAAATAGAGATACTCACTCTCTATTTGTACTAATTCCTGACTTGACAATAACTCACTAGGGATGACTTCACTAGGAGAGTCTAATGATCCTAGTGCCCCCGGAGCTGCGGGGACTTTAACCCTTGATCAATAGGAGGGTTACCCAGAATGAATTTACATGACTTGTTTACATTATAGAACCTCCCGATAGGAACATCGGGGCATGACATGACTCAAGTACATCCTGGAATAAACATCGGGTTACAATACATAAGAAATACAAGTGAAATACATTCCGAAGTTACATATACATCAACACTCCCTCTTAACTAGGAAGGTATTCTTTTGACACAATTTTCTGCACAAGTCTTCTTCTATGTATCATTTGGATCATCATCAAGTCCTTGTCATCCTCAATTCATCTTCATCTTCAATTCATCTTCATCTTCAGGTCATCTTCATCTTCAAGTCATATTCATCATCGGATCTGGATCATCACTCGTTTTGGATCATCATTGGACATCATCACTGAATCTGGATCATCACTGTTGGATCATCATCACTGAATCATCACGGGTGCTATCTCTTGATTCTTCTCGTCACAGGAAGTTCTATAGAGCCAGCCCTTTTTCATGTTGGATGTACATCTATAGAGCCAGTCCTTTTTCATACTAGATGTATCATCACACACAGATCTAGTCCTTTTTCATACTATATGTGGCATCCACTCAGAGCTATTCCTTTTTCATGCCATATGATTCTTCACAGAGCCAACCCTTTTTTATACTGGGTGTGGCATCCACACAGAGCTAGTCCTTTTTCATACTAGATGAGTCTTCACGGAGCCAGTCCTTTTTCATACTGGGTGTGGCATCCACACAGAGCTAGTCCTTTTTCATACTAGATGAGTCTTCACAGAGACAGTCCTTTTTCATACTGGGTGTGGCATCCACACAGAGCTAGTCCTTTTTCATACTAGATGTGTCTTCACAAAGCCATTTATTTTTCATACTGGATGTGGAATCCACATAGATCTAGTCCTTTTTCATACTAGATGTGTCTTCACAGAGCCAGTCCTTTTTCATACTAGATGTGGAATCCACAAATACATTTGACAATGGAAGGAACCAATCCTCTCACCATGTCACAGCTCTTACATCCGACCATGGAATGAACCAATCCTCTCACCATGTTAGAAGGACACATCACTTACATCTGACCATGGAAGGAACCAATCCTCTCACCATGTCAGAAGGGCACAACACTTACATATGACCATGGAAGGAAACAATCCTCTCACCATTTCAGAAGGGCTTAGCATAGACACATCACTTCCTCTTGGGAGGAATATCGATCTGGAGAACACCATGCTTCTCCCTGAAGTACTCAAACTTCACCCTAGCCAATGGCTTAGTCAACAAATCAGCTATATGTTCATCCATCGCAACATTCTTGAGCTACTCCTCTCTACACCATATCCCTGATATAGTGATACTTGATCTCGATATGCTTCGACTTGTCCTGGAACACCGGGTTTTCTAAAAATTTCACACAACTCTGGTTGTAACAGTATATACAAGTAGCATCTAACTGGAGATCAAATAAATCAGACATTAGCTTCCCTAACCATATTGCCTCACAACTAGCTGAACAGGCTGTGACATATTCTCCTTCAGCTGTACTCAGTGCCATACAGGATTGCTTTCTGCTAAACCAAGAGATCACACTTGATCCCATATTGAAGCAACACCCTGGAGTGCTCTTCCTATCGATGGAACTACCTGCCCAATCTGAATCAACATAACCCTCCAGGTTAATCCTCTAATCAGTATTATACTTGAGCCCATAATCAATTGTACCCTTCAGGTACCTTAGAATATGCTTTGCAGCAATCAAGTGAACATGTCTTAGATCTATCAAGAATTGGATGAAGGTGTTCACAGCAAAGCAAATATCTGGTCTTGTGTTCATTAGGTACATCAAGGACCCAATCATCCGACGATACATCGTGGAATCAACCGACTTAGATGAAGCATCACTCAATAACTTCAGGTTTGATGCCATAAGTGTGGTTAAGGCCTTACAGTCCATCATCCCAAATCTCTTCAGGATCTCTACTGCATACTTCCCTTGTCCAAGAAAGATTCCATCTGCATTCTACCACACCTCCATGCCTAGAAAATAATGCATCATACCCAAGTCCTTTATTTCAAACTCAGTAGCAAGCTTCCTCTTCGTATCCGTAATCAACCCATCCATCCCTATTACAAACAGATCATCTACATATAGTAGGAGCGTCACTGGGTTGCCATCTTCAACCTTGTAGTAAAGGTTGGAATCTGCTTTACTCTTGGTAAAGCCCAAAATTTATAGGAAGTTGTCAATTCTTCCATACCATGTCATGGGTGCTTGTTTCAAGCCATACAGGTATTTATTCAATCTACACACATGAGACTCCCTGTCATGTGCCTCAAAACTGAGTGGTTGCTCCACATACACTTCCTCTTCCACTACACCATTCAAGAAAGTAGTCTTGACATCCATCTAGTGTATCTTCCACTTCATCACTGCAGCCAAAGCAAGTACTGATCTAATGGAAGTGTATCTGGCTACAGGTGCAAAAGTTTCTTCATAATCTATTCCTTCTTTTTGGGAGAAACCACGAGCAACAAATCTTGCTTTATATTTTTCAATGCTACCATATGCAACATGCTTGATATTGTAGATCCATTTGGAAGTTACGACAGACTTCCCTTCTGGTATTGGGACTACATCCCAAATATCATTATTCATGATCAATTGATATTCTTCAATCATAGCATCCTTCCATTCTTTCCTTTCCGCCGCTTCTTCATAATTGGAAGGTTCTTTATCGATGAAATCACATAATAAGACTACATATCTGGAGTAGGATCTGGTCCTCTTTCTTTCTCTATGATTCTCTTCTGGAGCCCCATATATTTCCACACCTTGGATAGCTTCCCGTACCTAGGTAGGTTTCCTCTTATGAGGATTCTTCTCTTGAGGTGGATCTACAGGTTCTTGTGGTTCTTCAAATTCTCGATCTTCTTCTTGAGTTTCTTCGTTCATGGTTGTATCATGAGTTCTGGGTGCTTTTGCTTCTTCAGGTTCTTCAGCAGGTCTCTTTCTGGATTTGTTGTAAGCTGAGTCTTCATCAAATGTTACATCCCTACTGATGTCAATATTTTTGAATCCTAGGAAGTATATTCTGTAAGCCTTCGAGCTTTCAGAGTATCCCAGAAATATACCCTTCTTTCCTGAAGGATCTAATTTTGTTCTCTTCTCTTTTGGAATGTGTATGTATACTGGACAACCAAATATTCTGAGATGGTTGAATTCTGGTTTCTTGTCGAAAAATACTTCTTCAGGTGTCTTGTTCTCGAGTACTCTGTGTGGACTACAGTTCTGTACATACACTGTTGTTCTGGCAGCTTCTGCCCATAGATGCATAGGAAGATCTTGATCATGAAGCATTTCTCTTGCAGCTTCCATGATAGTTCTATTATTCCTTTTTGCAATCCCATTATGTTGTGGATTATATGGGGTGGACTACTCCCTCTTAATCCCTGAGTCTTTGCATAACTCTTTGAATTCATTTGATGTGAATTCTCTGCCATTATCTGATCGAAAAGTCTTGATCTTATTTTCAGTGTGGTTCTCGATCAAGGCTTTGAATTCCTTGAACTTGCTGAATACTTCATCTTTGTTCTTCATGAAGTAAATCCATGTCTTCCTAGAAAAGTCATCAATGAAAGAAACATAGTATACATACCCGCTTAGAGAACTTGATGACATTGGACCACATACATCAGAGTGGATGATTTCCAAGATTCCTTTTGCTTTGCTCTCGCTACTTGGAAATGTCTTCTTTGTGTTCTTTCCTTTCGCACATCCTTTGCAAACATGATCATGTTTTGTCTGCATTTCTGGAAGACCTACAACAACTTTGCTTGCAAGTGGTAGTGCCCTGTAATGCACATGTGCAAGCATTCTATGCCAAAGTTCATTTGGTTCTACTGAGACATGAACCAAATCTTTTTTTGGTTGGCCCTTGAATTTGTATAGACCTCCTTCTTGTTCCCCAATCACTATTGCATCGTCAAAAGTCTTTCCTTTTGGCCACATAAGAACTTGGCCATCTACAAAAGAAACCCTCATTCCTTTTGCATCCAATGCAGATATGGAAAGGAGGTTCTTCTTTATTCCTGGTACAAACAATACATTTTTCATCTTCATAGACTTTCCAGAGTCTAGTTTATAGGAGGATTCACCACTACCTTTTATTAGATACTAGTAGTCATCCCCAAGTTTCACCTTGTGAGGTGACTCATGTTCAGATAGTTTCACAAATGATTCTTTGAATCCCATCATGTGCTTGGAAGCACCACTATCTATGAGCCAATCATTGCTTCCATGTGAAACAGTTCCCATGAGAATGGAGATCAGTACATATTCTTCATCACTTGAAGAACCACTTTCTTGTCTTATTCTCTTTGTGGAAGGTTCATCATCCTCTGCAGCATGAGCTTGATGTCTTCTCTTGTTTCCCTTCTTCTTCTTTGAGTTCCCTTTGTTAAGGAAGAATTTGGATATGTGACCTTTCTCATCACATGTGTAACATCTAACAGTAGCCCAATCTCTTCTAGAGTGATGAGACTTACCTTTGGAGTGATGATGGTCCCTTTTGGTTTTCTTGGTGTGGGCTATGAGAGATTTATCTTCACTTCCCATCTTTTCTTCTCGAGCTACTATCCAAGCTTCTTCTTGAGAGAATTCTTGCCATAGTCTATTGAACTTAACTAACTTTTTTCTGGCACAGATCCCTTGAATGAAAGAGTCCCATGATCTAGGGAGACCATTCAAGGTGGTCATCACAATCTCTGTATTTTCCACTTCTTCATCTACTGCTTCCAGCTATTCCTTGATCTGAGATACCCTTGTAAATTAAGACTGGATGGTCTCAGCATTCTGGATCTTTACATTCTTCAGTTGGTTTCTCAGAGTCATCTTCCTATTTATGTTCTTCCCTTCAAACAATTTGGTTAGGGAATTAAACATAGCTTTAGGTGTCTTTGATCCTTAATTGAATCAGCAATTATTCTCTTTGCCATAACCAACTTCTTCTTATGTAAGGCCTTAGCCTCATCTCCCTCTGGAACTGGAAGCTCCTCACTGATATAGGAGTCCAACTCATTTTCTTCCAAGACCAGGGAGATCCTATACTTCCAGGCTCGGAAGTTATCAGCTCCCTCAATATTTTCATCAAGCTTGGTATGATGAGACATATTAAACTGAGAACCTCAAATGGAAATACAAAAGATTTAGAGCTTACCAGGTCAAGATGTCGGATCTGGATTTGGAGCTGAAATTCTATAGTGCTGGTTCATGAGCAGATTAGGGTTTTTCTTTTCCGGAGTTCTTTCCAACCAAATGATTTGATCTTGATCCCTAAATTCGATTTTGAGGAGGAGATCAATCCAAGCCTAGGATCACTGAAAAATTCCACTTCTGTGGAAAGCCCTAATTTTCGGCAGTAGTGTCGGGTCCAAAACTGAAAAACCTCAGAATTGGATTCTGCTTTGACAAAAATATGTGCCCTAGGGAGGAGAGTTATTCCAACCTTCTTTTGCTGAAAATATATGGAGAGAGATCCACAAAGTAGGAAGCCCTAGTTCCCATAGCTGCACAGTGTCTTCTTCTCAGGTTAGCTCTGATACCATGTTATATTTTTATCATTTAAGCTATCAATACATTAGGATCTTTAACTGAGAGAATAAAAAACACAGCAATCAAACACAAGAGACAATGAACATGGTTTTTATCCTCGAGGAAACCATAAATGGTGAAAACCCCGCAACTTCCTCAAAGATAGAATCAACACCAAAAGTAAAGCCCCACAATAGTAAGATGATCTTTCAACAGTAGTAACCTATTTCTTCCTTGTCCCAGTTTCTTCTTCTTCCTCAGCTATGTGCTACAACTAAGTGTGAGTGAGTGTGTGATAAATAGAGAGGCTAGCTCTCTATTTATACTAATTCTCAACTTGACTAAACCCAACTATGGCTGACTTCTCTAGGAGATTCTAATAACCCTAGTGCCCCGGAACTGTGGGGACTTTAACCCTTGACCAATAGGAGGGTTACCCACAATGACTTGACATGACTTGTTTACATTATAGAACCTCCCGATAGGAACATTGGGGCATGACATGACTCAAGTACATCCCAAAATAAACATCGGGTTATAATACATAAGAAATACAAGTGAAATACATTCAGAAGTTACATATACATCAACACTTTTTAGGATAAATTTCGATGGTATGTTGTTAAGGTGTTTGGGACCACTAAAAGCCAATGAAATATTGGAATATATGGATGAAGGATTTTGTGTGGGACACTAATCTATTGGTGACATCACATAGGGTGATCAAGGCATGTTCTTATTGGTCAACATTGTTTTCATACTCCTATAGAAAAATATGAAGTTATATGGATTCTCAAAAACTCTCAATATGGATGAAAAGAGCCACTATATATTGAAA
>LPNX011051721.1:607170-653857 GCA_001517045.1 Pseudotsuga menziesii
TATTAAATGTCCCAAGGCTATATTCCTTAAAGTCACGAATTCCACCCAACTCAAAGATTTTGGAGGAAAAATTACAATTATATTCAAGGCACTTCATAAATTCATCATAAATAATATATAAATATTTTTAGATAAAACTCATTTCCTTTTGTGGAAAATACATAAGCATTATGGTTCCATCTTCAAATTACTACCCTCAAGGAATTAACATACAAAGTTGTTGTGATCCTAATGGGTTAGCATATTAAACCCCAAGGAAAGTATATGGCAATCCCCAATTTCATCATTATATAGGAAAGACACCATTGCATCAATCAATTTTAATTAAATACAATATTTTTGACAACATATGGGGATGAGGAAGGGTTAACTCGTTGGAGACTTGATGCTATCAAGTTTTACAAAAAAATAAAGCATGGTTGGCTATACCAAAGAAACACGATGCAGTTACAAGGCATTTCAATTAGAAGACATCCATGAAGAATTCTTAGAAAGGACTGTTGGTGATGCTCTAGAACAAAGCCAAAGAGAAACCCCCAATATAATCCAAATTTGTTTTGCCATGGGTTGGCAACGATTAGATCAAGAAATACTGTCTGTTAAACTCCTATATAGTCAAAATGATGGATGCATTTTCTAATAATTTTCCCATGAATGGACACCATATCAAGCATTTATTCTTCTAGTTTTCTCTTAGTCATGCAAACTTTGTACCATATATCATCAATGTTGCATTTAACCCATTCTTTTCTTTTTGTTCTTCGACTATTTTGACTCGATTTTTCCTACGAAAGGTGATATGGATTCTCTACCATCAACTATGATTCATTGTCCCTTAATTGGATCCAAATGTTAATGATTTTTTGTTGTAAATCCATTTCATATGTTCTTGGCCCTATACTCTACATGAGAATTGTGTACTGTAGGGTTCTTTGTCACCTATGTCCATGTTTCAAAATCATCCATCCACCCCTACATCCCTGGATGGAGGATGCTAAGTGCAAGATGTTTTCCCTTTTGATCATCATGTCCAAATTTAGCATGTACATTTAACTTCCCACATGCAGGAATGTGGAGTGAAAAGAAAACTAATATTTGTTGAATCCTTTGATTCCACATTATTCACTCTACATGTGGAGTCCATAGAGTGGGTGCCCTCCAATATTGATTTCCATATCTCTAATTCACTTTCTAGATAGGGTTCTGTGTGACCTATGTCCATGTTTCAAAATCATCCGTCCACCCCTACATCCCTGGATGGAGGACGCTAAGTGCAAGATGTTTTCCCTTTTTATCATCCTGTCCAAATTCAACATGTACATCTAACTTCCCACATGCAAGAATGTGGAGTGCAAAGAAAACTAATATTTGTTTAATCCTTTGAATCCACATTATTCACTCTACATGTGAAGTCCATAGAGTGGGTGTACTCCGATATTGATTTACATATCTCTAATTCACTTTCTAGCATTCCACATGCAGAATGTGGGGAAATTTTACCTTTGATCTTACTTGCATTTTCATTTATGACTTGGTTGTTGGTGTCATCATGTTGCATTTAAATTTCACTAACCCTGTATTTAGATATGTCCATAATGTTAAAGTTAGTACAACTGTGATACCCATTCTCGAAGAGGATGGTACCCTAGTCATTTAACTAGGGCATACTAAGACCCTAGAAGGTACCCTAGGGCCCCCAATAGTCTCCTAGGGTTCTTGGTCTGGGACCAAGCAGGTTGATTCCATGGAAAACCCCTAGCATGTGGCTATGGCCCCTATGTACCTCTAGGGTATTATGGTCTGGGACTAGGGACATGATGCTTGAGTAGATCCTGTAGGTAGAGGAAGAGACATATTCTGGTATGAGACCAGGGACACAATGTCCAAGTAGGTCTTGCAGGTAGTTTATCAACTTTTAGTCTATGACTGAAATTCAACTTATTACTGAGGCCATTCTTCGAGAGAATGGAGGACCCAATCAGGGTCCAGGGGTTGATCAACATGATTCAGTTTGAAACTGAAACTCAGTCTAGAGCTGAAAGTCATTTTTTAATAATATAATATAATTATGTGTGATGTCCCCTCTCCTAATCTATTATTTCTTGGTTTCTTCTCAAGGGACTATCCACCCCTTAACCATGCCCCTAGCACCTAACCCTTAGGAGCAGTGTTGAGGATTGTACCATTCATTTTTATCTTTCCCTTATACATTGGTGACAAAATATATAAAACAATGTACCTTGAGAGATAGAAAAGTTTACTGGTTTAGTTGGTCATATAAAGGAGTCGTTTGTCCACCTTTTTTGCTTCTCCTTATCCTATGGGTATGTGGGTTGTTGTGACCCTCTTGGTTGACACTTGGTCATTTAACTTTCTTGGTCCTAGCACTCTTACTTGTGTGTACCTTTGATTATGATGACTCCTACTTTATGGATTTTATCCTAAGTGTATTTACCTTATGGTTTTATTAGAGGACCATTGGACCATTTATTGTTATGGTTACTTTATGTTTTAAAAAGGACCTTTGACCCTCTATTTTTTTGATATGAAACTTTTGGATGGTTTACGCTTTTGACCTTTTACCTTATGAACTTATTATAAAACCGTTAACATTTATATTTTATATTTGAACCTTTCAACCATTAACATTTATGGTTTTATATTTGAACCTTTGGACCATTTACTTACTTTATGGATTTATTATTTGGACCTTTGTTATTTTAAATTTTAACTTTTTGTTATTAATGGACCACTTATTATTTTGGACCTTTGTAAATGTTTTAGGCCAATACCTTATAAAAATACATTCGAACCTATCCAATCATCATCCGATCCCATCTACCATGACCGAATTTCTCTCCACTAGCATTTCATGAATATTGTTATGCTTACTCACCCTGATCTCACATCTGATCCCTCTGCGTGTTTGCATTTGTGATCATCACCGACACGTGGACACTTACAACGTGTCTTACCTTGACACTCAACTACTGATATTTCTCCATGTGTGTTCTGCGCATCTCTTCTACTCCGCGTGTGACTGTGATAGCTCCCTGATTCGTGGACACCTCCCGCGTGTCTTACCTTGACACTCAAATTCTGATATTTCTCCCTACACATTTTAGGAATCTCTCCTATTCTGCACATGATTGGGATAGCTCCCTGATTTGTGGACACCTCCCATGTGTCTTACCTTGACACTCAACTGCGTCTATTTCTCCATGTACGTTCCACATCTCTTCTTCTCCGCACATGACTGGGATAGCTTCAGGACTGATCTAGCTTCACTTGAGATGTATCTCCTGCGTGATCTCTCTACAACCCTCTACTATGACCGTGGGCTCCTCCAGCATGACTTATTTGTCTGAATCCTCCACCGTGACTATGTACTCCACCAACGTGTTTTTTCTCTTATCTGTAGTCTCTATCCTATCTTGGTTATGTACACACAACCGTGAACTCATACCCATCCTGCTGTGTGACTTCATTCCTAATCAACGTGATCTACTTTTAGCTTGACTATGTAAGTCACCATCAGCAATGTGACTATGTGTCAGTATGACTGGACGACTAATTTAATTGAAGAATCTGAGGTCTATTTACTTCTACCTGAACTCTCTCTCAAGGTACACAATTTGCTTACCCAGATTGAATTCTCCCTTCAGTGACAAGAGTCAAACTTAAAAGTATCTGAGTATAAGGCCGATTCAAATAATGATTATGATTCTTTAGTGTTGTTATCTCCTGTACATTATTTATTTATTTCTTTTGTACATGTAAATTTTTGAAACATCTCAATGACCAACTTTAATGTAGTGACCAACAGAGCGTTAAAGTTAGACTAACTTTAACGCAGTGACCAACAGAGTATTAAAAGAGATGAAAATTATGTTTAATTTATTGCGGATCAAACTTATTGAAATAAGTACTATCTGATTCTAACCTTGTGTTGTTTATGCATTGAAGTATAATTATTCCTGTTAAATCTAAACCTAACCTTAAATTTCAATAGATAATACATTAAGTAACAACACATCCCCTTAACTAGGGAAGTTAGTGTGGGACCCTAACATGCCATTTCTCTTACAAAGTTGTGTTGTCCTCAAGGATGGAGATGAGAAAATTCTTGTAGGATAGTAGTTGGTTCCCATGTGGCTTATTTGGGACATGTATCCTTCCATTATCAATACTTCATAGATAATGTGTCGGCAATGATAACACTCTCTTTCATCTAAAATGGACTTTGGATGCAACCAAATGGAACCTTCATCGTCCAATTCAAGGAAGATGGTTTAAACTCTGTAATTTGGCCCAACCACTTTTTTTGAAGAATAACAAATGAAATACTTGGTGGAAATTAGAGTGGATTGGAATATCCAACTTGTAAGCAATTGGACAATGTTTGAATATGGTATAGGCTCCATAAATATTAGGTCATCAATTTTGGTGGTTCTTCTCATTGAATGACATTTTCTTATAGGATTGGAGATAAAGGAATACTTGATCCCTTTACCAAAGCGTTGCTCAGATAGATGTTGATCAACATGTTATGCCATCATTTTTTGGGACAATAGTTCCCACTTTGTATATTAATTGTTGGCAAGGTATCAGTTGCACAATATGTGACAAAGAAGATATCAACAAGTGGCAAAGTTGACCGTGCATGAGAAAGTTACCAACAAGTGTGGTCAATTTGCTTGCAAGTAGTTATAAGTGTTGGTCCAATAATTAAAGAGTCTGCTTATGTGGACCATTTTGTGAAGGTTCAAGCCTATAAATAGAATTAGGAGTAGAGTTAATAGATCATGAAGGAAAGCACTAAGAATCGATGAATAGCAATAGATCAACACTTGTATTCTGAGTATTTTACTTGTATGCGATCTGCGGATGTATGTGTTTTGGTCTGAGGCTTTTGATCAAGGGATGTCTTACGAACTTTTGGAGCTAATATAAGAAGAATGTTGATGTTGGAACTCTTGTCTTTTTATGTCTTTCTACTATAATGCGATCTATGATGTTTTCCATGTCTGAATGATGTGAATTCTCGATGTGTTTATTGGGTTTATGTATGTCGATGTCTTCGTTAAGTTGATCTAATCATGATTATTGTGATATTGGAAAATACTGCAAATGATGATAAGTATATTTAATAAATGATGTGTTAGAAACTACTAGATCTATGAATTGCATTATGATAGAGTGAGACACAGTGCATAAGTTATCTTCCTTCTGCGAAAATGTGGTTCCTACTGCCCTCCCTCAAACATCTCGGGTGAGACTGCATCTTCTCTATATGTGTTGTTGGATAGGGTAAATCCTGTTCAGGACAGTTCTTAGGGAGATTGTGTCGAAGAGTGTCGATAGACCTATGGAGTGAACCCATGTCAACTGAAGTGTCTCAACAAATGGTTTTGTTTTCTGGACCATAGTGCGAGGAAGAAGAGGACATGTTGTGGCACCTGATGAAACCAAATATCCAAGACTGGTTCGATCAGAAGGCTCGAGAGTTTGCAATCGAAGAAAACAAGAACTCCATATTGTCACTAGAAGAGTGGTTGGGAAGATATATCTACTCTGATATTCACAAAATTTTCTTTGCTGAGTTTCCAATAATATTGTACAAGTGGTTGGTGCAACTTACCTTCCAGAAAAGTAACTTCCAAGGAGGTGAACTTAATTACTAGACCCATGAACTGATCCAGCGGCTGAAAAGGGTAAACAACAAGGCATCAAGAGCTGTCAAATTTTGGATAGATATCATTTTGGAAGGATATATCATTGATTTTGTTGTTGAAACAGTTAAATCCTATAGCAACTCAGAGAGGGAATTCTTCCAGGGGCCAAGAGGGAGGTTCCTATTGTCCTTGCAACTGTGGGTTAATATTCTTATCTGCAAAAAATGAATAGTGAAGATTAAATCTGACGAGTAAATATCTGGTGTGTGGAGGTTACGAGTACCGAGAAGATGAGCTTTGGATGGAATGACATGGGGTAGATGGATGGGATTTACGACAATACTATGAGGGAAGTCGAGGAAGAGTGTGGTCTTCTGCAAAGTGGGGTGAGGTTCCAAAGAGAGAGAAGGCGGAGGACTAAGGATATTCCCGGTGCGATCGGAACAAGAAACTATGAGAAGATACCACATAGGACTATGCGACCCTATAGTGAGGAAGGAGATGACCAGGATATGCTCGATACTAAGGAAGGACTAACCCAAAGAAACAACATAGTTACACCTCCATGCACTGCACCAAATTCAGAAAGAAACACCAGATCTCAAGAATGCCCTATGTGTCACCACATGAGTAAAAGTAGCAGATCAACGAATACCAGGAGAAGACCCAGAATGGTGGGTGACGATGTAAAACTACCCTTGTTCCATGGGAACATGACTAAAGACCCTGAGCAGTATTAGTTTCTCTATGAAATAGTATGGATTGTAAAACAATTCTAGGACGAATATATTAAGAAGGGACAACTAGCGACAACCTTTCGAGGCTGAGCATTGAATTGGTATATGAAGTTTGTACATCAACAGAAGACACTCACCTAGATCAGGATTGGACTAATTGAGGAGTTCAAAAATCCTAAGTTCGAGTCACAGTACATTACTAAGTTGAAGGAAATAAAACAATATCTGAATGAGTCGGTATGGGATTTTGAACATCGATTTAAGAAATTGATGGTTAAGATCAGCTTCGGGATGAACGACGTGCAAAATAAATAATGGTTCATCGCATTGTTGGCACTACACATCCGAATTCCATTGATGTAGCAGAATATTGCGTTATAGATCGAGGGTCTATAAATTGCGATGAAATTGGAATCTTCACCAGTTGTTGAAGCGAGGGTTGGTATGAACTAGATCCAATAAAAATGGGATAATATTACTATTCAGTTGCATGATATCAAGAATGGGAAATAAGTCCACAAATTAGTGTGTTGCAGTCGATGTCGCACTGAAGGACATCATAAGGATCAATGTCTGGACTTCTACGAATGCTTACAGGATGGAACCCCTAATACATTGAGTCAAGGAGGTCTTCCATGGCGTCAGATATGTTAGACTAGAGGACATCGATCTCTAGAATGTGTGTACCTTCAGAAGAATGTGTCGAAGTCAAAAAATATGTTTTGCAACTTCTATTGATCGGTTGGCCATGAAGAAAGTATTGCATAGCATACAAAATTCTCCAAGAAAGAATGATGGATCCATATTTTATGAAAGGAGAAGAACATTGACCAACAGAAAGACCACAACTGCATCAGTAACCACAGTTTGCGCAATAGAAACCATAGTTTTCTCTATCACAACTATAGTACAACTAGATGCAATATGATTAGCAATAACCATAGTATACTCAACCGCAATACACTCAATCGCATATAACCAACATCAATAGTTTAACCAACCATAGTATCCGCCACAAGGAGGAATCTGTAGAGGGAAAAATGGAGGCTTCAGTCGTGAAGGTGCTATGGGACGAGGTTGTGGACCAGTGACATGTTACAATTGTGGAGTTTTAGGAAATTACAAAAGGGACTATCCAGACTTACAGTCTCAATGTACTTATTGCAGTGATGTAGATCACACTATCGAAGAATTGTCGTAGTTCATTGCGAAGTGGCAAACCAAGAACCAACCACAACCAAAACTGAACCAGAATGAAAACCAGACTCAAAATCAGAATCAAGGATCAAATGTAGGAAAAATAATGGCAGAACCCAGAACGTAGCCCATAGATGTTGGAGTCATAACTCGATGAGGAGCAAAAACGTGAGATGACGAACCACTCCTAAATATTCAATTGGCAGCTCTAGAGAAGGTCCAATTCGATGTCGATGGTGAGAAATAAACTTTCTTCTATGCAAGAGACATACTGAACATAAACATGGGTAAGTTACCTATATATGAAATGCCACCTAATTTTTATTCAATAGCTATGTCAAGACCATCACGGAAGACTGGAACATTGCAAAATTTTCTAGAAAACTGTATATCGCTAACAAAATATCTGGATGCATTAGCAGAGATAGCAAATTTGTTATATCAATAGGAGAATGGGAGACAATATCACATCATGAATTATTTGCATAAGAATAAAACGGGAAGGGAGATGAGAATGAATTTCCATATCAGTGACTATGATGTGGATTTAGTCATCTTGGATCTAGGATCAGATGTAAACATATTGACGAAGAAAACTTGGGAAACCAAAATTGGTTTGGTCCCTTGTACAATTGCGACTGGAAAATCAGGCCAGAGTGTTGTCGATTGGACGAGTAACATACCTACTTGTCGAAGTAAAGGGACTAAATACCTATGCAGACTTTGACGTTATTGAGATAGTTGACAAAAGTAGCTCATATCCCGTGTTGTTGGGGATTGGATGGGTGAATGAAAATCTGGAGGTTATTAACTTCAAGAAGAGAGTGACAACTTTTGAGAATCGTGATATGTAGATCATTTCCTTATTAGATCCTAATGAAGGCTGAATATACGTTGAACTGTTGAAGGAGGAAGTTGCGGGAGGATGGGATAATGCATATAATATTTTTGAAGATTACATCCATCCCATTGCAAATGAGGATCTATGCTAGAGAAGTACTAGCTCTGTCTCATCAAAATTTGATGATGCACTAGAGAACTAGAAGAACCAGCTACATGAAGTATCGGTCTAAAAATGTGGGCGAGTCACTCAGTCACTGCGCTGGGTTGAAACAAAAGTTGTCAAACTACCAACATACGAAGGGTTACCTAACTTGGTTGGGTTTATTGATGGATTCGAGTCCAAAGTATCAGAGCCTCAAGGACTGTTGGTGCTCGAGAAAGCATTGAAGGCTACTTTGGTGAGATGGTGGGATACACATAAGAGCTCAATCATCAGTTGGCCGATATGTCATAGAATGATGGAAGTTTGATTTGGGGAAGCAAAACACTACTAAGGAAATAATTATGATGGAAAGAATGATCCTAATGATCATCTATTCGCATGTTAAACTGCATAGGTATTAAAGCCAAAAGAGGAATGGGTAAATGCATTTGTCCACACATTGGACGAAATACTACGAAAATGGTACGTATCGATTGAATTGTGAAGAGAGATTACAACATGGGAAGACTTGACTATCTGCTTTAGTCATACTTTTAGTTTTTCAAATGTTGATCCGGTGATACATAGCGCACTTCAGCACATCCGTAATGTCATGTTGGAAATAGTTCCAGTGGCATTACCAACAGGATCATAGGAGACACCAGTAATATAGTTGATGACATAATGCTACAATGTGACATGAGAGCCTGGCGATGAGGATGATCCAAGAAATATCAGCATTGCATAATCAGAAGGAATTTGGGATATCACAACACCAAAAATACTAGCCGACAAAATCCAACAACCACTTAAGATAAGGAAGGTCAATATTGGGACAACAGAGGACCCAAAGTTCACCAATGTAGGATATTACTAGGATGAGGCGACTATGGTGAAGACCACTAACCCTCTACATGAATTCTGATATTTTTTTTCAACTAATTTCGCTGAGATGAAAGGGATTTTAGGAGACTAGGGAGAAATGAAAATCCCTCTAAATCTAGATGCGAAACTAGTAAAGAAACGTCCTTATTGATTGAACCCACGATACAAGTGTTGGTTTATCCCACAATACTGAGAGGGGGGGGCTGAATCAGTATTGTCAATTTTTAATTTAAAATAACCAAAATAAATAATCAACACATATTTTATCGTGGAAACCTCAAAAGAGCTAACCACCAACACAAACTCATTAATAAGATGAATTTACAAAATTGTTTATCTGCTGCAAAATAAAGGATGTAGATACACCCTAGATTTTTCTTGCACTACAAACTGGGATGCTACAACACCCTTATGGTTTTCTTCCTACTTTAACAGACAATGATGCTACGACACCCTGTTCTCCAGCTACGTCTAGAAGGAGGCTACGGCCCCCTCCAGACCTGTGGCCTACCTTAGCACCACCTTGCCACCCTAGACTGATGTTCTCAGTATTTTAGAACAGTTGAAAGACTATTCACTTTGGATTGTGTTAGAATTACTAATAGAGACCCTTTATTCTTTACACATTCATTCAATAAATACCTTTTACCTATTACCTACCAACGCATATCTCCATAGTTGCATTCTTTCATTTTGGATCGCAACTGTTTACTTAGAGACATACCTCTTCATCATTTGACCATTCAACTATTGCATCATTTCATCGTTAACTTTCAACAAATGCACCGTTTCATTCTTCTACAGCTTAGAGTTCATTTCTGTGGCCTTGTTTATTGTTTTCTGGTGTTTCCGTAATCTTCTTCTCCAGATACAATCTGGACCATTGATCTTATTCTTGAATCTCTCTAGTCCATTGATCTACTCTAAATATTTCCTCTTGAAATCGTATTTCCACACCAAGTTTTTGTTTCAATGATTCCCCACCGTTGATCTTCATTGGGATTCTCCATGAGCATCGATCTTCAGATTAAGGGATGCGGGATGTAAGGTTTCCCAAAATCATATCTCGATTTTTCCACAAAATTCTTTCTGCACTTCTTTTTCTAAACCGTTGATATGTTTTTAGCAGAACTAAATTCGGTTGTTTGATCTCTCTAGATTGCGGGATGCAAGATGTAACATGTCCCAAAATCGTATCTCAACTTTTCGCAAGCAACTTCTTTTTTCGAACCATTGATATGTTTTTAGCGGAACTGACTTTGTCCGTCCGATCTCTCCTGATTGCGGGATGCAAGATGTAACATTTCCCAAAATCATATCTCAACTTTCCACAACTTCTCTTCCGCATCGTTGATCTCTTTTGGCGGAACTAATCTTAGCCGTCTGATCTTGATCTCTTGAGGAAATTCATCCTCCTGCCTGTCTTTTGTGGAACTGAACCTTAGCCATTGGATCTCATGTAGGATGCTTCCTAACTGTCGATTTCATATCAAATTCAGATCTTACCATGACTTTGCGAATCTACATGATCTATTTGCGGAAAACATCTGCAACTATTTCTAATAGTTTTGTCATTGATACTGCATCTCTACTTCTACTTGTTATTCCTTTGTCATTCATGAGCACCTTTTATATCAATGACAACTATATACTCAACAATATCCCGCTTTGGCATTGATGGCAACCTCTAATCATTCTCCCCCTTTGACAACAATGAAAAAGGAACCTTTCTGTCTGAAAGCTCCCCCTATCAGCATTTCTCCCCCTGAGATTGAGCTTTCTCCTCTTAGTACTTTTGTAATGGAATTACTCCCATTTTATGTCTAAGACACTCAAAGAATTCTTTAGGTAGTGGTTAGGTGAAAATCTCAACAATCTGTTCTTTTGTGTCAATGTATTCTAATTTGATAGCTTTTTGAGATGTCTGTTCTCTTAGATAGTGATACTTGATTGGTATATGTTTTGTCTTAGAATGCATGATAGTATATTTATAAATATGTATAGCACAAGTGTTATCACAGTTGATCACTATTGGATGTTCATATTTTACAAGTAGATCTTCCAAGGTTTGTCTCATCCAAATAACTTGAGTGCAACATGAGACGGCAACAATATATTCTGATTCTACTGTAGAGAGTGAAATGGAGGATTGTTTTTTACTTGACCATGATACTAAACAATTTCCTAGAAAAAATGTTGCTCCACTAGTACTTTTTCGATCGTCAATATTTCCTTCCCAATATGCATCAGTAAATGCCTTCAAGGTAAATTCTTGTCCTTTCCGATACCATAAACCATACTCCATAGTACCTTTTAGATATTTGAAAATCCTTTTTACTACTATTACATGTGTTTCTTTGGGATCTAACTGGAATCTAGCCACCAATCCAACAACTTACATCACATCTGGTCTTGTGGCTGTCACATATAGCAGACTTCCAATCATGGATCTAAACATGGTATGATCTACTTCCATAGATTCATCATCCTTACTTAACTTGCAACCAGTGACCATAAAAAAACCAAGATGTTTGGAATCTTCCACTTTAAACTTTTTCAACATGTATTTGATGTACTTGGTTTGAGAGATGAAAATTCCTTTGTTTGTTTGGTATACTTGCAATCCCAAGAAGAATGTCAATTCACCCAAAATTGACATTTCGAATACTTTATTCATTTAAGAGGAAAAGTCTACACTTAGGATTTGAATATTGCTTCCAAAAATGATATCATTCACATAGACAACAACAATGATCATATTTTTATCTTCAATTTTTAGGTAAAGATTACTTTCAGTAACTCCGCTTTTAAAACCTTGTTGTTTCAAGTAACTATCTAGTCTTGAAAACCATGCTCTTGGATCTTGTTTAAGACCATAGAGTGCCTTTTTTAGTTTACAAACATAATCTTTGTTTCCAAACAAGAGAAACCCTTCAGGTTGTTCAATATACACTTCTTCTTCTAGTTTCCATTCAAGAATGTAGACTTGACATCCATTTGATATACTTTGAAGTTTTTATGGCATGATAGTGCTAAAAACATTCTAATTGCTTCAAGTCGAGCTACAGGAGCATAAGTTTCTTCAAAATCAATACCTTCCACTTGGGCATAACCCTTACAAACCATTCTTTATTTGTTCCTTATTACTTGTCCATCTTGATAGAACTTGTTTTTGAAAATCCATTTGGTTCCTACAATGTTCTTATCTTTAGGTATTGGGACAAGTTCCTAGCTTTCATTTTTCTCAATCTGATCTAGTTCTTCATTCATGGCTTTGACCCATTCATCACTTTTGCTGACTTCTGTAAAGTTTTTGGGTTCTACTATTGAGATTAGGGCTTCTTCCACATCTAGTAGTTGACTTCTTGTTTTGACTCCAGCATTTTTATCACCCATGATCTATGACTCCGGATGATCCTTTTGTACCCTTCTAGAAGGATTTTTAGTGTTAGGTATAGGGAGGTATTCATTATCTTCATGTGTATCTTCCTTCTATTTGTCTTATTTTTCGTTATGAATGCTCTTGTCCTTTTGCAAATCTTTTATTTCATCATCGCATGTGTTTTCAATACTGTCAAGATTTTTCTCTTTCCTTAGTTTTATATCATCTACTTTTACATATGCACTTTCTACAATTTTATGTAACCTTTTATTGTAACACCTATATGCCTTTTTGGTGGATGAGTATCCTAAAAAGATTCCTTCATCAGTCCTAGAGTTGAACTTTCCAAGGTCATCCTCGTTTCTTTTGATGTAACATTTACTACCAAACACTTTAAAATATTTGACTGAGGCTGGTCTTCCATACCACAATTCGTAAGGGTTCTTATCCTTATTCACTCTCAGTTGTCCTTTGTTAAGTGTGTAGACAGCTGTGTATACAACTTCTTTCCAAAATGAATCTAACAGTTTTTCTTCAATGAGCATAGTTCTGGCAACTTCTTGGACTGTTCTATTTTTTCTTTCAACAACCCCATTATGCTGAGGAGTTTTTGCAGCTGAAAATTACCTCTTAATTCCATGAACTTCACAGAACTCATTGAATTCATTTGAGGTAAATTCTCCCCCATTATCTAATCGAAGACACTTGATTTTCATGCCAAACTCATTTTCAGCTATTGCCTTGAATATTTAAAATTTTTCAAAGGCTTCTAATTTTTCCTTGAGAAATGCCACCTAGGTCATCCTTGTGTAATCATCAATGAGCAACATGAAATAGTGATCTCCTTGTAGGCTTTTAGTTCTTGTTGGTCCACAAAGATCTGTGTGTATTATTTCCAATGGGTGTGAGGTCATATGTTCTTTTATTTTAAAACTAGCTCTGGTTTGTTTCCCATGTTGACAATGTTTGCACACAAAGTTTAGAGGAACTATAGTTTTAGTTAGATCTCTTATAGATTCCTTTGTGCTTATTTTGACAAGATTGTCAAAACTTAAATGTCCCAACCTTCGATGCCATAACCAACTTTCATCTACCATACTTAAGTAACCTTGGTTTTCATTTTCCAATATGTATACATTTTTTGTATTTCTCATAGCAATGCCAACTACCTTTCCTGATTTCTTATTCTTGATTTCACATTTTTCTGAGTTGAAGATGCAATTGTGTCATTTGTCGCACGTTTGACTTACACTGAGAAGATTAGGCTTGAGGTTTTCAACTAGAAAAACATTTTCTGCTTTGATCCTGCTGTTGACAACAATTGTTCCTTTGTCGATTATTTTGGAGGACAGGCTGTCTCCAAAAGTGACTTTTCCCTTATTAATTTTTAGCGTTATGAATTTTCTTGGGTCACCATTCATATGTTTTGAACAACCACTGTGCAACTGCCATAAGTTTTGGATTTCGGTTACACATAAGGAAATCATGGAAGTTTTTGTTTCTTCCTTTTCTCTCCAATATCTTTCTTGTTTGGTGTGCCGAGATTTGATTGCAACAATATTTCTTGTAGGAGTCTTTAGCTTACAATCTCTTGCCATATGTCCATGGTTATTACACTTATAACATTCTATGTCATATTTTTGGAGTAGTGTAAAAATATTCTTATTTCCCTTCGACTTATTACTTGGTGACTTCTTCTTGTATTCAGAAACCTTTCTTTAAGGCTTTATGACCAAAATTGTTACAAGCAAAGAAGTGACCTAAAAATATCTGTAGATATATTTTTGGTCTCTTGGGTGCTAGATTATTTCTATTTTTATCTTGTGAAATTAAGTCAACTTTCTTGCTTCTTTCCTTTTTAGCTGGAATCTTTAATATTTCAGCATAGCTTTTCTTACTTCCCTCTTGATTTGAGACAGGAAAACTCCCTGGCTTCTTTTCTTTAACGAAACCCAAACCATACCTATCACCTGATGGTATTTGGATACTCAAAATGTCATCTAGAATCCTTCAACTATTCTCAAACTTTGATTTGATAGATCCTTCATCAAGCTTTCTCTTGAATTGCATGATTTCTTCTGCAAGATTTTCAGACTCATGTATTCTTGTTTTGAGTTGTAGGTTTAGGTCCTCCTCAACCTTTTTGGAATCTAAGAGTTGAGATTCCAATTTAATAATGATAATATTTGACTGTCGGTTCTTTTTCCTACATTTCTCAAGTTCTTCAAGGGCACTAACAAGTTCAGCTCTTAGATCTACTTCTCCTTCTACGTCTGAGTCACTATTTGAGGTTTGAGTGTCTAGACCCATAAATAAAACTTTAGTTTCTTAAACTTCGCTTAGATCTGAATCTTCACTGTCTTCCATGGTGTAAACAATTTTCTTTTTCCCATAGGTTTTTTTCTTGTTTCCTAGTTTACCCATTTTGAATTTTCCTTTTCTTCATTCTCATCTTGTTTACTGTAGATGCATTTAGAGGAAAAATTTCCAATCCTTCCACAATTAAAACACTTTAAAGGTAACATCCCTTTGTACTTTCCAGTCCCTCTCTCAAGTTTATTAATGAAAATGGCTTCCTCATCATTTGAGTTTTCTAGTTGATTTTTTATGGAAGCTTTAAAATCTTCCTCTTTTCTTGAAGATCCATTTTGTCATGTTCACATTTCATACACAGTGAGAATTCCATGTAACTCATCCATTGTTACCTTTTTAAGGTCATCTTGTTCTTCTAAGGTGGATACCTTTGGGTCATATCTCATGGTAATGTTCTTAGTACCTTTCTTACCACTTCTTTTACTTTTAATTTTTCTCCAAGGCCTCCGATCACATTAACAACTTCATTTAATCGAAGAAGGTATTCCTCGAGATTCTCTTCTTCTTTCATTTTAAAGCTTTCAAATTAACCTCTATATGTTTGAAGTTTGGATTCTATGACCTTAGATTATCCTTCATAGATAATCTTCAATTTTTCCCAAGCTTGTTTGGCATATGTGCATTGCATAGCTTTAGTAAATATCAAGTTTGTCAAGCCACTTAAGATTGTGTTTAGGGATTTGGAATTACCTTCATATTCACCTAGTTCAGTTGTGTCCGTAGGGTATTGGTTTCCTATATTACGTTCCTTTTCTATTGCTTCCAAAACCTTCCATCCCATGGACATTAGATGACACCTCATTCTTACACTCCAGTAAGCATAATTTTCTCTGGTAAATAGTGGAGCTTTGTTGGTGGCCAATCCTTCTAGTTGATCCATTGTGGTTTTTGGATGGGATATTCCTTCCAGTGGTTAAGCTGTTGTGAAGGAACTTGCTCTGATACTAATTGTTGGTTTATTCCACAATACTGAGAGGGGGGGGTGAATCAGTATTGTCATTTTTTACTTTAAAATAACCAAAATAAACAATCAACACAGATTTTATTGTGGAAACATCAAAAGAGAAAACCACCAACACAAACTCATTAATAAGATGAATTTACAAAATTGTTTATCTACTGCAACAGAAAGGATGTAGATACACCCTAGATTTTTCCTGCAACTATAGAATAGGATGTTACAACACCCCTATGGTTTTATTCTTTCTTTAACAGACAAGGATGCTATGACACCTTGTTCTCCAACTACGACTGGAAGGAGGCTACGACCCCCTGCAGACCTGTGGCCTGCCCTAGCACCACCCTTCCACCCTAGAATAATGTTCTCAATATTTTAGAATAGTTGAAAGACCATTCACTTTGGACTCTGTCAGACTTACTAACAGAGACCCTTTATTCTTTACACATTCATTCAATAAATACCTTTACCTATTACCTACCAACATATCTCTCCATATCTGCATTCTTTCATTTCAGATCACGACTATTTACTTAAAGACATACCACTTCATCATTTACTCGTTCAACCATCGCATCATTTCATCATTAAGTTTCAGCAAATGCACCGTTTCATTCTTCTCATATCTCAGAGTTCATTTCCGTAGCCCTTTTTATCGTCTTCTAGTGTTTCCATAATATTCTTCTCCATATACAATAAGAACCGTTGATCTAATGCCCGAATCTCTCCGGTTCATTTATCTATTCTAAATATTTCCTCTTGAAATTGTATTTTTGCACCAAGTTTCTATTTCAATGATTCCCCACTATTGATCTTCATTGGGCTTATCCATGAGCATCGATCTTTAGATTGCGGGATGTAACATTTCCCAAAATCATATCTCAATTTTTCTGCAAAATTATTTCCACACTTCTTTTTTCCGAATCGTTGATATGTTTTTAGCGGAACTAACTTTGGCCATCCCATCTCTCCAGATTGCGGGATACGAGATGCAAGATGCTGGATGTAACACTTCCCGAAATCATATCTGAACTTTCCACAAGCAACTTCTTTTTCCAAAACGTTGATCCGTTTTTAGAGAAACTAACTTCAGTCATCCGATCTCTTCAGATTGCGAGATGCGGGTTGCAAGATATAACATTTCCCAAAATCGTATCTCGACTTTCCGCAAGCTTCTTTCTGCAACTTCTCTTCCGCACTGTCAATCTCTTTTGGTGAAACTAATCTTAGCCGTCTGAGCTTGATCTCTTGCTAAACTTCATCCTCCCGGCTATCTTTTGCAAAACTAATCCTTATTCATTGAATCTCGTGCGAGATGCTTCCTAACCGTTGATTTCATATCGAATTTAGATCTTACCATGACTTTGTGAATCTACATGATCTCTTTGCGGAAAACCTCTGCAACTATTTCTAACAATTTTTTCATTCATACTGCATCTCTACTTCTACTTTTTATTCCTTTGTCATTCGTGAACACCTTTTACATCAATGACAACTATATACTCAACAACAAGGAACGTGTCAAGGCTGAACTAGAAAGGATGTTGAATGCTTGCATCATTGAACCTATGGAAGAGTCAGAATGGATCAGTCCAATGGTTGTTCAAGACAATAAGACAAGGAAAATCCAGATTTGTGTCGACCTAAGGAAGATGAACGACACAAGTATTCATGATCTATTCCCAACACCATTCACTGAAAAAATACTAGAAGGAGTCAGAGGACAATAGATCTACTCGTTCACGAATGGATTTTCAGGTTACCATTAGATAAAAATCGCAAAGGAAGATAGACACAAGACCACTTTCGTAACAAAGTGGGGATGTTTTCAGTACATAGTGATGTCTTTTGGCCTCAAGAATGCACCTGCGATATTCTCAAGAATAGTAGTCCCTGCATTCAAAGACTTCATTTAAACATTCCTGGAAGTATACATGGATGACTGTACTATCTATGGGTTGGTAAAATACCACATCAAAAACCTTCGATTGATGTTGGAAGTATGTCGACAACACCATATCTCATTGAACATGAATAACTGTATACTTTGTTCTCCGTTCGGGATTTTGTTGGGGCATATTGTATGTAAGGAAGGTATGTTGGTCGATCCCGCCAATATCGCGGTAATTATCGATCCACCTGCACCAATGATAGTAAAACAACTCAGGGCGATGTTGGGCCATATGGGGTATTACCGAAAGTTCATAAGGGGATACACAACAATCACAAAACCAATGGAAAAATTGTTGAAGAAGGATGCAAAATTCGAATGGAGCGATGAATGTCAGGGAAGTCTCAATAATTTAAAGAAAAATATGGTTACAACAACGATATTTGTATTTCCGAATTGGACAAAGGAGTTTCACATCCATGTCGATGCATCATCAGTCGCATTAGGAGTAATTTTGGCGCAACTAGGAGAAGGAGCAATTGATCACCCAATATCCTTCGCAATTCAGAAGTTGTCTACTGCGGAAAGGAACTACACACCGCAAAGTGGGAAGGATTGGAGATGGTGTATGCACTGCAAAATATTTTCCACAACCTATTGTGAGGACACTTCAAAATGTTTACAGATCATTCAGCACTGAAATACCTGGTCAACAACCCTATGTTGGGGGGGGGGGGAGTTTTCCAATGGTTTCTACGCTTCCAATAATTTTATTTTGAGATCATTGTGAAGCTAGGAAAGTTGAATCGAGGACCTGATTATTTGTCAAGGATTGAGACAGGAGAGGAACTGAGCAGCATCAAGGATGTCCTACCCGATGCGTAGGTGTTTAATATAGGAATGATAGATGACCATTATGAACAAATTATCCAATTCTTGTCGACAGGAAAAGCATTGGAGGAATTCACCACTAGTCTAAAGAAACAATTGGTCATCAGAGCTACGAATTTTCAGCTAATCACCGGATAACTCTACAAAACGAGTCTGGATGAAATTCTACATTGATATGTTCTACCGCATGAGTAGGAGATAATATTGGCTGAAGCACATGACCGAATTGCAAGAGGAAATTATGGAGGTTGTGAAACTGCTAGGAAGATACATCGAGCTAGCTTATGGTGGCCGCCAATGCACAGTGATGCCACATACTATGCTAAAAGTTGCAACACATGTCAAAGGATGAGGAATCCATCACGATGAGATGAGATGCTGCTAGTACCTTAGGTCACACTACAACCATTTGATAAGTGGCGGTGGATTTTGTGGGACCCTCAATCCACCAAGAAAATGAACGGGTGTGTGATACATCATCACTGCGACAGACAACTTGACTAGATGGGCAGAAGCAACACCGGTAACAGATTGTATAACTATGACAACAATTAGGTTCTTATTCGACAATGTAGTTACTCGGTTTGGTTGTCTTGAGATACTGATGAGCGACCAAGGAAGTCACTTTATCAATCACACAATTAGCGCAATGATGGAGGAGTTCAAGATCCAGCATAAGAAGATTACTCTGTATCACCCACAAGTGAATGGAATATTTCAGAGATTCAACAAGGTATTGGAACATGCGCTAACCAAGGTATGCAAGGCCAATCATGATGATTGGGATTTAAAAATACCTGTGATATTATGGGCCTACAAAACAACATGTAAAATACTGACGTGACATGTTAGCACATGTGCTAAATTTGAGGATTTTTACAAATGCATCCACACTAATTCCCCTGTAAAAGAGTAAGTCAGTGAAAAAATGAGGGGTAAGGGAAAAAAAATTTCATTTCTTATGACCTAGAGGAATGCAGAAAGGAGTTTTAAGTTGCTTGGGAGGCTTATTCCTAAGCCTGAATGTCAAAATGAATAAAAAATCCTTAGGCGTGACCTTGGATACAAGCCTTATATGAAAAGCAAAATTAAAAAGGTGGGAGAGGAAAGATAAAAAGTGAGCTTTGAAAGAAGTTAAAAATCCATTTTCTGCAATCTACGATCTGCTTCCTACCTTTTGGTATCAGATCAATGGCTCGGCAAGCTCCTCATAAATCAACGGTCCAGGAAAAAGGAGGAAGCAGAAAGATCAATTTTGAGCCTTGAGAAAATTGAAATTCCTCTTTCTGTGATCCACTTTCTACTATTTTGGAGAAATCGGAAAGGCGGAAGGTGGAAAGGGAGAAATTTCGGTTGAGAAAGTTAGAGAATATGCGTTCCTCTTTCCGCTAAAAGAGGAAGGAGAAAAAGACATAAATTTGGTCATAAAAAATCTTAAAGTCTACATTCCACAATCCGCATTCTGTGATCCGTAGGATCGACGGTCCAAAAGGATTTCACACAAATCAATGGCTAAGGATGAGTCTTGCAAAAATCAACGGTTGTAGGAGATTTTTCCAGGAAAATATGCACGTTTTAAGAGAACTTTGATGTTGGTAGAAGAAGCTTAAATGACGTGCCAGTCAACCATCAGATTAAAAGGTGTTCAATATCAACGATGTGTATGTATTTTGTGATCCTAACTTGCACGAAGATATTAGATCTTTTCCATAGAGAAATATTATACAAGAGGCATACTTCAACGGTTGAGACCTGATGAAATCTGAGATCTATGGTTGTTATGGATTTCCCAGCAGCAATAAACACGAGGTAATCAACTTCCTCTATCCACAGAATCCTGTAGGACTAGCACATCTCAACAGTCATGATTTTAGGAGGAATAAATATATGGTAGGTGTGTATTTCACAGCGAGAACATGCGCTGAAGATAAAATATTTTGGGCTGTGAAATCTTGTAGACCCCGCACTTTTAAATGACAGGGATATAGGCGAATTTTTGATATATGGCTGAGGTTTATTTCGTTAATTGAATATGAAAGGAGGAATGAAATTGTTGCAGGCCATTAGAGGTAATCTGAACCATCATTTTCGATCAAGTGAGCCAAAGTTCTAGGTGTCTGGTTTTCCCGTTTTTTCCATCACGCACAGCCCAACATGCTTTCCCGATTTGTTGGTGATCATGGTGAATCTTCTATATTAGAATTCATTAGGATTTGATGTGTGCAGGATTGATTCCTAATTTTGGTAAACTGAACTTGGCTTTGTTTAGAGGTTTTTCTTGGGAGCCCATGATGCTATAAATGTAACCTCTATGGAGGAATAAAGGGTTGGACTTTCATTTTTTTTGAAACCCTTTATGCCTGGTTTTGTATCTCTGAAATTTTCTTGGAAGTGTGAATGCGAAATATTCTTCTACATTTCTGAGATTCATCACGACGTTCCATGTTTAGTTTGTGTTTCATGTTTGCATCATTTTCATTTGTGTAAGTTTCTACTAATTCTTTCTAGTTGTATGTGAGGAATTTGTTTATTAGGTGCTCCTTGCATCATATATTGTGTTTGTGACGTGTTCATGATAACTATCATAGAATTCTCCCTTTGTTAGGTTCTCTATTTCAGTTATTATCCTTTATTGTTGCTTTTCCTAAAGGTGGTGCAAGAGATTCATCCATAGATAGGTGACTCTTGCTTCGCTGGGCTCTTTCTCCTTTCTCCTACCACCACTTGAAGATATTTCACTAAATGTGACACCCACTTTCCCTCAGATTACAAAGAAAAATCCCCACTTATTTTCACTGTTATACCCCTGAATGATTCAGGCTGTGACTCCATTTCCCAATGGTATTTGACAATTGTCTGTCTTACACCCTTTTAAACCCTAAAAATTAGTTCCCTCAGAAATCTAGCCTTTTGAATACTTGTTTAAAGCCAAATGTGTATGTGAATGTTATTGTGACAAAGAGAGAGCCCTCTCTGACTGTATAGGATAGAATAAAGTATAAATTTTTGTTTGAAATGGTTACCCCAGTGATTTCCTACCACAACCATAGGAAAATTACTGGGTGATGACATCTTGGCAACGTTGATAGGGAATAATCACTCCATGGGAAAACGAAATTGTTTTAGTTCTATGACCTGGTTGAGCAGTCGGTCCTAGACACATGTTGGTTGTGTATGCTCTGCCGAATCCACTCAAAGATTTTGGAAGACGAATCCACTGGAAATATTGGTGGCCAAGAAGTTGCAAAGAGTTTCAGGTTTAACTGTTAATGGTGAACAATGGTCAAACATCAAGAAGGTTGTGCATATTTCACCTGGAAACTCCACCTTCAAAGAATCCAGTCTTCAGAAATTTCTATGGCGATTATACTGGGGAAATGAGCTCATTGCAAAAGCATGGGAAGACATGGTGAAAAAACAAGGTACTCAAGTGTGAATCTTCTCCAAGATATATTATCCTTTCTTGTAAATTTGTTCCTATCATTTCCAAAGCTTGTCAAAGGAATTTCCCATTGTTTATTTCACTCAAAACAAGGCCATGGATTTACCTTTGTATATCCTTCTTTAAGAACTAAAAGTATCTCTTCGTCTTGTACATATGATTTTGACCAAGATCCTTCAGCTGAGCCACATAAGAATGATGATCATCCCTGTAAAACTCATGGTGCTACAATTGATACTACATCCTATTTTGAGTCTCTAGGTAGGGATCTCCAACCCTTGTGTTGGGTGTTATATCGACTATATTAATACACCTAATATTTAATTATCTACCCGGGTTTGTAGGCTTAGAGTTGATGCAAAATATATGCGGAGGTAGATTCCTAAGGCATTGTAGAAGTATTTTAACAAACAAAAGATCGAAATATCTTTCAAAATGAAAAGCCGAGTCAAACCCCTAAGAATCTAATCATTAATGTGATTGAACTAGAACAAAGCATCAAACTAGGATAATATCAGACTATTATAATTAACAAATGAGAATATAACCACTGTTTTTTATAACGAAGTCTATTAAGTAACTTCAAGAGATAACTATTCAAAGAAAGTGTATTTTTGGAAATACAATTACAACAACTAAATAATTTATAAACAAATAACTCCTAACTAAAAAGGATACTATCAACAACTACTTAAAAGGCTATAATGCAAAGGAAAATTAAATAAGTGAATGGAAAACTAAGTAAGAGAAATAAGTAGAAAACTTAATAAACAAAACTGAATAAGAGAAGCAAATAGAAAATTTCATAAAGAAACTGAATACTATCCTATGAGCCTCTGTTGGTAATAATACAATAAAAAATGAAACTATTCCTAAAGATAAAACTACTAATTGTAAGTTTACATGCAAATGGATAAATTAGTCCAAAAGTATAATTATAAAATGATACACGAGTGTTAATAAAAAGGAATCAGAAACAAAACATAACCTAAATCAAAACATGTTTAAAGTGAAAGGATAGAACTTTAATAAATAAAAACAATATAACTTTAATTGTAAATGATCAATAAAATTGTCATTTTACTATTATAATCAAAGCATATCTAAAAACCAAAGAAACAAAGCTTCAAATAGATTCAAATTTCATTAAAAACATTAAAAACAAAACAGTAAGCTGAATAACAGACTGTATGAATGACTGGACAGACAGTCTGAATGAAAGACAGAACAGACAGTCCGAATGGCAGTCTGTATACAGAAAATTGTAGAAAAAGACCTAAATGATCTAATTATCAGTTGATTTCATGCACATTTTTATACAATGCATAAATGAAATAAATAAACCTATTTAATCATCATATTTAACAGTGAAATAAACAAATAAAAATACATGAAAATAAGAAAATCATTGCATATTAATAAAAAAACTGGAATTTAAATTGTATAAACTTATAACAGAAAGAAATAAACAGAACTTAATCTATTTAAATTGATAAAAACAATCTTCTCTATCTTCTTATGAACAAAACTAAATAATAAGCTGGAAATGAAATGACAGAAACAAATGGAAAACAACTATGCGCGTGATCTAACTATTTAATTCTGGAAATAAAATGCATTAAAGAAAGCAAATGAAACAAACATTTACAGTAACTTAATGAAATAAAAAAACTAGAAATCAAAACTGAATTAGCTACAAAGAAAAATAATGAAAACAACAAAAGAAAACCTCTAGTTGATGAGGGGCCCTCTCAGCAATCAAGGGTGACTCCCGGCTAGCGCTTAATCAAACGGAATCATTAACAACAACACATATATCTCTTTATTAAAATGATGGAACAGAGTTACAAAACTCTCCAAAAACGACTATTTAACAAATGAAAATGAACAACTACCACACTCACGCAAAGCCTGGTATTTATATTGTTTACAAGAGATGAGAAAGTCGACCCTTTAGTGGTCGACTGCTCTCTAAATTTAGCCAGCCATAAAGGGAAATAATTGTTTACAGGCCAGGGCATGAGCATCTGCCTCCTTCAACACGATTTTGTTCTTCTCCAGCGTGATCGTGGCATACAGGCTCCTCCTTTATCGTGTTGTTGTAATGGTGTCAAGCACAGGAAACATATACGGTAGGTTTTCTAGAATGGAGACTCTCCATCAACCAAACGCGTGGATGATAAGAATTTTTTATGTCGAGCAGTGGCAGCATGAGGGCGATATTCTAGAACATGAGATTCTCCATCAACCGAACGCGTGGACAGCAGACCATTTGCAAAACTATTTCAACATTAAATGCCTGAAATCAGTTATCGACAGTGCGCAGGCTGATTAATGAGCTGGATGGAAAGCTGGACATCGAGCTGTGTGATGAGTTGTGCAATGAGTTGGATAGTGAGCTGGATCATGAGTTGGACAATGAGCTGCATCGTAAGCTGGGTGATCAGCTGGATAGTGGTTGCGTAGATCAGGCTGAATGGTAGGCTAAATGCGTATTGTTTATAAATTTAGCCCAAATGATTATGAAATATGAAAACAAAGATATAAGTTATTTAATACATCAAATGTGATTTAATAATATAAATTTTGAGTTAATAAAATCATAAAAATGATATTAATAGTCGAAGTTGTATAAACATCACATTTGTTCTTACCTCATGCTGAAATAACTATCTGCATGACATAAAATGTGCAAAATATAATAAAATATGCATTTAAATGTGTTATTTTAATGCCCAAAATGATAACAAAATGAGGCTCAACATTCCCCCAAACCGGAGAAATGCCAGGTCCCACTGAGCAAAGAAAAAGATAAGAGATCATACTATCAAAGCGAACTTTGAAATGTGAGCCAGTAACAAGCATATGCATGAATGAATGAGTTCATAAATTTTATAATTAGTTCAACCATATCCAAAGTAAACTTTGGACAGGTTGAACATATAACATGAAGACATAAATCTCATTTTTGATAAGATTGATCAACAAGAAAATCGGTCATTCGATAATTTGCATGCATGATTGAGTAAAAGGATAGGGTTACTAATAGTGAAATGAAAACTAAAAAACTTTTAAGGTCAAAGCATTCTCATGGAGGTAAAAAATATTTGTCAAAAAAAAATTGGTTAGCAAACTTTAATCATAAGTATTGTAATATCACCAAGTTTTATTAGATCGTCATTTGGTATTTCATTTGGATTATCCTTCAATCCTTCATATAGTCCTCCATATTAATTTTCTTTAAAAATATGCTCCATGCTATAAATTCCACTGATCCTTAAAAACACTTATCATTTTGTCAGAGATAAACAGTTTTGTCATAAATAATAATATATAAAAGTAGACGAATCTCCCTAATCCTCCCCCAAACCAAAGATATGGCATGTCCTCAAGCCATACAAGAGAGAAGAATAGATTGTTACAGATAATAAAAAGTACTAGCATGCTATTTTATTATTTTGTAAAAAGAAAAACTAACTAGTAAATGGAAATGATGCAGATATGTATATTCATGAAAAATAGAACAGTGCTTAGAAAGACCACTTGAATGTTGATAATATAATTGAAAGAATGCCATAGGAAAATACAGTCATCCATGCCTTATTTAAAGATATCTTGTCATCATAAGATATTTTTAAGTTTACCTCGGAGTGTGTGAGATTTATAGCTATAGGTCCCATTTCTAAGATAATGACATATTAGATATATGCGGAATTAGACGGTCAGAGAAAAGTCAACTTAGAGCCATTCTAAAATGAAATTATAAACAATTGGCCATGAAATAATTTTTTTTGAAATTTTTTTCATATATTATCACTATTTGACGAACTATGTGTATAGTGGTGTATTAACTAGATCTCATTTACCAGATATTGCCCCGCTGCCAGCAGGATTTTTTAGTACCCCAGCGGGTTTATCTTGATACCATGCAAGCATAGCCCTACTGCCAGCGAGCCTGTTCAGTACCCCGATGGGTTTACTTGCATTTATCGAGCTTCCTGTTATAAGGTTTTTACTCAGCATTGACCCGCAACCAGCGAGCCTGTTCAGTACCCCAACGGGTTTGCCTTGTATAATGATATTAAATATATGGAAGCCGATTGGTACTAGAGCGTGTTAAGTCCTTCTAAACACATATTTCAATTTTGTAAAATAAACTTATAATTAATTTCATAATGGCCTTAATCATAGATCGTGTCAAAAGAGAATAACGGAAATTTGTTCTTTAACCTAACAATCCTTCTTCTTTATAAAGTAAAGTAATGTTCCCCACAGATAAAAATTCCACTTACTTTCAAGTTATCACCAAAATACTCAAGAGACAAGTTTTGATAACAAGTATAGAATGAACTAGTAATTCATAGGTAGACATGTGAAAAATATGAAAGTGGGTTTTATCAAGCAACTGCTTGAAATAGCAGATCAGAAATATACATGTCTGAATCAAAATACCAAAACTATCTGAATCATAAAAGAAACGATTAAGAATGATATACATAAAATTGTTTTTAATTATTACTATAAGCTGGAAAATTTAAAAGTACTTCCAATAAAAATTAAGATACCTTATAAGTGTTTTAGTGTACTTCCCATTTCTGAATAATATTCCATGAGCTGCTTATAGAGATAAAATATTAAACCGCAAAACCAACTGTTAGATGATTCAATTTATTCATAAAAACATAAAAACAAAAGAGTCGCATGTAATCAATTTGATCAGAAGTGACTCTTATTTATTCAAGGAAACAAACACACATATTTACATATATATCCTATTATACTTAAAAAGAAAGAAAACAATTGTATTCAAGTGTATGAAACCTTCCAATGTAACCAAGTTCGAAGCAAAATAAAAAATATACCTTTATCCACAAACAAGAAAAATATAACAGTGATTGTCTGGATACGAAGGACCAAGCAACCTGTTTGATTTAGTAGCAATAAGCATTGAAGGAGGGGATGGTATCGTGGCTTGGTTGCCTCTTGGAACCATATTTTAATGTGACTTATGTATTCTAGATTCTCTCCTTCATTTTTTATGTCACGAGGTATTTCATTAAACCCTAGAATGCATACAGAATCTGAGTTTGGTGATGGGGAATATTCAAGTTCTAATGTTTGTCCCTCATCAAATGAGATGCATTCTATGTCGATCTTATCTTCTTGGGGAAAAGGCCAAGTAGAAACTTCATTTTCTTCTATATTGTCTATGAATCCTATATCTACCACCTCTCCAGGTATCGTATGAATTTCTTGTAATGATGTAGGTGAGGTGGGTAAATGTTGCAGTGCAACACTGTAAGCATATTGTACTACTTTATTGTTTGTAGAATGTGGACTGGATTGAACAGGAATGTGTGTAGCGCATAGAGGAGATTTATGAGAAGGTGTTTGTGTCCGATGCAATTGATTGGCTTGGGTGGTTGATCCTGCCTGGGAAATGGGATATTGTTGAAAATCTTGTAGAACAGGAAGTGTTGCATCATAAGAGAGAGTATCCCTATGATCATAAGATGGGACAGAGAGGATTTGTGAAAAAGGTTGACAGGGGTTAACATGACTGCAACAACTCAGAAGAAGGTATATTCTTACTAGTCTTGAATTTTCCTCTTAAATACCTTCTACATAATTCACAAACATCATCATATGATAACTCAAATACATCACCTGTTCCCATCAGATTTAAAATTTCTAAATATTCATTTTTTATACCTTTGAGGAATAGTTTTTTCAAGGTGTATTTCCCTAACTATCTTAGCTTTGATATTTGAAGGTTGTATTGAAAGCGTTCGACATAGTTTTCCAAAGTTTCTTCTTCTCCCTGTGTTATTTCGAATATGTCCTCGTTGACCCTATAATAATCTTGGTATCTTTTCAAGAACATATGTTTCATGTCTTCCCAAGTTTGAATGCGATTCCCACCTAGGCTCATGAACCATCAAAGGGCTGCTCCTTTCAAAGTAAGAGGGAAAAAATTCAGATTTTGAACATTATATGCTCTACAGAGTATTTCCAATTGAAATAAAAATTCATGAGGGTCTTCATTCTCTAGTCCATGAAAATTTGGTAAAATGGATGGGGGAACGTACTGTATTTGTGCCACTCCTCCTGGATCTCTAATAGGGAATTCAAAGGTAATGAATTCTTCATCCTTCTCGCCTACCATATCTTCCCACAATATAAATAGTTTTTCATGTGTTATCTTAAGGTTCCTCTTTCAAATGTTCCTGTTAGTTTGTTAGCAAGGTGGGTGGTGCTTACAACACCACTAAGTGATTTTAATTGTAAAATAATTCCTACAATCGCATACGAGTAAATTGTACGAAATTAAATTACCTAAAGGTACACGTATATCAAATTGAACTTATGAAAAAGTAAACTATCTACATTTGCAAAAATAAAAGTACGCTTAATGGAAGTAAATCAAACTTTGTGTAAAGTAAACACACTTGTGCGAAAAAGGAACAACAAGGATTTGGGGGGACCCACTAAAGTGGATGCATCAGGCTGTCACATTATGTAAATTCCGTAGTGAAGTAGTCTTTGTGTCTTACCGTCTCTCCTTCCCCTTGCTGTATAACGTAAAAGGAAACCTATCTATCCTTATCTATCTGGACTTTGTACATGAAAAACTAAACTAAAGAAAAACCTTGACTACTGCTACTGCTAGGTTTGGGGGCGCCTGTTATAACAGATGCACATGTTCTTACCTCTCGTCTTACCGCTCCCCCGCCACCAACCTATCACTAAACTTCATAAGCAAATTCTATTTTTTCTACCTTACAGAACAACTCCCCGACAACAGCGCCAAAATTTTGGGTGTTATATTGACTAGATTAATACACATAATATTTAATTATTGACCGAGTTTGGTAGGCTTAGAGTTGATGCAAAATATATGCGGAGGTAGATTCCTAAGGTGTTGTAGAAGTATTTTAACAAACAAAAGATCGAAAGATATTTCAAAATGAAAAGCCGAGTCAAACTCCTAAGAATCTAATCATTAATGTGATTGAACTAGAACAAATCATCAAACTAGGATAATATCAGACTATTCTAATTAACAAATGAGAATATAACCACTGTTTTTTATAACATAGTCTATTAAGTAACTTCAAGAGCTAACTATTCAAAGAAAGTGTATTTTTGGAAATACAATTACAACAACTAAATAATTTATAAACAAATAACTCCTAACAAAAAAGGATACTATCAACAACTACTTAAAAGGCCATAATGAAAAGGGAACTTAAATAAGTGAATGGAAAACTAAGTAAGAGAAACAATTAGAAAACTCAATAAGAGAAGCAAATAGAAAATTTCATAAAGAAATTGAGTTCTATCCTACAAGCCTCTATTGGTAATCATACAGTAAAAAATGAAACTATTCCTAAAGATAACACTACTAATCCTAAGTTTACATGCAAATGGATAAATTAGTCCAAAATCATAATTATAAAACAATACAAGAGTGTTAATAAAAAGGAATTAGAAACAAATAAAAGAAACAAAACATAACCTAACTCAAAACATGTTTAAAGTGAAATGATAGAACTTTAATAAATAAAAACAATCTAAATTTAAGTCTAAATGATCAATAAAACTGTCATTTAATTATTATAGTCAAAGCATATCTAAAAACCAAAGAAACAAAGCTTCAAACAGATTCAAATTTCATTAAAAACATTAAAAACGAAACAGTAAGATGAATAACAGACTGGATGAATGACTGGATAACAGACTGGACGGATGACTAGACAGACAGTCCGAATGGCAGTCTATATACAGAAAACTATAGAAAAAGACCTAAATGATCTAATTATCAGCTGATTTCATGCACATGTTTATACAATGCATAAAGGAAATAAATAAACCTATTTAATCATCATATTTAACATTGAAATAAACAAATACAAATACATGAAAATAAGAAAATCATTGCATATTAATAAACAAACTGGAATTTAAATTGTATAAACTTATAACAGGAAAGAAATAACTAGAACTTAATCTATTTAAATTGATAAAAACAATCTACTCTATCTTCTTATGAACAAAACTAAATAATAAGATGGAAATGAAATGACAGAAACAAATGGAAAACAACTATGCTCACAATCTAACTATTTAATTCTGGAAATAAAATGCATTACAGAAAGCAAATGAATCAAACATTTACAGTAACTTAATGAAATAAACAAACTAGAAATCAAAATTGAATTAGCTACAAAGAAAATAATGAAAACAACAAAAGAAAACCTCTGGTTGATGAGGAGCCCTCTCAGCAATCAGGGGTGACTCCCTTCTAGCGCTTACTCAAATAGAATCATAAATGGAAACACATATAGCTCTTTATGAAAATGATGGAATAGAGTTACAAAAGTATCAAAAAATGATTGTTTAACAAATGAAAATGAACAACTACCACACTCACGCAGAGGCTGGTATTTATATTGTTTACAAGAGATGAGCAAGTCGACCCTTTAGTGGTCGACTGCTCTCTAAATTTATCCAACCATAAATGGAAATAATTGTTTACAGGCCAACGCATGAGCATCTGCCTCCTTCAACACGATTTTGTTCTTCTTCAGAGCAATCGTGGCATACAGGCTCCTTCTTTATCATGCTGGTGGAATGGTGTCAAGCATAGGAAGCATACATGGTAGGTTTTCTAGAATGGAGACTCTCCATCAACCGAACGTGTGGATAATAAGCATGTGTGATGTCGAGTAGTGGCATCATGAGGGCGATCTTATAGAACAAGAGCTTCTCCATCAACCGAACGGATGGATAGCAGGTTGTTTGCAGAATTGTTTCAACATTAAATGCCTGAAATTGGTTATGGACAACGCGCAGCTTGATTAACGATCTGGACAAAAAACTGGACAGCAAGCTGCATGATGAGCTATGCAATGAGCTAGATTGTGATCTGGACAGCGAGCTGCATTGTAAGCTGGATGATCAGCTAGATAGTGGTTGCATAGATTAGGCTGAATGGTAAGCTAAATGCGTATTGTTTATAAATTTAGCCAAAAGGATTATGAAATCTACAAACAAAGATATAAGTTAGTTAATACATCAAATGTGGATTAATAATATAAATTTTGATTCAATAAAATCATAAAAATTATATTAATAACCAAATTTTTATAAACATCACATTTGTTCTTACCTCATGCTGAAATAACGATTTGCATGACATAAAATGTGCAAAAGATAATAAAATATGCATTTAAATGTGTTATTTTAATGCCAAAAATGATAACAAAATGAGTCTCAACACCTTGTCTAATCGATAATTCCCCCTATTTCCCCATGAATCGACCTCATTAAACTCCACTTCCACAGAGTATTATTCTCACATATCCTTATCTCCCTTCACTTTGCAGCCTTCATCATTTAGTTTCGTAGTCCTTCATGGATCTACAGTTCCTCACAACAAATTGATTCTGTCTGTCACACTAGCTTCAATTCCTCTTTAAAAACCTGCTATAACCCCAAGAAATGCTAAAAGGTTTCCCCCCATACTTCTCCCTGCGGCTCTTCATGACCTCCCCCAGGTGTTAGCACTCAGAATCGCACCAAAGGTTGTGGAAGGTGGATCCAGAGATAACAACAAAACCACTTTAGGAAAGGAGAGTTGGCTGCTTCCTTTCTAGAAAGGGATCTCTCACAAGAGTATTTATCAAGGGAAAATTTAAAGATAAAACAAATTCAACTTGAATTCATGGTTGAAACAGGACAAGCAAAATTGGGCTATGGAGTCACAATTATCAAAAGATATAGAGAAATTTGCATATGAAATGTCTACAAAAGCAACAATAGTACTTCGGTTACGGTTAATATATGTTTGGTCTGGTGGAAAATGAAGAAAGATGATAGTCCATTAACACAGAGCACCAGTTAGATGGATTTTGCATTAACTTTGGTAGAAATAATTTGCAAATATCAGAGACGATAGACAGAGCATAGAAAAGTATGAATTCTAAAAACTATCACACACTTATCTCATATATGAGAGAAAACATAATGGAGAGATTAACAAGAAGGACATGCACATAAAAGAAAAGAAATCACAGACTGTAACTGAGAAATACACATGAATTTTCGCATTCAAAGACCAGTATCTGGCTCTGCAACTTTTATTAAAATGAGTCAAAATTACATAAATGCAACGAGTCTCATAGCTTCCAACCCTTTCTTCCTCTGCTGAGGATATACTTATAGTGTCTTAGACCCTCGAGACCAACCTCGAAACAAGGCCAAAATTAGTTACAAATTGAGAAACAAACTATAGCGTGGCACATTTTCCATGGTTCACAAAAAACAAAAAATGATGGGGGCAATGCGCATGCTAGATTTAAAACAACAATGCATATTCAGGATCTTGGCTCGCTTGCTCATCCTACAACTGTCCCCTTTGATCCTCGTCACACTTAGGTATGCCCTCATTGGTGCAACTTGTATTTACTTTTTTTCATAATTTTCAATTGTCTTCCATTGATTAGCCATTGGCATCTCTAGACTGGTCATCTCCTTAGCCATTACACTGAGCTCCATGTTTTCTGGATAAGAAAACTCTGGAAATTAGGTCCATATAACCTTGAAGTCAAACATCATTTTGAATTCTCTAGTTAATTTGTCAGTCACATTTTTACGTGAAATGGATTGTTGTAGCATATCATCAAACTGTCTGTGATCTTGTCTGTAATTGATGAAATTGTCATGGTACTCTTTTGAGACAACATTGGCCCTTTCTCTTCCCAAAAGAAAGGAATCCCTTTTATGAATAAAGGATTAAAAAGTTGAATGAATTCTTTAACCTGATTATGCATAACATCAACCTTTGCTTGAACTGTTTCCAAATGAAAATATTTATTTACCACTTTTATTTCCCATGTGATGACCAAAACTCTATCCTAGATATTTGCTTTCCTGATGTCTTCTTCTATCAAATTGTTCAAGAAATTGATCACATTATTAGCTGTGTCCTTGAAATTTTTGTTCAACTCCTGTTTGGCCATCTAAACATTTTTTCTAGTTTCTTATGTAACAATTTCTTTATCCAAAATAAAATCTAAATAGGGTCGGAGCTTGGCTGCTTCTGCTATCAGCACATCCCAAATAAGATGTTTTTCTCCATGTAGGGCTTCCTGGCCTGAAACCTATTTTGCCAATTTGTTTTTCTTTTTTATCAACTCTCTACATTTTTCTTCTAATATCTTTCTAGCCTTTTCTTTCTTTTCAGCCATGTCTTCCAAGTCTTTATTTTGTTTCTTTAAACCAATGATTTCTAAAGCCTTAAGACTCACCTGAGACATAGCTTTAGAAAGAGAGTCTGTACCAGATTGTACAAAAGATGGAATAACTAGCACTTACTATTCCTCATCCTTTTCCTTGAGTTCCTTCAATTCCTTTTCCAAATCTTCTTTCTTTGTTTCAAAATATTTTTATTTTTCAGCCCAAAGTCCTGCATCTCTCTCCCACTGCTTCTCCTTTTCTTCAAATTTAAGCAATCTTTCCATGCAATTAATCAGTTCAGTACTCAAAGCTTCCTTTTCTTTTTCGATTTCGGTTAGATCAAAGGTTTGTATGAGTTGAGTAGCTGGGATAATCAATTTCTTCTTTAACAATTGGATTGCATTCTCTTTTTTCTTTAACAATTTCTGTGTGGCAGCCCCTTTATCAGCTTTGTCGTCTACCACCAATAAATCCACCTGAAGCTTATTTATCTGTGCTTGGTGGGCCTTATTCTCCACCTTCTCTTTTCTAAGAAAGTCCTCCACTTTTTTTTTGGTTGATTTCAACTTTGACACCTGTAATGTTGCTTATAAAAGATCGGTGTAAATTATACCTCTCATTTATTTGTGTAAATGAATCATATCAGTAGGAGGAATATTCTTAAAATTCATCCTTAACTCAGCCACTTTATTTCCTATAGTCACTGCCAAATTTAAGGTGTATTTAGTCTGATCCCTAACAGTCAACAGGGATACATCATGACCAGGAAATTTTCTTACTTCAACTTTTCATCAAAGGTATTTTCACCTACATCTTTATATTTATATAGCAATTCAGTTCTAGATTTGTACTTATCAGTATTTCCTTCTAGGACATTATCAAATGTGTACTCCTGGATTTCAAAGGTTGGGCCTTTGACCTTCATGATTTGCTTTCTGCTTTTAGTATTTGAGACCTATACAAGCTTTCCCGACTTTTTAATCTTTAGTTTCTTGGGCATTATGGCAGTATCCTCCTCATCTACATGCATGGCCTCTGTACAATATCTCTTATTAATATTTTTGGAGAAACTGGCCAATGGAGTGATATCGGTAGCTACAATAACAATACTATAAAGATCTTGTTTAGAAAGAGAACCCTCTAGTGCAGGTGAAAGTGAATCCTCTTGCATATCCCCACCATCATTACTATCCTTGGGATAGTCTATCCAATTTGCTGCCTTAGACAGCCCTGCCACCTCGCAATGCTCAAGTGGTTTTTTTTTATTTGTGTGTCTCCTATCTGAGATGATATGATGCAAGTCATAATTAACTAAAGTTTCCATTGAGAATCCCATTTCTCTAAGAACACTTTCAATCGTTGGAAGGAATTCTTTACTCTTAATGGTAAGAGGACCAACTGTCCATGGAAATTTGATCCCTGAAGGGTTCTTATAGCTCAAGAAATGCTTATATTACACTATTAGCCTTTGTCTAATCAATTCTAATGCAAATACCCTCACTGTCAAGAATCCTGGTAGGACATTAGGCTGGTGGGAGAATCCATATACCCTAATCACCGTATTTTTTTCAAAAGGAACCAATCTCCTACTCTTCTTTCAAGTGATAATTGCAATAACCGTTTCATTTCTGGCAAGACTCTGGGCAATTTCTCTTGAAAGAAAGCATTGTATACTGGGGCTATAAGAAAATTCATAAACTTGCAATAATATTTACTCATGTCCTCTGTTATAACCATCTCTGGGAGTTGTAGGTTATCCTCATTAAATGATAAAAACATCCTCATCAGAAAAGACTGAAACCTGAAATTTCTAGTCTTGTGGAAGTTTATTAGCTGAGAACGAATGTTCTTAGCTAAAAACTAATCGTATTTAAGATGTGATGACTGCATGGTCTGACTCAATGGTTTAGACCCTACTTGACTGGTGCTAAGGGTGAATAGCAGGCTCAACAAGTGTTCCATGCCGAATTTATTCATATCCATACCTAGAAAATGACTCTCCAGGGTTGTCAGAGGCTGTGTTTCTTCATTGAAGAAGTTGTAATCAACGGGAAAAGGGTGGTTTAGAAACCGAGTCTCAGGTTTTTAGCAGGTTTTGAAGAAACTTCATTTTTTTCTACTGGGGACTCTAGGAAAAACTGGAGTAGGTATTCTTCTTTGTATTATTTATACGTTTGGGAAAAATCAGCGGGGATTAGAACAGTGTTTCATATGACAAGGGAGTTTATTGGACATAGGATCTTAGACCCAGATGTATCCATTATTACCCCTTCATAAGGAGAGTAGTTACTGGTGCACCATTCAACAAACTCTGGGAAATTAGGGGTTTGTTCAACAGAAAAATAAATGAAATACGAACTGAATACTCCATGAGTATCAATTCCCTGGTCTTATAGGATTTTGAATTTTCTTTTTTCGGCTTCTACATTATCATTTAGTAGGATAGTATCGAATATTTTAGAGTCTTTATCCTCTAGGGATTCTTCAACATTCTTGTACTTGAGACTCTGAACTTCTAAATCCTCCACTTCAAACATGAAATACTAATTTAGCAGAGAAATGAACGTACCAGGTCAGTTGACAGCTTGGTTTAGATGTTTTTCCATGTTGGCGCTTTCTGCACAGCTTGAAACCTCGCTTTTCGATGCTCTAGAAAAAAAAAATGGTTTGAATCCACTTGCTGGCCTTTATACTATTTTATTTCCCCTATCGGCCATGCATATTTTATGACCAAATGGAGCTTGATTTGTAGATCTGGGACCTTTTAATATGATCCCTTAAATATTAATCATTGGTTACTTGTACTATCTCGTTCCCTCTATATCACCCTTCAATCTCCTCCTTTGATCTAGAAATCTCCCCAAATATGAATCGTCCATTCCTGGCTTCCACCTACTTACCTAAATCCTTCTTTCTTCCTCTTTGAAATGGTGAAATCCTTGTCAAGCGTTAATCTAGACCATACCTCATTTGGGATGTCAAAAGGTGGGGCCATTTAACATACTACTGGACTCCAGACTATAATCCTTCGTGTACCTCAAATCTACAGAATTGATCTCAGCCATCGATCAAAGCCACCTTACATCTTCGTCGTTCAAGCTAGAGGGGCCTACCAATTTTTCCAATTTTAAAAGTGATTCCTTTTGCATATGTATAGCTAGTGGAATCATTCTCCAACATATATATTTCTCCAACTTGATCTCTATCACTAAAACATGCCCTCTCTTTAGATCAATCCGCAGATTTGAAATACGGTCTTCCACGAGCACTTTAGATAAATGGAATTTACCTTCGTCGCTGATCTAAACCATCCTCGATCTTGGCCCTTGAAACTTGCTGGTATTTAAGCGATTTCAAAAATCCAATAATCCTTTTTCATCATACACTTTAGATCTGCAAAATATATTTATTCCATCGATTTGATCTGACCATTGATCACCACCATCGACATATTATCCTTTCCACATCATCCCACTGATCTAAACATTTTCTTCCTCTTCGCATACTCAAACATATAAATTGTTTATGACCATGGATCCAATACTCTTCTTCATCTAATGGGAAATGGTCCTTGTGAGCTAACATGTTCCTGCTTTCACCAAAATTCTCAAACTTGTTCTCTTAAGCCTTTCATTTCCTGCAAAAACTCATTAATATCCTCCAAGGTCATATGATATAAAAATTGGACAGACCTTATTTATGCTCTTATAGATCCAACCCCTTCCATCTATTTAGCAAAAAAACAGTGCTAACAAGTGGCTCCAACTAGGGATGCTATCCTCCCTACGAGGTAGCAAAGAACCCGTAGACTAGGTGCCGAATCCATTGGGTAGCTCCCCAAATTTCAGACCTCAAAACTTTTATTGTTTTTTTTTATGTAGACAAAAACAAAAGAAAAGGGAACATGGATTCCCTTCTAGATCTTATGGACTTCTCCTCGAGCTTCAAATATTCTGGGATCACCATTTGTACTGCTTGAAAATAAATAAATATATACAACTATGATACAGGAGTTTACCTCTTCCTTTCAAGTCAAATAATGCTTGAGAAACCTTCCATTTATTGGACCTCCCTCCAGTAGAGATCCATCCTGAAGCTGTAGAATGGAATCATTTTATCCTCTGTGTGCTGCAATGATATAAGGACCCACCCACATGTGGTCAAAATTCCCATGTTTCCATTTTTCTTCATGAGGTGCATCCCATTTTAGGACCAAGTCATCAATTAAGAATTTTTCCTCTTTGACCCTCCTATCAAAGGTATTCTTCATATTTTCTTGGTGTATCTGTACTTTACCATAAGATTTGTCTCTTAACTCATTCAATTCTATGATTTTATTGATCCTTCTCTGCACATGATTTGGTTCATCCTGTTGCTCCTACAATAACCTCATGACTAGTACCCCCGAGGATGCTGGTAAGACTACTTTAGCTCCATATACCAACTAGAATGGTGACATCCCATGTGCTCTTTTTGTGCTGACCCTATCAGCCCAAAAAGCACATTTTAGTTTTGTATTCCAATCTTTCTTGTTGTCCTCAAACATCTTCTTAATAATCCTCACCAGGATTTTATTTGAAGATTCTTCTAGCTCGTTCCCTTGTGGGTAATAGGTAGTAGAATGGTTGAGGCTGATATTATATTTATGACAAAAATTAATCATGTTCTTATATTTAAAAGATGATGCATTATCTGTTACTATCCTCCTGGGGCATCCAAACCTAGCCAAAAAAATTTCTTCCAGAAAAATCATGATCACCTCATCAGTATCCCTCCTGGTAGGTATTCCTTCAATCCACTTTCTAAAATAGTCTGTGGCTGTCAAAATCAATCTATGTTGTCCAAAAGAGTTTGGGTTTGTCTCCCCAATGAATTATAGCCCCCACTATTGAAAAGGTGCTTCCAAAGATATTGGGTTAAGTGGAAGTGGAACAAGTTTCCTCTTACCATCAAAAATATGGCATTGGTGGCACTTAGTGATATTTTTATAAACATCAGAAAATAATGAGGGCCAGTAGAAACTATCTCTCAAAATTTTGTTTGTCATTTCTTTCCAAGAATGGTGTCCTCCACAATCACCTTTATGAAACTCCTCTATAGTCCGTTGGTCTTCATTCTCCAAAAGACAATTTAATAAAACACCACCTGGATCTTTCCAATATAGATATTCATTCAGAATGCAAAACTTGGCCGATTTTAGCTTTACTGACCTTGCCCTTGTTTTTCTGAACCCTGCAGGAGCCTGTAAATTTTGCAGTACATATACAATGTCAGAATATCATGGGGATATGGACAAATAAGGAATTACCTGTACCTCAGTGTCTGTCTAGATCGAATGACTGGTCAAGAAATTTAGTTGCAAGGAATCACAGTTGGAATTTGTCATCATTTTCTCCAGTCCTTGACCTTTAATCAATTTGGTGGGTTTGATATCAATTTCATACTCTAATAAAACAACCATCCATTTTTCTCTTTTTCCGTCTGGATCAGGCTGTGTGAGGATGCCTTTCACTACACCTCTAGGGACATAAGCAATGATGTGTGAGTGAAGAACATAAACTCTGAACTCTTTTAGAGACTTGACTAGAGGATACCTGTGTTTCTCCATTATGTCATACTTCAACTCCTCGTCTCTTAACACTTTGCTGAAAAAGCTATGGGCTGCTCCACATTCTGATCATTCTTCTATAACAACACTCCAGCTATAGTGTGATCAGAAGCATAAGAAAATATTAAAAAGACCTTGCTAAAATATGGGCTTATCAGAACAGGTGCTCCTATGATGGCTTGTTTTATATCCCTAAAATCCCCCCTTTCCTCCAATGTCCACTTAATCTTAGGGTCCTTTTTCATCATGTTGGTGATATTCATTAGTATTTCAGCAAAACTAGGCCCTGAACCTTCTTAAAAAATTTACTTTCCCAATGAAGGACTGCACCTCCTTTTTGCTTCTTGGTTCTTCAACTTTCTGGATTGCCTTGATCCTCTCTGGATCTATCTTTATGCCATCCTTCGAAATGTTGTGCCCCAAAAAATTTCCTTCCTCCAACCCAAAGTTAGATTTCCTAGGTTTAATGATATTTCGTATTTCTTACACTTCAGGAAATTTTTTTCCAAATTCCTGATATGCTTTCTTTAGATCTGGAATACACAATAATATCATCCATATAGACAACTACAGATTTATCTTTTTCTTCTACAAAGTCAATATCCATGGCACGCTGGAAAGTATCCCCTACATTCATTAGACCAAAGGGAATCTTATCATACATAAAGGTACCCCATGGTGTAATGAAGGCAGTCTTCTCTTGATATTCAGGTAACAAATTTATCTGATTGTACCCAGAAAAACCATCCATGGTGGAAACCCTCTCAGACCCTACCACTGTCAGCAAAATGTGTTCCATCTTGAGGAAAGGATAGCTATCTTTAAAAGAGACTCTGTTAATATTTCTGAAGTCTATACAAAGTCGGATTTCACTGTTCTTCTTTCTAACCAGTACCGCATTAGCAACCCACTTGGAAAACCTCAGAGTTACAATGATCTTGGCATTGAAAAATTTTCTGATCTCTTTCTCAATGATAAGCAACAGCTTTGGATTAAATCTTCTCAGTTTCTATTTAAAATGTTTTTCACCAGGTTTTATAGGGATAGTATGTTGTATGATGGAGGTGTCATACTCTTTAATATCTTCATAGCTCCATGCAAAGATGTTTGTGTGCCTCTTCATCAAACGGATATAATCTTCTTTTTCTTTGGCAGGAAGATTCTTTGACAACTTTATGATCTTTGGGTGCTCTTTAGTCCCTATATTTTTATCCTCGACGGCATCATCAAAAGGATTCATCTTTGGATTCTTAGCGACATATTTTTGGTCAAACAACTTTTTGAGAGGGATCAGGCCTTTGGGAATATTATTTCCTTTCAACTGCACTATGTCCTTCCCTCCCAAGGAATCCTTGTACTTCATGTTTTGAGCAACCCCTTCTTCACTGTCTCTAGCATCTTGAAATCCTTCAATATTGTCATTTTCATTATCAACCTGAGTATTCACAAACCCACCAGATATTTCCAAAAATATATTAATCTGCATATCATCTTCAAATATATACCAGTATTTGGAATTATCAGGTATGGAGGGTATGTTTATAATGTCAACCTTATACTTCTTTTGGCCAGCAATGGGAGTTCTGAATTTTCTAGCGGCATTAACCAAGGAGTCAACAACTATGTTCTCATATCTGGGGACTACTCTGATTGTATGCTCAGTAAAATAATTTACAAACCTATCCCACACTTCATTTATGTAGGACCTCATTCCGGGGTTCCTTGTTTGATAGCTTTCATTGACCTAATTTATTACCAGCTCTGAGTCCCCTATGACGTGTATCCTTTTGGATCCCATATCTTTCAAATCATGCAACCCTAACAATAAAGCTTCATGCTCTGCCAGATTGTTAGTATATTCAAAGGTTAACTTATAAGATAGAATTTAAAAATTCCTGATGGGATAAATAATATACACACATGCACCATAACCAACCTTAGCCACTGATCCATCAAAATACATGGTCCAAAGACCTTCATCTTTTTGTTTCTTCTCTAGATCTTCTTGTTTCTTTGCAGTCTCTTCTACCTTATGTTCTTCAATAGGTGCATAAATTTCAAGATTATTGGGGGAAACATCATTAAAGAAAATTGAGGATCCCAAGTTAGTATCAACAGCATATATAGCATGATCATCCGGCTTGTCTTGGTTGTTGGCTACAAATAGGGATCTTTTCTCACTGTATAACCTTTTACTCCCTCCTGCCATAGGAATGGTAGCATAGGACATGTCCATTTGCAGACTTCCCTTTAACTTAGAGGTCCAATACCTTGACAATAACACACCAAATTTGGGAGGAATTTCTACTACGACATCATCCATTACCACAGTTTTAGAAGGAATTTATGTTAAAGTCACTACCATATCTTTAATCAATCCAAGAAATTTTACCTTCCTGAAATCAAAAGAGTACAAATATCTATAGGGTCTGGTAACTTCTAACCCCAATATTTCTACTATTCATTTTGGCATCAAATTATGGGAGTCACTAGAATCCAACATGGCATTGTGCACAACCATATCATGGACTTTTAGGCTCGGGTAGAAAGGGGGAACTTCGTCCTCATCTCCACTTTCAAATTTAGACCCAAAAACAATAGTAGGAGCATCATCATTCACTTCTAAGATATCAGGGTGAAATTCTCCCTGACTCCTGACCATGCCTGTTATCTTGTCTCTGTATTCTCTATTTCTTAGCAACTCATTGAAAGGGATGGATATTTTTACCTTTGAATGCTATGTTTGCAGGTCGAAAGTGGACACAATTTTTTCCACATCTATCAATGCTAGTTGTTTGACTTCTCCTGTTTTTTCTACTTTATCAATGGGATATTTATATACAATTAGTTCTTTTTGCTTTTCTTTTTTCATATCATTTTTATGTTGACTGCTAGAAGTGTTAGCTGGAATATTTCACCTCCTATGGACAATAAGGTGTTCCACTGGTCTGAATGGTTTAGATCCAGAACAAATGAAGGACAGAGGTTGAAGACTCTCCCTGGACATCGTAGATACCTGGAATGTGATTATTCGATAGTAACCCTACGTTCCTGCAATAAGTTTAAACACGAAAACACATCGAAACTACCAGAATATAATCTATTGATCCATGTTAGTGACTAAGGAATCTAACAACATACATGTGAAATCGAACAACAACAATAATGTGGGACAGAAATCAACTTGCATTAAGATAAAAATATGGATAAGTTTACAACCAAGCCTTAGTGTTGACATGCATCTCCATGAAACCAAGCACTCTCATCCCCATAAGCTCCGACTCTAGCTCTCTATGCTCTCCAATGACTTGGGCCAAGTAATCAATCCAATAGCATAACAATACCTTAAGAGTTCCCTCCTCAACCATGGATATGAGCTTGTATTTATAAGGCTCAATGGATAGGGATGGTTTAGATATTAGTGGATGAGGTGGCCTCTAGGATTCTAGGATGAGGGATCTCGAGTTCAACTAACCCACAATGATAGGGATAAGGGAGGACACGAGGCTTATCATCTAGAAGCCTCGAGAAACTTCTCTTTTTCCCCTTTTACCCAGGGTATCGCATTTCTCCTTCAATGACAGAGTGGTTCTAGTAAGAAACGCTTATGGACTAAGGGCCATAAGTGGTGGCATCACTTGTGGACAACAAGGGATAGGCAGTGCGAACAAGGTATTGCTCCTAGACAACAGGGAAAGCGCGGTGCTGGGAATTTTCATGAAAGATTGATAATTAGCATGGGTTTCCATTCCAAGAGCTGGGATTCAAGGCAAGTAGGTATGTCAAGAGTTGTGGAAATTGAACCCAAGTGTTAGAACAATTACACTGACAAAAATTGCCAATTACACATGCAAATTACACACAAAGGAGACTGAATATGGAGTAGAACACTAATCTGTATTGAATAAGTGTACAATAGCCAACCCTGTGAATTCATAGGCTACCACAATAAATAATTACATGAGAGATTCGAATGCATAAGGATGCCATTCGAATTTGGTCAAAAGCAGGCTTACAAAATATAAGCAAATCCCCCATAGGTGCATAAAGCAGTTTCGAAATCTGTCTAGGAGCTCATGAATTGGAAAAATCAATTAGGCAAGCTAATAGATGATGGAAAGAAAAATCATACATGCTTTTCTTAGGAGAAAAGAGTGGAGGATGATGAGGACAAAAAACAAGTTAACTTCACCTAGTCAAACTTTCCCAATTGCCTTAAAACTCAGCAAAAGCAGGCAATAAAGCAGAAAAAGCAGACATGCACTAGGAAGGACAAGAATAAAGCAAATTTGATTCCAAGTGGTTTCCTAAGTGCTCCATGACTCAAATTTAGCAAGTTTGACCACTTTGGAGATGTGGAGGACAACTTGCATAAGGTGGAATATGGAAACTAGGCAAATAAGACAAAAATGGATTAATTAATGTCTAAGGTAGCTAACTATGGGTTGATTATTCTAACACCCCCCCTTAAGCCTGACTTATGAGTAAAATATCAGAAAATTATAGGGCCTAGAAACAAGGCTTAGTCATCCTTTACATACTACATGTCCATTTAACGAAGGAAAGAGGCAAAAACCCAGTGGGAAAAATCCTCCCTTAAACATGGACAGTAAAACAAAGATTGAGAATATTGTCATCACTCATGCTTCACAGCATGATCAGCAATCCCCAACAGTGATTTGAGATTGCTGAATGTCTTCTCACAAAAAAATTTGGTGAAGATATCTGCTACTTGTTCTGAAGATGAACAGAAGAGTAGGTGAATGGTGCCATCATGCACAAGTTGTCTGATGTAGTGCATATGGATCTCAATATGTTTGGTTCTCTGTCTCTGAACTAGATCATTGTAGATTCAAATGGTATTCTGATTATCAAAATATATAGTAGTTGAGTATTCTGATTCGAAGCCACACTCACCAAGTAACCCCTGCAACCATAAACATTGAGTTGTTGCATTTACAACTCCTATGTACTTTGCTTCTGTAGATGAGAGTGCAATGGCACTCTGTTTCTTGCTTGACCAGTTGATTGGTCCTTCAGCAAGTATGAACACATATCTTGATGTTGACTTTCGATATGTGTTGTCACCTTCCCATTCACTGTCAGTAAACCCAATCAAATCAAGATCAGATTTAGCTTTGTAGAAGATCCCATGAGTCCTTGTTCCCTGAACAAAGTTAAGGATCCTTTTGGCTGATCTCCAATGGATCTCATGAGGCTGATCCATGTATATTGAAGCCACACTTACTGCATAAGAAATATCAGGTCGAGTATGTGTAAGGTACAGCAAACACCCAATCAGTTGCCTATACAGTGTATTGTTTACCATAGGTGAAGAATCTGCTTCTTCAAGCTTAACTCCTAAAAGGAAGGGAGTCTTTCTTGGCTTGCAATACTTCATGTTGAACTTGTTCAGAAAATCCAAAGCATAATTGGACTGATGTAATTTTATTACATGTTTGGTTTGAGCAATCTCAAGACCCAAGAACTGGCTCAATAACCCCAAATCTGTCATTGAAAATGCATAGTTCATTGCATCCTTCAAGGAGGCAATTTCATCCTTTGAGCTTCCTGTAATGAGAAGGTCGTCAACATACAAGACAGTAATCATTAAAGAACCATGAATCAGCTTCAAATAGACATTAGGATCTGAATTGCATCGAACAAAATTCAATGATAGCATAAATCTATCAATCTTGGCATACCAAGCCCTGGGGGCTTGCTTAAGCCCATACAATGATTTCTTTAGCCTGCACACAAGAGATGGATTAGTAGAAAATCCTTGAGGCTTCTGCATGTAAATATCTTTAGTAAGATCTCCATTCAGGAAAGCACACTTCACATCCATGTGATGTACCTCCCACTGCTTCGAAGCTGCAATGGCTAAGGCTAGCCTGATGGAGTCCATCTTTGCCACTGGTGCAAAGGTCTCATTGTAGTCTATGCCATGTACTTGTGATTAGGCCTTGGCTACCAATATTTCCTTATATTTCAAAGGTGAACCATCAGCATCAAACTTGGTTTTGTAAACCCACTTACACTGAACTAGCTTCCTCCCTGGGGGAAGATCAACCAGCTCCCAAGTGTTGTTCTTCTGGAGTGAGCTGAACTCTTCTTTCATGGTTGTTTTCCATATTGGATCATTTGCTACATCTTCATATGTCTGTGGGTATAATTCAACCATTAGATAGCATTTCTCTGCAAACAAAGGATCTTTCATACACAGAGCACTCTCAAACTAAGATCTAGTCCTCCTAGGATCATTAGGATTTCCAGCTAGTTCTCCAGTTGCATGAATGGTATTTGCTTCCCATTTTGGTCTTGTAGGACTATTAGGATCTGCAATTAAATCATCATTATCAGACATATCAGAATCAGAAAACTCAACTATCTCTTCACTTACTTTCAATGGTTCTGGTGGTGAAGAGGATTCTCCAGCTTCCACTGCTGCTAAAGGCTCTTCTTGGAACTAATCACTCCTTTCAATGAAGGCTTTGTTTGTGCTCAAATTGATCAGCTTGTACCCTTTTGAGTCTTCAGAGTACCCAACAAATAGACACTCTTGGATTTGGGGCTGCAAAGCCTTCCTCTTTTCTGTTGGAATTCTAACCCAAGCCCTTGAGCCAAAAATCTTGAAATGGGCCACAGCTGGCTTGTGCCCACTCCATGCTTCGAAAGGAGTCATGCCATAAAGCTGTTTATGAGGAACCCTATTCTATATATAGGATGCACAGTTTATAGCTTCGGCCCAAAACTTTGGTGGCAAAGTCTTAGCCTCCATCATGCAGGTTGCCACCTCTTTCAATGATCTGTTCTTCCTCTCAGCAACACCATTTTGTTGTGGTGTGTAAGGGATAGAATGCTGCATATGAATACCTGCATCTGCACAATATTGAATGAACTTAGAATTGACATACTCACCACCATTTTTAGATCTGAGGACCTTGAGTTTCCTCCCAAACTAGTTTTCAACCAAAGCCTTTAAAACTTTGAAGAGGCCATAAACTTCAGACTTGTGTTTCAGGAAGTAAACCCAGCAATACCTGGAAAATTCGTCTATGAATTTCAATGCATATTTGGCTTGACTCATTGACATATGAGGAAATGGGCCAGCAACATCACTTTGGATCAACTCAAGAGGTGCAGAGGTTCTCTCATGACTAGCTTTCTCAAATTTATGCTCTGGGCGTTTTCCTAAGATGCAACCTTAACAGACTCCTTTGGAAAACTTAATATTTGGTAACCCTATGAGAATTTATTTTTCACTAATATCATAAAGATACTTATAGTTAATATGGCCAAATCTTTCATGCCAAATCTTGCTTGCCTCATTAGCATGAATCAGAAGAGCAGAGGGGTTTGAGTAGGGTAGGAAGTGTGAGAACGTGTATACCTTTGAAGTGTGATTTGCAACTCCTTTTG